>JAQIUQ010005340.1:0-14950 GCA_030378365.1 Hybognathus amarus
AAATATCTATCAAACTGTTGAGCTGTATTGTGTTCATAAGTAATTATTTGTGTTGTCGGTACAACATGATTTTGTTTGAATGGGAACATCTTACTTTCGGCACGAATCACCAATACATTACACAAAAGATAATAACTATTAAAAAATGTGGCACTATTTGTACAAATCATTGCACGTTACATTCAATTTTGACCTTCACAGACAAAGGTTGCAGAGATAATGTCTTGGTTTATGGTAAGGTGCATGTGTATAACATTTTTTAAACTGATGGAAGATTGTACAACATTCATACAGGATGATGTCAAGAATGATGATGTTCAAGAGCCAATGCTGTTGAGGTTTTACTGTTTTAGATGTTGATCAGTGTTATTGTGCATCACACACGCTCAGCACTATTCAGATCAATGACCGACAAGAGAGCTTTGCATAGCTAAAGGTAACCAGCTCTTATCAGAGCTATGATACAGGTGAGAGTAAACATACCTGACGGTAAACAAACTTGAGTTTATTTCAGGAGTTTAGTGTAACACTACTTCATTCTGTTTACTAATGCACATCCAAATCATTACAATGACTCCATAATTGTATCCACACGCATTTCTCTCACACACATTCACTCTTGCAAGCGCTTTCAAAAAAAACTTTTTAACAGAAAAGAATGTCAAAACTCACTGGAATGAAAACAAATTAAAAAAACATAATGAATCAAAAAGTACAACGTCTCTGTCTTTTCATGTTCACCCTTTTCTCAACCATCCAGGTGTTCCGTCTGCCAATTTGAACCACTTCGAGCATGTTAGAGCTGGAAATAAAAGCAAAATGTAAGTTCATCCATCACAACTAGCACAAGACGCAAAGGAACTTGAAACCCATCTTACTTCTATTATCTGATAATAATAATAATTTATATAGTGCTTTTCTGGGTACTCAAAGTGCTTTACATAGAAGGGGAAATGTATTGTTATGGAAAGTAATTTCCGAGGGTAAAGCAAACTATATATTATTAGAGGTGTAATGGTTCAGATTAATCACGGTCTGGTTTTTATCACAATTTTAGGTTCACACTTTCGGTATGGTTTGGTATGGAAGCTTGTTTCCGCCATAGAATGAAAAATATAAAAGGTAATTGCAACTTTTTATCTCACAATTCTGACTTTTTTTCTCACAATTGCGAGTTTACATTCGCAATTCTGACATTACTTCTCAGAATTGCGAAATGGAAAGTCAGAATTACGAGATATAAAGTCAAAATGCGTGATATAAAGTCAGGAATTGTGAGATATAAAGTCAGAATTGTGAGATATAAAGTCAGAATTGTGAGATATAAAGTCAGAATTGCGTGATATAAAGTCAGAATTGCGAGAAAAAGGCAGAATTGCATGATATAAAGTCAGAATTGCGTGTTATAAAGTTGCAATTGCGATATAAAGGCAGAATTGTAGATATAAAGTCAGAATTGTGAGATATAAAGTTCCGAATTGTAAGAAATAGTCAGAATTGCGAGATTTAAACTATTCTGAGGGGAAATTGGCCTGATAACTCTCAATTGCGAGTTTATATCTCACAATTCTGAGAAAAGATGTCAGAATTTTGAAATATAAACTCGCAATTATGTGTTATAAAGTCAGAATTGCGAGATGTAAATTTTTTGCGAGAAAAATTCAGAATTGTGAGATAAAAAGTTGCACTGTCTTTTCTCAGAATTGCTACTTTATAACTCGCAATTGTGAGAAAAAAAGTCACAATTATTTATTTATTTTTTTTATTCTTTTTATTCTATATAATATGGCCAAATAATTTCATAAAAGCGGAACCACGCATCACTAATGTGCATGTGTTTTCTTTTACAGGTAAAATGGGTCAAAAGGAGAGATTTAACTCATACTGAAAGTAAAAAATTATTGACTGCCCATGAGGAGGATGCAAAACTACAGAAATTGCAAAAAAAAAAGGTGACCATTGGGTAAGAAATGCTCATTGGAGCAGCTGAGTCACAAAAAACATGTGGAGAAGAAAAGACTTTTCACAGCCCGTTTTATAATCTCTATTGTAACTCTATTACAGTCACCTTGAAGTTGTTGAGATGCTCCAGGCTGCGGCAGTGCTCGGATTTTGCTTTGCTCTCATCTGATGTGTAGAATATGTTACACAGCTTGCAGAAGAAACCAGTAACTGGAATGACAGTAGTCCACACCTGAAATAATGCGAGAAGTGTATAGTATTAATTGCTTGCACACTAAATCACAATCCATTGCCATAAACAATTTAAACCATTAGAAATAGATTATGTTTTAAATGAAGATCCAGTGGTTATAATAAGGTTACAAGCAAGTGTGTGATGGACTTACCCACAATGTGGTCAGATTGAAGAGCTCGAAGGGGTTTTGTCCTCTTATTAACCTCTTCCAAACCTTCCTTCACAAACTGAATCCCACCAACACCTTCACAATCCGAGTAAAGAACTTTGCTGGTTCTGCAAACACATAATATATCTTTTTAACCAGTATTAACACCATATATGCATGACACTTGGCTGATTTTCCTTTACTTTCAATTAGTTTGAAAATGTAAATCAAAAGTTTAGTTCTGCATGCAAGCATGACACTTTAGATCAGAAATGTTATGAGAAACCCAAGTGAGAATGCTGAGAATCACGGACAATGAATAAATCATTACAAATATTTCTAAGATCATGAGAACAGATTCTGTCAAATGTGTCCAACATGTGTGATGTTCACCTCCTTTGCGTCACTCTTGATTTCCTGGTCATTTCCTGTTCTTTCAGAGCTTGGTTTAATTTGTTTTTCCTCCTTTTTAACTCTTTCTCCTTCCGTTTCTTCTGAAGTGTATCTCCTGTAATAATAGAGCAAACAAAATGAAGTCACCGAAAATTATTTTCTGTTACTTGCACAATGGTTGTCACAAGTTGCACGAAACCTGGTCAATTTTTCCTCGCTTATCTGACTGTTGTCAACTACTGATGCCACTTTGTAAGTCACTGAAAAACAGCACAAGCAAATATTTCAAACTAAGGGTGTGTTCACACTTGGCATTTTGACATAAAAACAAACCAAAAACAGGACATGATGTCACAAGATGCGACACTAACAAGGACAGAATGCTCAAGGATTTTCTCGTTACAGTCGTAATGTTGCCGAAGGATTTCCGGCGCTGTTTTGACACATTTTGTAAGCTCTTCATAAGTTCCCAGCTGGTCAGAAGGCTATCACATGTTGCTACACACATACAACGAGTGCATTTATCGCAGAGAAGCCGCATTGTTTCAGATGTTCGGCAAGTTCCGTCTCGAAATATACAAAATAAAAGCTGACCAATTAGGTTGTGAACACATCCCTATGCCATTAGATTCGCGTCAAATTGCGCTTAAATGTGAACGCTAAACTGTAGCAGGACCAAATTAACTAAGAAAACTGAAACTACAGGTGTTTACCATTTTGGTAAATGTACCAAAAAAGTATTTTGTAAAAAAAAAAAAAAAAAAAAAAATTACACATATAAATATATATAAATATATATATATATATATATATATATATATATATATATATATATATATATATTTATATATTTATATATACACACTACCAGATCAAAAGCTTTCAGATGGATACAGATTTTTAATGTTTTTAAAAAAGTGTCTTCTGCTCCCCAAGGCTGCATTATGATTAAAAAAAAAAAAAAAAAAATTAATATTGCTAAATATTATTACAATTTAAAACGTCTGTTTTCTTTGTGAATATATATAGTAAAGTGTAATTTATTCATGTGATCAAAGCTGAATTTTCATCATCATTACTCCATTCTTCAGTGTCACATGATCCTTCAGAAATCGGTCTAATGCTGCTCAAGAAACATGTATGATTATTATCAATGTTGAAAGTGTTTTTATTGGTTTTATTGTGTTTTTAAGTGTTTTATTTTATTTCAGGATTCTTTGATGAATAGAATAGGGCTGTCAACTTTAGTCGTTAGTCGACTGAATCAGTTGAATGCCGTCTTGGTCGACTGAAATTCTTATTGGTCGACCAGTCGCATAATTTTTTTATTTTTTTTGCCAATAGAAATACATTTTCAATGATTTACTCCTTGATATTCCTTTATAAAGCAGTTATTTATTACTGTACTCTAAATATAATTAGCCTATGTTTTATCCCCAACTTTAAATGTATTAATTTAGGCTATTTCTTGTAACTGCGCCACAGTTTAGCGCACACACATAACACACTCAGGAACCGCACCTGCTGGCTGCGCTGCTGCTCGCGCTGAGTAAGGGATGTACCGGTAGGTAGTTTTGCTGTATTCATTCAGTTCACGCTACTTTAGTCGACAGAATGTCCAAGAAATCTGAAATCTTTTGTCTGGCTACATTTTTGTGGAGGTAGGCGACGGTGGCGAACGCGTTGCTCCATTATGAGCGCGCACATCGCGTGCCTATTTGAAATCGAACTTGAGCGCGCAAAAGACTGTGAGCAGCTCTTTTAACGGCTTTATCATACTGTACTCAGTAGATTGTTTTCTTAATAGGTTTATATTTGTACACTTGACTCATTTGAAAGTAGTCTAAATAATGTAACAAAACCAAAATAAACTTATATGCTATCTTACAACACAGCCTAGATTTCAGATTGTTTTTTAGGCTATTTTGTCTGTTGTTTTAAGACGCCTAACAGATCGGCTGGACAAAAGTTAACCCATAGCTTTGTAAGTAAAGAAGAATACAGCCTGTAACGAGAGCTTTTGTTAGGATTTTTCATTATGTGGCAGATAGCAGTTATTTTGTCAGAGTGTGGTGTGATCAGGTGCGCGATTGTGTCTGTCGCTGTAGACCAAGGACAGTGCTCCTCACTTGCAGTTAAAAAAATCACTTAATTTTCAAAGAATTGTATTATTATTAAAGTTTTATTTATTTTTGATGTTTTTTGTAGTTGTTGTTGTTGTATAAATGCTCTATGACAATTGTTTAAAAAATGTTTAATCAAAACATCCGTTTTTTTTTTTTTTTTTTTTAGTCGACTAATCGATTGCGCAGGACAAGACCTTGGTCGACTAAGATTTCTTTGGTTGACTACAGCCCTAGAATAGAAAGTTCAAAATAACAACTTTTATCTGAAATGGAAAGCTTTTGTTACATTAAACACTACCCTTTAAAAAGTTTAGGGTCAATAAGAATTTTTATTTTATTTTTTTGGGAAAAATAGAAATCAATACTTCTATTCATCAAGGATGAGCTACATAAATCAAAAGTTACAGTAAAGACTTTTATAATGATAGAAAAGATTCTATTTTGAATAAATGCTGTTCTTTAAACTTTCTATTCATCAAAGAATATTTGAAAAAAAATGTGTAAACTGTTTTCAACATAATCAATGAAAATTCAGCTTTTTTCAGAGGAATAAATGACATTTTAATATATATTAAAATAGAAAACAATCATTTTAAATTGTCATTATATTTCACAATATTACTATTGTTTTTTTTGTTTAAAGAAGAAGCATGATTTGTTTTGCAGATTCCACTTGCTCTGATATTTTAATATCTACTACAACAACATTTTAAAGTGTGCTCAAATATTGAGGCCAACTGTACATTCCTGCTAATGCCTGTACTAGTCCATTCTACTCCAAAATACAAGGATGAGTCATTTGTGCATCCACTTTATTCAGAACGGTTAATGAGAACATGATTTAAGAGTTTGAAATGACGGACACATTCACTTACCAGACAATGCAGAGAGTCTCCTTTCCTGCTCATGACTATCTTCAGGGGTGAGACCCCAAAATTTGCAAGGCCGTCGATTTGTACCGCAAAACCATTAGTTGAGCTGCCTTTGCAGTTTCAAATTGCATGTAACACTGAGAAGGAACAAGAAAGGGTTCGGCTCAGGAAAAATAAATCGCAATGTCTTAAAAAACAATGACTCTATGCTGATCATCATTGATAGTGATGAGGGGAAAATGTGTGTATACGTACCGTTGCTTGATGCTTGGCTAGAGAGTAGGCAGTCAGTTTTCCAAAGGGCTTAGCCAGACTTAAAAGGGATTCATTTGTGTATTTATGCTGAAATCTCTGAGTTGGGAAAGACCGCTGATGAAAACTGTTCTCCAACTAGGGTTCTAAAAAGGGTATGTGGGATTGAGAAACACACAACAATCGTTTAGTTTAATTGAGTGCTGCAGGGATGACATTTGTGTTGGCCAAAACCTGGAAGCGTGATTTCCAAGTCTCAAAGTCAATGAGGACCAAATGAACTAAGAAAACTGAACTACAGGTGTTTAACATTTTGGTAAATGTACCAAAAAAGTATTTTGTTAAAAAAAAAAATATATATATATATATATATATATATATATACACATACATACACACACACACACACACACAACTGGTCAAAAGTTTTAGATCAGTTAGATTTTTAATGTTTTTAAAATAAGTCTCTTCTGCTCACCAAGGCTGCATTTATATGATTAAAAAAATAATATAAAAATAAAAATAAAAATAATATTGCTAAATATTATTACAATTTAAAACGTCTGGTTTTCTTCTGAATATATACTATATAGTAAAGTGCAATTTATTCCTGTGATCAAAACTGAATTTATCATCATCATCATTACTCCAGTGTCACATTGATCCTTCACAAATCACTCTAATATGATGATCACAAAGTCAATGAGTTTTTTTTTGTGAAATGCCTGGATTAAGGTCAGTGATGAACACAAGCTCAAGACACTTTCACATTTTATTCTACGGCATAAAATACATCAGTCAAACTCGCTTGTGATTTTTAAAGCTGTTACGCATCGGAACATTAAACATCGTCACATTGAACAGATAAACTAATCCAGGGTGGGAAATTAGCACCAGCCACCAGCTGGTACTTTTTCAAAGTGGCTGGTGAATTTGTCTTGTATACCAGCCACAGTGGCAGGTAGTTTGTAAAGCATAATTTTATTGGTTACTACTTAAAACATTTCTTGTAACGGATTGGACAAGCTTTTGTCAAAGAATGCTGTTGCTAAGTAACAACAATGCACTTTTGTTCGAGTAACTAATTTGAATGGCTTTCACCGAATGAGAATTGTATTCCGAAGCGTCCATGCGATCGGCAAAAAGGGCAGACCTTTTTGGAACTACAATTGGATGTGCAAGTAAGGACATTTCTAACTTGAAGTTGTGTTTTGTGATGGCTCAATAGCTATCATTCTCTTAGTTTATCGCTATTTAGTTTCAGCGTTAAGTTTTAGCAGCCGTGAGGATAGGAGCCAATAAAGTGGGTGCTCCGGAGCTTGGTTAAGTGTCAGTTAAACTTTCATCTCCAATCCTATCTGTATTTGTGAGAAGTGGTGCTGTCCTGAGTTAAAAGATAGCCTACTTTTACGGCTTTATTATTCAGTTAACCCTCTGGGGTCGAGCAATCAACGCTGGCGCGGTTTGCTGGATTTTTTCAATTAGCAGCAAAATACACTTAAATACTCCATTATTTATGGTCATTAGGGATGTCGACGATTAATCGACGATCGAATTAATTGTCGATAATACATTTAATCGATAAAGCTTTTCTGAATCATCGATCAAGCATGCAGTGTGCAGTGTTCATTCGCGTGTGCTGCTCAACCGCGAAACATGTATAGCGAGCGGAGTTATGTTTGGGACTATTTTACACCACTCATGACAATACGTTGGCAGCAGCCTTTTGTTTTGTGCAAATGTAAGTTGTAATAGTTTATTTTGTGTACGCCTATGGCCTATCGTATATCTGCTTTATCTCATATTGGATGTATTTGGTTAAGAATTGACGATCTAAGCATGATGATCTTTAGCGCACGCTGCTCAAACGGCAATGCACAACTAGATGATGACTATTTGGGACTGTTTTATTACATAATATTATTGAGAAAACAATATTGTAATAAAACATTGTGAGTTATTTGGGTTGAGTTGCACGTGTTGTTCCAGGAAGAGCGAGTCCACAACATGAGTCATTCTGAATGGCACAGTAAGCTAACGTTCAGTTCAAGTTCACTTGTGCATTCACCTCATTTTATGCAAATATAAACTGTAATATTATGTTTATGTTGTATGTATTTAATTAATTTAGATAATTAACAACAGTCCACAACAGTCACACATTCTGACAAGTGGATCTGAACGGTAAGTGTGATAACACGTTATATAGATCGTTTTATATGATTATTAGATAATTCAACTTAATTATCAATCACATCAAAACATTTACAATCCTACTAGCCTTAGTTCATTAAGGCTAGCAATTGAGTATCGATTAATTGATCGTTAATTTAGATAACGATCAATACATGGGAACTTGTGAAAATTGACATCCCTAATGGTACATACAGACTTAACTTAATATTAAAAAATAAACTGTAAAATAACCATGCATAAAATTCTCTCAAAAATACAAACATGTACATACATGTTGCTCACATATTATGGTTGCCTGTTTTGCAGAATAGTGCTCTTTTTAAGGGCGATGACCCGTAGCATCCACAGGGAAAACATAAATTCCTCCTTTCAGAGTGGATGAGCAGAAGGACTGGTGATTGGAAGAGGAGCCAAGAAGAGCCAATTTGAAGATGAGGAGACGTCTGAAGTTATTTTGAAGTTATAAAATAATTTTTTTGTTTTATTTTTTTATTGTACTGTCCAGTAAATCTGAACAGACAATAAAGTTAATCAAAAATAAATCAGATTAACTGAAGCAATTCAAAATATGCTAGTGCACTTTCTTTTTATAAATTTGAATTTCAGAGAAAAGTGGCTGGTAAAAAATATACGTTGGCTAGTGTAAAATTGTGGCAAAAAAGTTAATTTCCCACCCTGAACTCATCTTACTCACTAGTCGCTTTCACAGCCTCTTTGCGCTTATAATCTCGCTTTTGCAAATTAAATGAGTGGAAATGTTGAAGTCATGTGACCGATGGTATAGTTTGTTTATTGCCTATGTTTTAGCTTTCAACTTCTGCCAATTATATTTACACTTCAAAATTCACAAACGACTTATTGTTCATATATTAAAGATTGGGAGCAGCAAACGATTTCTGAGAAATCATACACTCACTGCTCTTTTTTATATCTTTATATTTATCATAATGTAATCCTCCATTTTCATGTTTTCATGTTGTATAACTGTAATCTTAAAGTCCCCTGTAGTCAATAATTGTATCCCTTTAAAACTCATCACTGACCACTTAAAATTACATATTTAAGCGAAAAATCTTCAAGCCTTAAAATACTTGGTTTACTTTATTTTAAGTAATAAAAAATTACTTTAACCCCTTAACTGTCACTTGCCCATATACAGGCAACCTAAATTTACTTCACTATATTACTATTAAAACCTAATCTAGTCATGACAAACTATATATCGTTGGAAAGGTCTAAGACTCCTAAATAGATATTTTAGCGCTGTTTTTTTTCTTACAAATTATGAATGAACAGTAATATATGAATTTTTGACAAGAGTGCGCCTCAAAAAATCGACGTCATTACAGGAGTTTCTGACCTTTGTCACAAAAAGTCGACGCACACACTTTTAATAATTGAAACTTTGTTTTTTAGTGCTAAAAGTTCATAATAAAACATAATCTAGTATTTGTCAATAAAAAAAGATACAATTATATTTTTAAAAGTAAGGTTAAGAAGTCCTCTAAAAAGTATAATATATATATATATAAATATTTTTTTTATTATTATTATATCACATATTTTGGTAGTTATCATAAATTAGGTATCATTTGAAAGCTTAGAACTCAGAATTCATCCTGTGAAAACCGTTTTGAAATTAGACGTTGCATTACCATAGAAACGGTATTTTTTATTAGGCCCCTCCCCTTTTGTGCATCATCTTTCATAATTTATTATCAAAACCTTTTCTAATCTTGACAAAACACATATTGTCAGAAAGGTCTGAGTCTCAAGGTTCCATATTTAGTGACAGAAGTGATATTTGGATAGAAATTATTAATTTGTTATGGCAGAATGCATACAATTAAATTCAATGGAATTCAATGGCCCCCAGTGGCTATTTTTGGTATAACGCCTAAACAAAATCTCATGGGAACTTCAATTTTTGTAAAATCAACTTTAAATTTGGAACACAACTTGGTTAGATATATAGCTTTCATTTTATAGTAATTTTATAGTAAAAATATTTTGCAAAATATTTATTTTATATAAAAAATATATATTAATAAAGTATATTTTATTTACTGTAAATTATAATTTCCATAACTTTTTCATACTTTAATTTTTTAAGTGCTTTCACTTTAGTAATAATCTGCTGATTGTTTTCTTTAAAACAAGACCAAACTTGTGTATATGTTCCAAAGCATTCTTGAATTACAACCCTTTAAGTTTGTATAGTGCGTTTTAATGTCAATTATGCGAAAAGGGAGGTGACAGGAAAAGGGTTAAAATGTAACTACACCCTTGCCTCATTTAGTATATATATATATATATATATATATATATGTGTCACAATATTAATTTAGTTCTATGAATATGCAAATTAGCCACCACCTCCACTCACACCAGCTCAGGGTCAACTAGATGCGCAATCACCTGATTGGTTACAAGGTAGTTTGTGATGTCAGAAACACCAGCATTTTTAAACCACGTTTTTCGAACTGTCTTTGGTTCACTGCCAGTTTTAAGGAGGAAAGATATCTCAGCAATGGCGCCGACATGAATTTGCATATGGTTTGTCTTAAAGTACATTAAAAACACCACATAGACAGATTTAAAACATTAAACAACATTAAAAGCTTGATTTTGTTGATTTTCAGCACAGGGGGACTTTAACTATGTTGTGTTCTATGGAGAAAATCAATCATAATTTTGAGAGCACATGAGGAGAGAGTAAACAACATTTTCTTTCTCTTTTATTGTAGTGAACCAAGTCTTAAAGGGAAGAAGTGACATTACCACTATGTACTGAAACAATGTAATACTAATAAACTGAATATTTTTCTGTCTAGTATGTTTTCATAATACCATACCTCTATTGTTTTCATGGAACCGCATATGGATATAGACACCGGTACTGCCAAACACCCTTGCCTTGTGATCTCTGTAGAACTGCACCATTTTTTGGGCTATTTCACCTGTTTCCAGTTCAATCATAGCCTGCAAGAACACACACACACACACATGACGTTTAAAGGCAAAATTAAAAAATTGCATGATAACTGATTAGTAAAATAAAATTCATAATAAATAGACAATAACTACACACAATAACCACTTTAGCAAATCACAAGGCCTCTGGCTTTGATTTTATTGCGTGTTAGCATTTTGCAATTAATTATTTATTGTAGCTTTTTTCTAGCTCATTTCCTTGTTAATACTAAAAAGTGCTTTTTAAAAAGGCAGTACATGTAGAAATAATTCAGTCATGGTTAATAAACATAGAAAGGGTAAGTTCATGTAAACTAACAGTTAACATTTTTACCCTAAAGTGTCATACAAGAAATTCACACATAAACGAGTTTTGTTTACGTTTACACACACTAAGAATAGTCCTGTGTACTACTGTCTTATAGAAAATAATGAAAAACAGTATAGTTCAGTTCAACATATAATGGTTATTAAATATACTGTGAAAATATTATACAGTAAAATGTTTTCAACCATCCACTGAAAACATACGGATTTCTGGAAAACTTGTTTTTTCTTCTGTTCAAATGAAGATTGTATTCAAACGAAAATTAATATTTGTACCCAACTAAACCAAACACAAAACACTGACCTGTTTTCTGGACACGGACAAAATGTGTTTCACTATTCTGCCAAAGGGTGCAACCAGATAGCAGAATCTCCTTCATCAAGTCAGGTGTTTTTCTTTATGGGCCAAACCACCACTATCTCTACCATCCTGTGAGCGTGTGCAGGAAAATACACTATTGCTACTGCTCAAACTGTTGAACTGGAAATATATACAGCTATGTTTATGTTCGAAAACATCCAACAACTAAAGTTAGTCAAATAAGAGATGTGATGCTTACCTCTGACAGCTCTGGAGCTGGAATAAATGGTCAAAAGTGTTACTGTCATAGATTAAAAGCACATTGTAGGAGAACTCTACATATTAAAGGGATCATATAATGAATTAATTTTCCATGTTCTTTGAATTAAGTCAAAATGAAAAGTCACTATTTGCTAAATGCATGTTAGTGATCTTGTTGTGCAATCAATTTATGCAAGCATACGTTTCATTTTTAAAAATGTCAATTTTAAATATATTTATAAAATATATAAACATATCAATATTTCAGTAATTTTTAATAAAATGTAATAAAGTTGATCTTCTGGTGAAATGACAGATTTAGTCTGCATGCTGACTGCGGTTAGGAGCACGTCATCAGTCATCGCATGCACGTTTACTCACTCTGGATTACGGAGAGATTTTAACTAGTCAATCACGAGTGGCTCAACAGGTAGATCTATAGATAAACTCATCTTTCAGGCATTTGACAGACCAGGTTCAACACTTCAGTGTGAGAAATCGGGGAGTGTGGCGTGAGAACGTGAGAATTGGGTTGGCAGCCCTGAATCAATATGTTAGTCCCCACACTACAAATTATTATTTTTTTCAATAATCCATTTTACTCTATCATAATAGAGAAGAAATATCCGATTGCTACTTTTCATTTTCTTTACAACTTTACTGTAAAAATTCTAAAAAGTAATTTCTGAAAATTCAGCTGCAGAGAAACTGTTGGATCTAAAATGTCTGTGTTTGTGACATTGAATATCACATTTAATTCTAAGGGCCCTATCTTGCACCAGGCGCCAAATGACTTCAGTACACCGAAAAATGTATTCATTCCTATTTTTGTACCCAGCGTAAAGCGGGCTTTTCCTCCACAGGGCGCATGCCGGTGAACTCAGGGGAATAAAGTTGCGCTCCCTGGGCAGAGTCGACAAAGAGGAAGCGGTGTTTTCGCAAAGTGCTAATTCCCTAGAGCTATTTTGCAGTTCCAGAAAAACAACTGCGCCAGCTGACCACAAAAAAAACTAGTCTTAAAGGCCCGTACACACCGGGACGAATATCAGCACACGTTATTAGTCAGCGTTTTGCAACGCGTTTTTTGTGTTCATACCCAAGCGTTTTTCGCTGACGATGAGCCGAGTGAACATGCAAATTCATTCCCTGACATTAGATGGCGCTTAATTTAAAACAGAAAAAATAATAGAATCCTATACTAGGGTGTTCATTTTCATGTCTCAACATGTTTTATTATGAGATATAAAAAAATAACGAATGAAATAATGATAGAAATAATGTCTTCTGTTTAGAAAAATAAATATATAAATAATAAATAACTAAAAGAAATGCCTCCAAAATGTAACAAAAAAATAGCTCTCACAAACTTACAAAAACGAACTAACAAAATCTATTTATATCTTTCAGTTTTCATCCTCTTTATCCTGTTTTCTTCCTCACCTTGTTTGCCCATCTACATTTTGCTGTAGAACCAATCTTTCCAGGAGTTTTTTTTTTTTTGAAAACCAGGACAATTCAATCACTTGAAAAACAGCCAGGACAGGGCGCGAAAACAGGATATGTACGCAAAGTTCAAGATGTTGCCAGAGATAAAACATAGCACTATGGTTGTTAAAGAATGAACAGATGCACGAGAAGATAGATTTGTTAGATCTTTCCCGCGTTTAATAAAACCAACTAAACTTTACACTCGTCCTCATACATGGGGTAAAAGCGAGAAAAGATAAAACAAACATCCAGACTCTGGTCACAATCAGAATAAAAGAAAAGGAAGAATATCAGCAGCGGGTATCTCCTCACTTGTAAAATCTAACTGACACTCACACACTATGCGCAGTTCTCATTCTAGACTCAGATTTCTATAAAGCACAAAGTGACCGTTACACATGTCCCGGGAAAACAGACTGTTAGTTACATCCTATGATACTTTTCTTACAGAAATGTTTTCATATGGATATTATACAATCTAGCTCTTTATGCTCCGAAACCAGCAAGCTGTGCTTCTTCGCCTTATGTCGTGCTCGGCAGAGAGGAGCCGGTTTGTGATACCAGAGTACCATTGTCTTTACTGTAACTTCAGAAGCTACTACAGATGGACAATAACGCAATACTCGCAATGGTCAAATGGCTTTTGACGCGGCGCGTGGGAATCCAAAGACAGGAACCCGAAGGCGTAGTTCTATTTAAAAGAGAAATGAGCGCTTCCCAGCGTGCCGTTTTTGGCGTGAGTGTGACTAAACACTCAGCATTGGCACACCATTGTGTTAGTGCAGAAGGCGTTAACGTCAAATCGACATTGGCCACAGCGAATCCCGTACGCAGAGCCAGGCCTTAAAGTCAGTGGCGCGTTGTGCAGAACATTCATTTAGGGTTGAAGCGACACATAAACAATGAGAAACTTGTTCGACAGATATCTTTGTTGTTGTGAGAGAGTAGTTGACATTCGATCTCACATGACCTAATGTAAGGCCGTGCAGATATCGGCAAATTTTCTCGACTTGCTTTACAAGGTATGGCGGCTAAAGTGCTGATGCCAGCCCTTACAAATGCTATTGCGGTTCAAAAAAACAAAACAGAAAAAGATGACAGCGGGAATTATGAGCGGAGTGCAAGAACAAATCGGAACTATCACAGCAAGGTTTCAGGGAAAGTTACACAAAGAACTTAAACCCAACAATATGCTGTCATGTGCAATACATGCAAGGAGACAGACTTTGCTTTTCACTGGAGCACAACATGCATGTTGGAGCACTTAAAGCTGGAACATCCAGCAAAAGAGGAGCACAGTGAGAATTGAGTGCTCTTCAACTATCGTGGTAACGGAAATCTACTTATTGGTAGTGCAATATACTAATCAACAGTAGCAGCATTATCAATATTATAATTACAGTAATGTGATGATTT
>JAQIUQ010005341.1:0-90713 GCA_030378365.1 Hybognathus amarus
TCATTTACTTCGTTCAGTTACGTATTGCTTGTGTTGGCCATCATCAAGCGGTATTTCAGACTGGACGTATGCGATGGGATTACAATAAACACACAGATAATTTTGGTTTTGTCAAAGGAACCTTTGGCAACTTTTTTAAAAGTAAACTTTCCATTCAGAATCGTATTGGCATCCATTTCGGCGTCTCGTACTCGTCATCCACTCAAAACGTAACGTTAACCAACTATTTGGCCGGCTCGCAATCCCAAACGAGTGTGTGCGGCGTGCCTGTTGTTTTGTTTCGGGGTCTAGCTAGATCTGCTTGCGCTTTGGTCAACGAGCAACAAAAGCCAGGCGGTGTTACCCCCGTGTTGCTGAGAAATATAATATAGCAATTAGGTAGCATTTTTTTCTTAATAGTAGTCGTTGATAACTTTCTGTGCGCCATTCTCTCACGTCTTCACGTCTCACGCCTCGTCCTGCTCGCCTCAAATTTAATGTTATACATTTAATCCATCAATTTCAGTCCCCATATGTTGTTATTGCATGGAAGGCAATAATTTTGTTATCAAATTATATCATTATATTACCATAGATAGACCTTTTTTCATGGAAAGAAAAAAGTCATAAGTTTGGAACAACATTTTGATCAGCAAATAATGATAGAAAATTCATTAGAGAAGATGTACTAAGTTTACAATTGAATCTCTTGTAGCTATTGTGCACAGAAACAATCCATGTACAAAACTGCAGTTGTTTCAATTACTCAGTTGAGTTGCAAATGCAAACAGATATAGGACTTCAACTGCTATTTATAGTTACATGCCCTACAATTCTGTTAAATAACAGCATGAGTTTCAAATAAGGGTATATGGCTTGTTTTGCGGCAGGGGTGCTTCTTATCTTGTCAGCAAAATTCTGTTAAACACACCTCTCACTGACTTTTCCAAGAGTGTGACCTTGCGTGCATCTGTGAGCGATTCTCTGTAAACTGTTTACTCTCTCCATGCAGGGGGTCTTCATTCGCTAATGCTCTGATGACATCTGACACATCAATGATAGGATTTAGGCCCTGTATGCTGGATTAGCCCCATTTGGTTAGCATGGCATTATTCCATTATCGAGTCCTGAGAGCCCACCAGCTGATGCTGCGTCTGTCCCACTGCCTGAATGCAGAAATGCAGTGAACCCATGAATGGGTTGAAGAAGCGCAAGTCGTGCTCTTGACGTGTCCTTCACTAACCTTGATTCTTTTAGCTTGGGAAAATAATTACTATCCACTTCTCCTGATGTATTAGATTTTAGACTTGCTGCTAAAATAATGTTAGTGTCACTACGTGTGAATGAATGCGTAAGTAATACATTACCATGTGATCTTAGGGGTATGGATTTAAACAAACATCTAATCATAATTATTAAACATTTTATGCATAATTTAGCCCATACTGTTTGTTACAGTCCTGAATGAGTTCCTCAAAACTTACCTTTTTCACCGTTTACTTTACATAAAGGTTGTACTAATAATAACTATGTTTCATTAATTGCCCAAAGCATTTTAGTTAAACTGAAAATATAAATTAATTTTTAAAATGTAGTTTGATTAAAGATACACAATTATATAGTCAAAGAACATTTTTATTCACACTTTAACAAAAGTTTTTTGTTTTAAGCAATTGAAGTACTTTATTTTTATTAACGATATTTACAGCTTTATCGAAATTCTCCTGTTCGTCGTCTCCAAAGATAGAAGGAATTTAACCCTCATTCAGACGAAGTCGAATCGGCAAACCCTTTTTAAACTGGCGGAGGTTGTTAGAAGTTGGAATTCTTGAAGTGTTTCAGGTCACTACATCCAACAAACGAACATTTTGATGTCTGCATCATTGAGCTTGGACTACAAATTCGGAGAGAGAAATAAAAATGGCGGATTGCTCGAAGTGTTGGGCCGGTAGCCGAATGTCCTTATTTGTCAGTTCCGCTGCAAATAATCTGAAGTAATTGTTCAAAATACGTCATAACAGAAAAATCAGAACAGGTTGAAAAATATGACCAAAACAGAATATAAATGCATAAACGGAAAGCATCTAAAGAGAATAATTTGCAACTTTTCTGTTCTTATAAACACTCCAAATATGCAACAAAATGCATTCAATGGCTAAAAAAGTGGATTTAGCATGATATGTCCCCTTCAATAATCAATTAAAAAGTAACTCATACCTGTATGATATTATGCTTGGACCAGCGGTTTGGAAAATGAATGGAATTTACCAATTCATTCATTCGGATGGCTCTCACAGTGCATTATGGGCATTCTCTAGCCATTGATCCTCTAGCTGTTGATCAAGCTGCATTATTGGGATTAAATAAGTGCACTCGATTCTTTTGTAATCGATTAATCTAGCACTGTAATTGGATCGATTAATTGAGTAATCGGATAATGTGTTTGTGTGTGTTTTTAAACAACCAAAACAAATAAATGTATAACGAAAATGACAGGGTGTTTGGCTTTTATTTCTTTAAAAAATTAGAGGTATTTATTGCAAGTCCAACAATTGGCAATTAAAACTAGTCGGTAAAACTCAGTCGATCACGAGTGGCTTAACAGGTAGATCTATAGACAAACTCATCTTTCACTGCATAGTGCACGTCATAGGAATTTAACGAGGCTTCGAGGCAGATTTTATTGCCTCAAGGAATTTTTGTAATCGAGTAACTCGAGGAATCGTTTTAGCCCTACACTCGACAACGTCCAGTGGTTTTGGACACCACTACAAATGTCTTTCCCTTCAAATAATGCCCTATTTAAGGGTATAGGGGGCGATTTCTGACATATCCAGACACACCCCTAATATAGAATTTGCTCTTTTGAACTACCTAGAAACCACCCCAAAAACCTTAGCTACAACATAACAACACCCTAGCAACCACTACTTAAAATACTGCTTATTTTCTCCACATCAAATAGTCTTGTTTGAGTTATCGGTGATGGGTGTGATGCATCAGGAACATCAGGTTTAAATATATTTGCTTACGATCTGTGATTTGAAATATAATATCATGGTATGCAGTGTCCTGATTCGGTAGAACATCCATCTTGCCTTGCCAGCCGTATGTTTGTTTAAACTCACTCATAGCGTGTTGCAATGTCGGCACAGTCAGAAAGCGCACAATGCAGCACAACATTTCTCTTTAGGAATCAGTTTTATAGTCCATCTATAAAAGTGTGAGATCTTCCGGATTTGCACCTGCAAGTTTATAGCAAAACACATAAATCTCTCGTTACCTCTAGCTGTCAGAGCGCACATCCCTCTATAGGAGTTCCACAGCTGGAGTCAGGTCAGCTAGAGCAAAGGTGCAAAAAGAAGAGAGAGAAAGACTCAGAAGTCAGATCCAGGCAGCGGAGCTTTACTTCCTGTCCATTTTAAATCTAGTCTGTTATTTGCCTTGTTATAGTTGAATAAAACATGCCATTAAATAATGCAAATGTCAGTGGACAATGCTGAAAACTCTTGAGAAAGTTCAGCCAGAGGCACAGGTTGCAGCACTATCAGATATTTCAGTCCTGATAGAGGGGACCTGTGTACAGCGCGCGCCAAATCCCTGTGATCCATATTTCATTTTGTTTGCAGTCCAAGAACAGTGGAATAATTATTGCGGGCTGAGTGGCGTGAAATATTTAGCTCTGATTTTAACGAAAGCTCATGAGAGAATGCGACCCAGTCCTTTTTAAAGAGTGAAGCGAGATTGTGATCTTCTTTATGTTTGTATTACTGTGCTTTACATGGCTTTAGGGCCAATGTTTTAGTGATGAGTGAGAGCATGTGGTTGACTTTGACAAACAAGAGAGAGAGGGAAGTGTGCAGACTCTTGTTCCTGGAGTTAGGAGGCCTTGCTATGCCCTCATTAGAGTCATGGTTTACACACTATACCATCATTGTGCTGTGTGTTTGGATTCTGGCCAGTGGCAATGAAACATTCTGAGGAAAACAACATCTGTAAGAATGCTTCCATTACAAGAAGGTCCCGAAACATAAAACAAGTACAGATGGTAAGAAAACTCAACAAAGCTATTCAGTGCTCATGTGTCTCACCTTGAGTTCAGAAAAAAAATGTTTTTATAATATTATCACGCACCCTTCTCTCTGTAAAAAGGGGACTTGGTGGATTAAAGAAGTTCTTAAACTTACGATGAAACGACAGATTTTTTATTTTTTGTTTTCATTTTTGTGGAATACAAAACAAATTGAAGAACTTCGGGACCCAAACAACAGTTGTGTCCAGTGGCAGCAGGTGAAAAATATCTTCGGTCGGGCTGTGCCAAATTCAGTCTGTTAAGGAGCAATCAGGTACTTTTAGTGTTGTGGCTCATCCTCAAGACATCTGTCAAGCATCAACCTTCTCTCATTCAAAAACCTCTTAATAACATTTTTTTATATCTGAATATTTCTCTTCAGCTCAAATTATTGAGTCTGTAAATTATTAATGTATGTTGTTTGTCTAAATCCCTATTTGTTTGTATCTTCAACCTAACTTTGTAAGTGACCTCTGGTATGTGTATTGTGCTTTAATGTTGATTTTGTTCTATTCTTTAACCCAGTGGTTCTCTTAGTGTGTTGTACCCCGAGAGGCTTTTTACATCCTTCCACGTACCCCCTCTCTGCAGTCACTCCTTTTTCAATAAGGGACCATATTTGCCCCCTTAAAATGATATTCCCAAGTGCATTTTTTACCTTAATAACATAAATAATTCTTTAAAGGGGTGATGAACTGAGAAATAAAATTTTCCTTAAGCTTTGGACATCTAAAAGGTTGTCAAATTATAAGAATATCCTGTAAGTTTTAGAACTGAAAACGTCCTTGTTCGTCCAATAAAAGCTTTTAATGACACTGGGCTCTGCAAACGACTCGTTTTTCAAAGTGGGAGACTATGGCGTCAAAGGGATAAAACACCACCCCCGCAGACAAATATCAATGCCTACTTCAACACGGCTAGTTTGCTCCCGCCCACCGATTCACACATTACACACATAGCTAAATGACATAGGACTGCATGGATAAACTTTATTTTTAATGACGTTCCAGATGATGAGGTAAAACATTGTCTGTCTGTTTGCTTCATTTCACAGAGTAAACAAGACTGGATTTGCAGACTGATTAAGAGTAAAGAACGGTGCTGTGCCGTCTATCTGTGGATCTGACAGGAATTGTGCAACAGACGGACTCTTGGGTCGAACATGTACGGGCGAATCATTCCGAGTTGCCGTTTTACAACATTCAACGTTTTCAAAACAATTTCCCCCAAGTGCATCGACGGGTGAGTGAAACTCATTATAATATGCAAAACTGTTCTCCACTCACAGCAGTGGGCGCTTACTTCAGTCTTCAGTGTGAGACGCCCATAAAAGCCGAACGTTTTTGAGCTGGGCTCAAAACTAGTGTAGAAAATAGCCTAATACTTATTCATTATGATGTTTTTGAATGCAAAAACCAAGCAAACGTCATAAGTTGACCTCAGACAACAATATAATGATTTAAAAGGCTAGTTCATGACCCCTTTAAATAAAAAGCGCCCTCTATTGGCCACCTGCCCCTGGTCCCTAATGTCATGACTGAAACCTTTTGTAGAGTGTTTGTGCAGCCTGGTCAGAGCAACACAATGGTCTTTTTAGAAAATAAAAATTGGTAATTTCACAACTGATTTCAGGATGAATTATTCAAGGTCTTAATAATGCTGAACGTTTGTCTTCAGCCCAATAAAAAAGAATTAAGAAGTTTCCATCTCCAGGAACATTGTGTGTCAAGAATAAGAGTGTCTCTGTTCGTTTGAGTGAATGTTAAATCATAATCATGAGTTCCCAAAAATGTATTTCCTAGTATCTTCCAGTTCAAAAGATACAGGAGTTTCCTCAGATTCTTAGAAAAGATATGTTTCTTCACAAAGATTCTTCAATAGAGATAATTCATAATTCAATAGAGAATAATCTCAATGACTCAATCAAATTACAGATGTTGCCCAAGGATAACTATAGATCTCAGTTTATGTTAACTCCCAGCTAGAATCTTTTTGTTCTAAAAATGTTACGAGAACATTACCATGCAGTGTTCTAATATTTTTTTTCACTGGGTAGTTTTATTTTGCTTCCCAGAATGTTCTCCTGAAAGCTAGGATAACATTCTCTAAAAGCATTCTAAATATGTTTAATGCTAACATTGTTAAAACATTATTCCCTAATGTTCTTTTAACGTTTTCTGTGGGTGGTTTTATTTATGTTCCCAGAATGTTGTCTAAGATGGGATAACATTCTCTATGAACACAAATGTTTTGTGAGTTCAGTTCAGTTGACTAGGAGTTCTGTTGTTTGGGCCAATGTGTCAAATAGACAATTTAGACAACTGACATTTTGCATCAATTTCTTCAACAAAAACGTTACTTTATTTGCGCTGTTTGTCAATTCCAAATGTTCTTACGTCATGGGAAAATCACGCTGTGATTGGTAGTTTTAAACGTCGATCTACAGTGGCCTCCAATCAGTTTCTCGTCTCTTGTAGACGGGACTGTTGTCTACCAACATTTCACACAGTTCAGAGTAATATCCTCAAAACACTTCAATAATTCTGTTTCTCTTTTATTATGGAAAATTATGCCAATATTTTATAGGCTAAAATAATTCTACAATCTGTTACCTTAACAGCTTCCCTAAAATATCCTTACAATTTTATGATGTGTGTTAACACATCATATTATGAGATGTTGTCATCTCAGGCCAATAATCTCCTCAAAATGAATGTTGCTTTGATAATATTCCTTTTTGTTATCGTGCCAATGATTTATAATAGATAACAATAGTCCTAAAAATCCTCAAAATGTTTCATGCAAAATGTTCTACTTGTAAAAAGTCAATTGAAAGGAATGTTTTATTAAATCTCAGGACTAAATAATATCCTCAAAACATTTTACGAATGCTGATTTGAAAATGTTCCTCCTCTGTTATTATGGAACATTGTGTCAGTGTCTTTTTTTTTTTGAAAACATTGTATAATCTATTATCTCAACAACATGCTCAAAATGTTACATTTAAAATATTCTTGCTTTGTTAACACGTCACATTACAAGAACATTTTCATCTCAGGCCTCAGTGATATCCTCATAACATTTTGCGAACGTTGACTTGATAATGTTCCTCCTCTGTTATTATGGAATATTGTGATAATGTTCAAATGAGAAGAATGTAAAATCTCAACATTTCCAAAACATCCTCAAAATGTTACAGTTATAATGTTATAGTTTTGTCAACACGTCACATTAAAAGAACGTTTTATGAAAAACACTCTGTCATCTCCGGCCTCAGTGATATCCTTATATCATTTTGCGTTCACTTGATAATGTTCCTCGTCTATTATTATGGAACATTGTGATAATCTTTTAACATTATATAATCTGTTATCTCAACAACATTGCTAAAACATCCTCAACATGTTACAGTTAAAACGATATATCTTAATTTACATTTAACCTTAAAGGAACATTATTGGAAATGAGAAAACATCTTTAAAACAATCTATTACAAAAACTAAACTTTTCAGGGAATGTTAGAGTTCTGAGAATGTCCCTTGCCTCTTTTACACACTGCTCCCTTTTTAAAAGCTATTAAAAGCTTTGTACATGTGCAACGTTAATGAAAAAAGACACATATCCTCGATTGAATTTAGATTTGAAATTCTGTGAAATGGCTAGCATTTACATTTGTCTCTCCGTGTGTCTTCCTGGCACAGTGTCTGGGAGCCGAGCCACTGAAGAAGGTGTGATCTGTTCCCATAAAATCCCCTGCCACCTGATAAATGCCTGTTTCATTTACATTACTTGGGCTGAAACAACACACTCTAATGTATATTTAGCCCCAGCAAAACCACTTCCTGAAAGCTCTGGAAGAAAGCAGTCGGTCTCAGCTAATTACTGCAGGAATGTCAGATGTGAGATGAGGACACGTTTCGGGAAAAGCCGGTTCATATTATGCCGTGACTACCTCAGTGTCCTAAAACATAGCTGTGTGTTCATTTAATACACATGTTTCAAACTCATTCCAAAAAACACAGTTTATTACAGATAGATAACTTTCTCCATGCTGCAACACAGCAAGGTGTTTACTTTTGTGTCATTTTTCAAAGTTATTGCCTCAGATAATATTTGCAAAAAAGGTGATGTCAGTGGGCCATCTGCCAAATGTTTCAAATTACTTATACTGAGAAGAAATGTATTGAGAATATAAACCACAAGGTTAAAAGGTCAAGCCTGTAAAGCTCTATATGTTGATTTATATAGTTTTCGAAAACATTAAGAAGGTTGCATTTGTTTGGTCTGGAGCGAGGCCACTAATACATGATCTGTGTCCCTTCTTTCCACTGACTTATGGTGTGATTATAGCGTTCATCCGTATGGGTCACGTTTTTAATGCTTTTCTTTGACGTCGCACATCGTTGCGTTGCGAAATTATGCCTAACTTGGAAAAAAAACTCTCCTCCAGATCACTTTGAATCAAGAGAGCATATTTAATTCTGAAGAGCATATTTAATTTTGAAGCGCCACCATTCGTCACGTCTTAAACAGTCATAGATGAATGAGCCAAGAATGAATATTGTCATAATAACCTAGTGATATACCGAGCTTTTTACCGTAGCTATCATGCTGCTACAACGTGGGGAGAATGGAGACGTGGCCTCAGCTGGTGTTTAGAGGAGAGGACATGAGCAGCATTTGAAAACACCTGTGGGTTTAGCAAAAGAGATAACACGAGAAGTTCTGTCTGTAAAAAACAAGAGCCAGAAAAGCTCGCTCACTCTTTTTAAGCACGTTCTTGAACTCCCAGCCCTGTCAGCAACTGTCAATCGTTCTAAGAGACACGACTGCCTCAGGAAAATATTGGTTCATACATATATACTGAGCGAAGCCAGACTTTTGACTTGCGGCATAAACACTGGTCCTCATTTTCAGCTTATTCTGGCCAAGTACCACCTACTTAGACTGGAAGAGACCATTGTAAAGTGACCATATTGTGTTTTTTGCTTATTATTTGTTTAGAGGCAGAGTTATGTAGAATTTTTGATTGAAATATTTTGTCTATCAAATATATTTGTAACATTTTTTCCCCGCCAATAAAGGAATTTTCTGGCAATCCAGGTTTTCCCTGTTATATGGTTGGGGCGCTATTATGCATCTTCGGACAGAGTACAAAATCTTTGGATCAAAACGCAGGCGAGAAAGAAGCAGAACAGAAAACGATAGAATCAGTGCTTATGCACATGTAAAATAACATGATCTTCAAACATTAAAAAGCATACACTACCGATCAAAAGTTTAGGGTTCGGTAAGATTTTTTATGTTTTTAAAAGAAGTCTCTTCTGCTCACCAAGGCTGCAATTTTTTTATAAAAAATACACAAAAAACATAGTAATATTGTGAAATATTATGACAATTTGAAATGACTTTTTTGCTGAATTTTGAAGCTGAATTTTCAGCATCATTACTCCAGTCTTCAGTGTACGCATGATCCTTCACAAATCACTCTATGATTATTTTATGCTCCAAAAACATGTATGATTATTATCCATGTTGAAAACAGTTTTTTTTACATTTTTATTTCAGGATTATTTGATGAATAGAAAGTTCAAAAGAACAGCAGAACAGAGCACTTGTGCTTGTGTTCTTCGATGTATCGTATGTTCAGATATTTATACATTGGGGGCCATGAAAAATTTGTGAAAATTATCAAAATTGCTGGCTTTTTTTTATTTTACGCTGACAGGGAAAGAGTTAAGTACAATGGATCAAGGTGCAGTCACATTATCTTTATTCATGGAACTTTCACATCCCTGTGGAATGGTTATTGCTTGTGACAGCGAAGATTTTCACATGCAGATTTTGTAACATTTTTACAAATTAGATTTTTTTTCTGTTTACTAATAGAAAGATGCTTGGCTTGAAAGTTGTGGTAATTAATGTGTAAATTTACTTACAATGGACAGTGGACCTTTTTTCTAGTAAAATTTTGCTACATTTACAATTTTTTTACAAGATTAATTTGTAATAATTAAACAAGTGGAGCATACAGTTATGTTTATCTAGCCTATTGAACATGCATTACGTGACTTTCAATTCTGAATGTTTCAAAATATTTAGTGTTAAGATTTATAGTTTTTGCAAATTGAGTTAGTGCAGTTATTAAGTTAGTTTTTACAAACTATTACTTTACTAACTAACTAACTAACTAATAATAACTACAACTAACTAATAACTTTCCAGAACAAAGGAAAACATGTGTCCTTACTCTTAACCTAGGTTGCACAAACTAATCTGATTGGAACTGTTGATTTCAGTTTACATTTATATTTTATTCATTTTAGCTGACGCTTTCATCCAAAGCGACTTACAATTGCTATATATGTCAGAAGTCTCACGCCTCTGGAGCAACTAGGGGTTAAGTGTCTTGCTCAGGGACACATTGGTGTCACGCAGTGGGTTCGAACCCGGGTCTTTATCCACTGTGCCATCACCACACCATTTAACACTCTGCACATCATTTTGGTGTGCAATATGCATCCAGACTAAATACACAGACCTACACGAATACAGATTAGAAATATGAAAGTTTCATGGACATCAGATTGATATCAAACGATTTCATGTCCATGATAAAGTCACCAAGCAATAACTTGCAGGTGCTGGTCTACAGTCAAAGCACAGATGAGAAACGCTATGGGGTCTCTCATTGTGCTGCTTTTTCTTTATTGAACATCTATAGCTTGTCTCTATTATAAACGGCAGCCCCATTCGTCATTCCGGCAGGCCACTGGTCCTCTCACTCAGATACTTCCTGACTTATGTCAGAAGAATAGCTGATTTAATGACTTCCGATAGAAGAGGGGTTGGCGTTCGGCTTTCAGCATTGTAATGCTTAAAGCTAAAGTGCGACCTGCTTATTTACGATGCAGTCCCTATGCTGTCTTTTCTGTTTTCATGGTATTGATTTTCCCCCAGTATCCATCATATCAATCCATTCACTCCGCAAAGAGACTACACTGAGACATGGTGCCCTGAAGTGGGGACACTGAGACCTGTCCCATGACCACTTGGATGCTTGATTCATAGCTTCTGGTGGCCATGATGGATGGATTAGCCATCACTGGTAATTCAGTTAGCATCTTCTGGCCTGTAAGTAAGTGGGGGGCGTGTGGGCATAGTAGATTCCCAGTGTCCATTTGTGTCAGGTTGTGATTTCATGTCCTGCACTGACAGCCTTTGACCTCCGCTCCGTAAGTTTGTGCTTGGCTTGTTTTATATCAGCTCTCTGTTGTGGTCTTTATGTGGTGTTTGGCAGTAAAGCGATAATGTTTTTTTCTTCTTCTTTAAAAAAGGACATCAGGCTGCTTTATGGTCACAGAAAGTCACTGCAGTCCTTCCCAATCCTTTTAAAAATGATTTATCTGAGATTGATTCATGGAGAATCTGAACGGATATGAACCTTTAAAGTGTTCCAGGAGAAGATGCTATAGCTGAAATCTGTTTGCTAGCATTTGTGTCCAATGAAATTGCCATTTTTATGGGTCAATGACTTATTGACTTATTATTTATTTGTCTAATGATTTATTAATAATAAAATACATTTTAATTAAACCATACATACAATGACTTTGAATGCATATTGTAAAATTTAATCAAGATAGTATTTAATTTTTTTATTTTTTAAGGTTAAAAGTGTCATGATTAGTCCTGATATTATAATGAAGAAAAATGTGTAATTAAAAGGATTTAAATGTAAAAAATGTGCAAAAATTTTTGCAAAGCAGTTAAGCAAAATTTGTCTGCCAAATCAAGTGGTGCAACCAACAAAAAAAGGAACAATTAGGGGAAAAAAGCATAAAATAGTAGCTTAAGTCATAGCGATGAGCAACTTTTTTTATCTTATAAACATGTTTAAAATTTTTTTTTGTAATCTATTTTAATATATTTTATATATTTAAAAATATCCTCACTTGATCCAAGGAAAATATCAATCATTTGTACTTGATTTTGATTTTGTTTTATCATTAAAAACTTTCCTGAAAAATTTTATAAAAAAATTTCAAAATAATATGAAACGCAACACGAATAGAGTATTTCAAAGAAACTGGCACATGTGTTTTAAATGAGTCTTTTTAAAGATTTTTCTTCTTTTATTTCCCAATACGGGTCAGACACACTTATTTGTCATTGACCCGTAGTTGGTTGTGCTCAAAGTCTCATGGTTATGATTAAAATACTGAGAATATCGCTTATAATAAAAGAGTCGCTGAAACTGACAAAAACATTTGGTGTTTACAACTGCCATGCTGTGGACTCCAGATGACGAACTTACGAACGTGATTATGAATATCGATGAAAAAGGCAATGACAATCGCCCGACTGTCCTGCCGCAGCAGACCTCCATGATCTGCATTTGTGTCCATGGCACGCATGCTAATCTCTTCATTAAGTTTATAGATCGGTCAGCCAACATAACTCTTCACCTGCGCAAGCCTTTGTTGTACGAACTCTGTAGTATGTTTACCAGTCGCCCTTGCTCCTGGGGCCACTGCCAGAGTGTGTAGGAGACAACAGAGGACAGTGTGTGCTTGTACAATAACACCATTCTCTCAGCATGCCTGCGTGACCGTCTTCTACATATGACCACCTCACCACACTCTCAAAACATTAGCAAGATGATCCCCTCTATGCCCAAGGACTTAGAGCCTCCGTGAACCGAGTGCACTGGGAGCTCCTGTCTTCTCAAAGAGAGTCTGTTCAGTCTCCCTCAGCTTGGTGTACATACCAGCACACAACATGAGTTTTGTTTCTCGTGTAAATTTTGTTTTTTAGCTCTGTCCTTGAACAAGACCCCGGTTGTGTGTGGTGTTGTGAAGAGAATGGCTTGGTGACAGGCATTGAAAGAAAGAGCAGACTGTGATGCGCTCGGTCTTTGTGTGGACTTCTGCATTCATGGGCCCATGCTGACTCCAACAGCAGGGCCTTTGGTTTGGCCCGGAACAACAGCAGTGAATTGTAGATACCCAAATGTGTTTGGAAGCTAATCGCTGAGCTTATTTTCATTCTGGGCCATCGTGCAGTAGACGCATAGTGAAATATCAGGGAAGATGCTGACTGTTTCTGAGCTCTAGACGACAGACATGCACCAGGGGTCCTGACTCACTTGGTGACCTTGGTTAGATAACACAGATAAATACAGTAGATAGATAGATAAATAGATGATATATAGATAGATAGATAGATAGATAGATAGATAGATAGATATAGATAGATAGATAATGATAGATAGATAGATAGATAGATAGATAGATGAATGGCTCCAGTCTGGTCCGCCACGTGACCTACTGTGCGGCTTATAGCCGCGCTTGTGACATTCTAAAAATTTTGATGTTTTATCTCGATGCGCGCCAACACGCTTGGAAAAATGGAACGCGTCGCTTCCATTACAACGCTGCATACCGCACGCCTACATTCGAAAATAACGAACTCAGCGCACAAAGGAAGTCATATGTGAACAGGCCCTTACAGGATAACTTGTATTTGTCTCATATCTGAAGTATGAAATAAGTTCTCATTCTTGAAAACGCTCACTTTGCAAACAATCCTGTAAATTACCATAAATGACCATTTTAGGTGTGAGGGTGGGGGTTAAAAATAGGCAACCAGGTAGCGGCCTCAACAAGGGGTTAATCCTGTTCTGTTCTTTTGCACACAGTTAAGAATTGGTAGCTTACTGGTATTGTTACATCTTCTCATACCAGGAAATTGCCAGTTTAAGTACAGTGCAAAACAGTGTAAAAACGTAATTTACCTGTATTTTTGAAAAAGGTCCTGTCTGTTTCATCTGTGACTCTTTACAGTAATTTACTGGTGAGTTTACAGTAAAACTGCATGTGTGCAAAGGGGCTATAAATTCTGAAGTTTTCTTGTTTATTACTGTGAAGTTGCTTTGAAACAATCTGGATTGTATTAAGTGCTGTAAAAAAGACTTGACTTGATTTGTATGAATGTGTAATTTTTGTTAGTCTTGTACTTGACTTTTTTTAAGCTTTTATTTTAAACCAAACACAATTGCAACTGAGTTTCACAGCCAGTGAGCAGAATTGATAGATAACTTCTTTTGTGTTTTCACAAGTAAAACGTTTGTAGCCGCGACATGATGCATAGACGTTAGTTTCAGTTTTAAAAAATATTTGAAAGGTGCTTAATAAAACTTAATAAAAGTAACCAAATACATTTTTTTAATTTTATCTAAAATGATCAAAAAATTATTTTTATTTTTTTGAAAATTTCTTTCAAATTAATTTAGCAATGTGGTAAATTAATTTGAAAAGTTAATTTGGAAAAAAATTATTTAGCAATGTGGATGATGCTTACTAATACTGCAGTGCTTAGTTTTTTTTTCTTCTGTTTTCTAATAACTTCCGATAAGTACATGATGAACAAAGGAGTTTTATGTATCCCAACTTGTAATACTATAAAAAGTGATGAAATCAAACAACACAAAAGAGGGACCGGCCGTCTCGACTCGCCTGCAGCAAATATGCAGTAGCAGATTTCGGATCTGGCTTTGTTCTGTCGGCTTCTTTGTCTGGCTCGCTCTGCATGTTGTCTGAGAGCTAACGCTGCTTTAAAACAGAAGTCCTACTGGGCTCCAATTAAGACCAGGAGAAGAATTAATGAACAGTCCTCCAGAGTCAGCCTCAGCTCTCAACTGCTCTATTTATCAGACTGCTCAGGGGGACACATGGTCTCAATTCAAACCCACAATTTCTGTCTTCACTAAATTAAATATGTGTAATTTATGTTTTTATAAACATAGATGACCTTGCCATCAGCTATAGAAGTTCTAGTCATTTGAATCTTTCTCATTTTTACCCCTCCTCTCTTCTTTGTATTGCATTTCATTTCCCAGCATGCCCATAAGCCATGTTCAGGTTTCTCTGCTGACTATAAAAATGGATGGTTGGAGGGCAATTGGGAGAAGAGGGATGTTCCGTAGAAACACATGCTGTTCAAAGTATTTTCCAGTCAATAGGGCAATAGACTACTTTGTTGTTTTTTCTCCCTGAACTGTAAAAGAACAGCTTTTTTTCCACCAGTTTTTTTCCAGTGTGACATGCACCAATGTGTATAGACAAGTTCCTTTGGGGACAAACTTGAAGGTAGAGATGAAAATGAAAGTAAATGAAGATTTATGTATGTGATGATACTCTATCAACTTCCTTTGAAAGCAATACATTGCTTTTAGATGCTCTATGCTTGCTTGAAATTAATCATGGGACTTGCATTGATTTTTCCAAATACCAAGATAAATCATTGCATGTTTTAGAAAATCCCAATTATTATCATTATTATTATGAATATTCAGGGGTTTTTTGTCGTTGTTGTTCTTGAAGCTAAAGATGCAAATACTAGCATAAGGTTTGCGTATTATCTTGCATATGCGGTGTTGTTGCCCGGATGCATTTATACCTGTCCTCCTGTGTGCGAGCAAACATTATTTAATGTCACTACCTCACGCCCTTTACCTTTCAGGTTTCAGTATCTAGCTAAATTTTCTATCAATTAACATACGCATATTGTTGCGTAAACAGAAGCAAGCAGCCCAGACCTCTCCTCCCAGAGATGGCATAATGTAGAGACCCTGATGAAGACCGATCCTATCATTAACTTTGCACTCAAAGAGGGGCCCATGGGGAACCGTGTAAATGCTACTAGCCTTTTCTCCTAATGTTGGTGTCTCTGTTATAGATTGTTTGCCATTTTGAAAAATATGCAACTGTGTCTTTTGCCATTTTTTACATCTCTGCATGAGCTACCACCACCACTATGCATGACTACAACGCTAAGAACATACTCGGTCATGCATGATGATAATCACTACCTGAGACTTTTGCTATTTGTATTTTGTAATGTATGTTTCTGTCATATTCATATCTGTCAGTTATAGTTGCGTGACTAAGATTTTTTTAGCTATTCACAATGAGCTAATGCTGTTGCGCAACAAATTTTCAAAAAAATGCATTTGCATGGCACGTGAAATAGTATCACTGATATTTTTGGCAAATGAGCTATTTCTTAATACTTTTCTCTTTATTGATCATTTGCTATAAATTTTATTAAAGTGTAAATGTATATTCAACGACCAGGTCCAACATTTTAAAATAAAACAAAATGTAAAATGATACTTGAGGCACCATTGGGGAGTCTTTTTTTTTTTACAAATCAGTTGAGTGAATGATTCAATGGCTTGTTTACAAAGAATTCTGAACTGCATTCTACGTTCTACCAGCAAACACAGAATGTTCCCCTAACATTCCCGAATGGTCCCATGAGGTTATTTTTTGGGAACCAAACAAGAACATTATAGGAACGTTCCATGTAGGTTATTTTTAGGTTCCATTTTTATAACGTAAGGAGAATGTTCCGGAACGTTCCCTTTACCTTAAGGGAAAGTTTAGGAACGTTCTGGAACCAAAACTGAACGTTCCCAGAACCTAAATTTGTTTGCTGGGTACTACCTTTTATGGTAGGAATAGTGGTAGTTTATGGCAGGAATAGAAAAGAGTAGTGTGCAGTTCAGAATTCTGCAAATCTCTTGTCTCGTTAAGTTGAAGGTGGCGTGTACCCAAGTATGGCGTCCATACTCAGAATTTGTGCTCTGCATTTGCACACATACAGCAGTGAGTACACACATCGTAAACGCACACCCAGAGCAGTGAGCAGCCATTATTGTTGCGCCGCCCAGGGAGCGATTGGTGGTCAAGGGCACCTTAGTTGTGAGTTGTGGAAGAGAGCACTGACCTTCAAGTCCAAATATCTCACCATAAGGCCACAACTGCCCATAATCAGATGAGTGAATGATTCTGCATATAATTCATAAAGACTTATTTTGTTTAATGAATGAATCAGTGATTTTTTTTAAACTGGTTGAGTGATTTCTAAATAATATGCCTATCAATGCTTTTTAATGAATCAGTTGGGTGAATGATTCAGTGAATCACTCATTACGACAGTTTCTGAAATTTAGAATAGAACACTACCATACTAATCTATCCACAATATATATTTTATTGCAGAAATAGTAGGAGTAAAATGCATTTCAAATTAATCTAGTTACTTGTTTCATGTGACTCTCCAGCGCATTCTCATTCGCAATGCGTATACATCCAGTGCACATGGCACCCTTTAGCATCAGTATAACACGCACAAAGTATGGGTAGGTTTAGGTCTGGGGTAGGGTTAGGGTGAGACCACTAGGAGGCGCATTCTGGCCCATATATATCTGCGTCTCATATTGACGCTAAAGGGTGCTGTGTGCGTTGGATGTATACGCATTGGTAAAAGCATCAGTATATGACACCTTGGGCTGAGAACGGACTGGACTCTCTCACTTGTCGCCACCTACTGGCATAGCAAAGTAACCTGCAAAAAGAACAGTTTCAATGATGCATAGACTGACAGATTGTCAGGAACACAGACACACACGCAAACACAAAATCATTCTACTTAGGCATATAAAATTGGCTCTTAATGTTGTGGTCAGCACCTGCAGCCCCAAACAATATTATGTATGCCAGTATAGCCCAAACCCTGCCTGGTAATCGTGGAAACACCAATCACTGATGTTTGTGTCAAGCTGTCAGACTTCAACAGTACAGGAGGAGAAACGCAAGGAAGAAAGAAACTATCTCTCGGCCCACATGAAAAGAAAGCTAGTGTTTTGTTTGTTTGTTGTTTGTGTTCAATCAATACAGCCGCTATTTCTTTACAAGGCTGTCAGCACTCCTTCAACAGCAAATACCTAATATTCTGATTTCATTACCTCCCCCTGTGCTGGGCCTCCAAAGATGGACTGCTTGATATTGACAAACAAAGCTCACAATGTTCCTCATTCATACTGGGACAGCGGTTGGAGGCTGTTCTTTAGCTTTAGAAAAAAGAAGAAAAAAAACTAGGTGCCCTTTTTATAAGCCCTGAGTCGCAGAGAGAGAAGATGAGGTAATGCAAAGTGAGAAAAGCAGCTGATAAAGAGCTTCTCTCTCCTCCTCCTCTGTCTTTTTCACCCTCACCCTCTGTCTTTCTTTCACTCCTCTCTATCTCCAGGGCACAGGCACAGGTATAAAAGAATCACAAATTGTTTTTGGCCCGGGCCCAAGTAAGCCAATCACTGTCTAACCGGAGTGATCTCATTCCTATTAAGACCATTTGTTCCATTCTAAATCCAATATTGGTACTGTCAGTAATAATGCGATTTCAGAGGTGACGCTGGCGAAGGGAACGAAGACTGCATAACTGGGAATGTGACTATGGTTATTTCACCAATGTAAGCGTGGAAGCAATGCATTGTGGGCTGTATTCAACATTCTCTGTAACAGCCTTTGGTTCTGTAAACAACCAAAAATATCTGAAAAGGAACCGATCAGAGAGAACTCGCTGCCTGTCATGTTTGGATTTGATGAAAGTGGTTGTGCTGAAAATGGTGTGTTGAAATGCCAAGATGAGCGGTTTAAATCACTGGAGTGGTTTAATTGCAGGGGACAATATTTAGCTGGTTTGCCTATAGCAATTAGCTCCTGGAGAAAGGTAAAGATTATGATATAGCAAGAATAAATATTGAAATCGACTGAATTAAAATGTATATAGGATAATGCACATATACAAAACAAAACCTAAATGTATAATCATTCAAAAGCTATGTTAGCATTCCCATTTATGTGTATGAAAGTTGCTCTGCAAACTTTTATTCAAAATATGTGGCTTTTCTCAAGTGTATGGAAGCTTGTTTCCACCACAGAATAAACATAACATGCAATTCCAACTTTATATAAATAGTCAGACAAAGTTTATTGCAGTTAGTTCATAACAGACTGTATTACACTCAATTTTCGAGTTTGTATCAAGTCAGATACAAAGTCTGTCCCCCCATCAGAGTTTAAATTTATAACTCGCAATTGCAAATTTATATCTCACAATTCTGAGAAAAGAAGTCAGATTTGCAAGATATAAATTCACAATTCTGACTTTATAACACGCGATGGCAACTTTAAATCACGCAATTCTGACTTATTTCTAATTTCTCGCAATTGCCTGTTTTTCTTGCAGTTGTGTTAAATTCGCAGTTATGTTATGTTTTGAAATGTACGGAGGCCCTGAACCGCAACCTCTTTTTTTTTTTAATCTGTAAAAAAAAAAAATTGAAAAAAAAACATTTCGAGAGACAGAGATTACGAGAATACGAGAATACTGTCTTCTGCAGAAGCTGCGCGTACGTGTGCTTGCAATTGTCTCACATTGCCGCACACACAGGCATTCATAATGGCCAATAGGGAGTTTCACACTGTGTGTGTGTGTGCGTTTTGTTTCATCAAAGGAAATTCAACAGGTGCCAATCTACCAGCCTTAGGCCACCATTATAGGACGTTATAAAATATACTGCGCCGGAATAGACTTTAGCCTAAAAACCAACACGGAAAACACTTTTCAGACTGGATGGAGAAATCCAGCTTTATGACTGAATGAATGAATGAATGAATGAATGGGGCATTTATATAGCGCTATACATATGTCTACTAGGCCTAAACTCAAAGCGCTTTACAAGCATATCAGAGAATCTCTCCTCAACCATTAGGGGTTATTAAATCTTAGGAAATCACAGGATCCGGCCAAATGATTAGATACAGAATGATGCACTTAAAATGTATCCAGAGCATATTTACGGTGAAGAGGAGACAGAACGGTTGCTGTTGTGTTCTCGACCCAGATAGTGTTGACTTGACGAGCACAAAAATACATCAGAAAGACTGCCACTAGCACGTGTGACGTGTGTATTTAGTTGAAAGCCCAGATAAAAGTAGAAAGCTACTATTTTGTGTTAATCCATGGCAGTTCGACTTCACAAGTGCATTTCTTTACACAAACACACATGTGCGCACTCTGAGCCAGTGGACGCGCACTTTTATGAATGCACACAATGTTTCGATTTAAATCTCGAAATGTTGCGAACTTTAACCTCGAAATGGTAGATTTTTTTTATTGATTTTTTTTTTTATGCTGCAATTCAGGGCTTCCATAGAAATGTTTTCTGTTTTCTGTGGGGGGTTCGCAGAAATTAGCTTCCATACAAGTGGCCATAAACGTATAAAAACGTTACAGTATCCAAAGCTGAACACTAAATTGCTAAACAGGCAGCTTTCTCTACTTGGTAAACATCGCAGACATCAACATGTTATTTGCACTGAAATTAGATGTTAGTTGTCTTATTTGAGTTAAGTATGAGCCTCATGAACTAGCCTGACTGAAAATACCACCCAGAGTATGAAAATGTAATTCAATCTGTCGCTCACTGTCAACTATACAGCAATCCCCTGTTGTTGCATCAACATTTTGCTTTAATATCTCTTCATATTCTTGACATTTATTCAACTCATACTGCTGTCTGTGCAGAACTGTAACTGCAGGTATCTCCCATGGTGCCTTGTTAATTGTGAGTAGCTGGGTCATATCTATGAAAGTGATCAATTGTGATTTCCCAGAGTACCTAGTAAATCATGGAAAAAGTCAAACAAACATGTGTGTAAACAAACTCAGCAGTACTCAACTCCAACACAGCACATGTGAATTGCCTGTCTATCTCCGAGGACCCGTTCAGAAATAATGCTTTTGTTGGGGCAAATTTTGCCTCCATGCAGACTCTGTTTATGAACTCAGGAAATGGTACATTTTGATTATCCGCCTGTTTTCGGAACATACAGTCCTTTTGTAATTTGATCTAAAAATGCGTTCCCTCAGCATTTGTCCTGTTGAGAAATGATTGGTAGCTTATGGTGTTAGTATGAAGTGATGCTGGCTTTTGTCTTGGGACTTTTGAGTGTGGTACTCAACCCACACTAGCCTTGAGCGGCTCTTTAATGCTGCTGTTGCTGCTCAATGACTCAATTACACAACAAGTTTTCATCTGAAGATAGTTTGTTGTTGTCAAAAAGTTGCATCACTTAGATATGCCTCTGGTTGTGAGGCTGGTGACCAATCAATTATAATTAACTTCATCTTGCACTCCAAAGTCTTACATATTGCTACAAGAAAAGTATCTACAGCTATAGACTCGTTTTCAATAAAAAGAATTCAATAAATGAAATATTTATTTTCAACCGAATGTGTTTTTACTGTCCAGCCTCGTCCCACTTTTGCATTTTTTGCTACTGTGGAGAGACTGACAAACGCCCCATGCCAGATTCCCAGTGAGTTGCTTGAGTTGCTCTGGGGTCAGGCAGATCAGACCACAACCTGAGAAAGTAAGTTACTATGTCTGTTTTCGAAGAAATTGAGGGCAAATTTTTGGAAGAAACCTTACAGCACCTTAAAACATCCAGGCAACCTGTAACCCGTGTTTTTCCAACCTTATACCCATGAAAGTGCACTTGAACGGCAGTCAAACCCGTGACTTCCCACCCATGAACTCATACTGAGATAGATGTACTCCCAGTTACGAGTTCTGCCAGCGATAGCCACATAGCCAGCGAACCTATACAAAACTACAATGACAGCCCCTACGGATGCAGTGTTTCTGCAGGCGGTACACAATGAGAATACACTTTAGGAAAACATTACGTTAACTAGTTTTCAGTCCATTGAGTGCAAAGATAAATTAATACCAAATACATTTCCAAATATACAAATAAAGTAAAATAAAAGGTATAACAGCTTATCTTGCTTCATGCACTATTTTTACTCCTCAGTTCTCCTCAAGCACCTTTGGCATTAGAAATTATTACAAATGCGCATGAGCCCCGTAAGGTTCGTCATGCTGGTTTGTCTACATCTAGCTACCACAATTCCTTGCGCTCAGGTAGTTTGGCGTAAGTCTCAGTTGAGTTTTGAAGTCGTGATTTATGTTCTCAAAAACCTGCCTGGAAGCAGCATAAGCTCAGTGAGTCTCCATGATGAGTCTCCCCGAATATGTGTTTTGAGATCACCCAAAATGTCCGGGATTCGGCTTTTGCGTTCTACAGTCATCATTCATCATGTTTACTGTGTGAGCAGGACGAGACTGAGGGCCGCGGGAGAACCGCATGTGTCATGTTTACTATGGCGAGCAGGACGAGGCTAGGCCTCGTGGAGACGACGCGAGGCCGGTGGCGGTGGTTACCGATGAGCGGCACCTGTGAGACGTAAATTAACAGTCTCGTATAGAACCAGAAAATATGAACATATCGCACCAGTCCTCAGGTCTTTACACTGGCTCCCAGTGTCACGATCAGCCACGCACTCCCTGGATTATCACAGACTACATTTCCCATCATGCACCTTCCTGGACTGATTATACCAAAGACCTGTTCTGTGCTGATTATATAAACCAGTTCCACACACCACACCAATGTGAAGTCTTGACTTTCCTGGCAGTCATTCTGAGCGGTTTTCACTGTGGTTTATTTATTGCCTTGAACTTGGACTGTTTATGCTGTTTCTGATCGTTCTCTGCCTGCCTCGACTTGGATTGTTGCTGAACCTTGTTTCTTGCCGCCTTCCCGACCATTGTTTGTCATCTGGTTTGTCTCTGCCTTTCTTCCATTGCCTTGTTTACTGGTGTTGATCCCTGCCTGTCTGACTTCTCTATAAAGCTGTATTTGGATCCCCTGTCTGTTGAATCATTACACCCATTTAGGATTGATTTTGAAAGTATTAATACTGGTAGATAAGTCCTTTCAATGACCTAGGACCTCAATATATTGCAGATACCCTCACTGAATATAAACCCAACAAGTCTCTCAGACCATTAGGATTGCATCAGTTAGAAATACCAAGGATTCATTCTAAGCAGTCTGAAGAGAGTCTCTAAGAGAGTCTGCTTTTAGCTATTCTGCCAGCCTCTGCTGGAACCAGCTTCCAGAGGAGATCAGATGTGCTCCTACAGTAGTCACTTTCAAATACAGACTCAAAACACATCTGTTTAGCTATGTATTTACTGAATGAGCACTATGCTGCTGTTCGTCTGACTGTTTTTACTGTACTATACTTTGTTTTATTCTAAACTGTTTTAATTATTCTTATTTGTTTTGGTTATTTTAATTTCTTCTGATGTAAAGCACTTTGACTTACCATTGTACTTTGACTTACCACAAATATAATAAGGCTGCAGGCTAAAAGGTTTAAACATAGAAATCTAATAGCCTGACTTCATCATACTCATTTTCCTATCGGAAGATGAGTCTGAAACCCCTCCGTCTGACTTTGATTAGGGGGTGTGTCTTAACTGAACCAGGAAAAAACAACAACTCTTCACTCAATTGGATAGTCGGTAAACCTACAACCAATCAGAGCAACGCAGTAAGTCAGCTACTTTGCATACAGTTGTCAACTACAGAACGTAGCCTAACTTTACTTATTTTAGAAGTTAAATAACGAGTGTTGCTTCTTTTACTTACTCCTTCATGAGTGCGACCAAAGGAGAAACCACAACGACCACAGGCTTTTCATTACGTCCTATCTTCTTAGCGACCGTCCTGATAAGTTACACTTTTCCCGAATCATGTGGGACGGCAAAAATATCTTTCCGATCGACAAATGCCTTGATTGCAGTTTTCTGTTTGTCTATTAAAATTAATGCGCTGTCGATTTATTTCACAACAGACGCGACAGCGGAATCTATACATCTCAATTCTCCAGCTGCAGTCATCTCTGAGGGAGACAGTTAGCGCTCTTTGATAACGTGATGATTACGTCCCTTCAGATCACCTGTCCATCATCGTATAAAGCCTGCCCTGGCAATTTGATTGGCCCGATGATTTCTGAACCGATCATAATTACTCCTCAATGGATTCAGTCCAGACCGAACTTCCCGTCCAAAAAATGTTGTGGGCGGAGTTCGGGCTGGCATCCAGGCTAGAAATCTAAGGCTAAATGACTTGAGCAGTGAAATCATGTGGTGGAGGTAAAACTGGTTATGTTATTTCTGTTGGTATTACTTTGCAAATCTCAGCTCCATGCAAACAATGCTTTATTCATAGTTACAGTACACCCTTTCTATCTTCCATTCTGGGATACTAAAAGTAACCAGATTTAACTTCATGAATTAGGGGACTGAATATAATCAACTCTTATGAAGTAAGTCAGTCTTGATGAAGGGAAAAGGCTATTTTTGAAAAGAAAAGACATTTGTCCACTTGGCTCCTCAACTGGCTCCTGAAAGGGTTGAATAGCTCTAGTCTAGAGAATAGCAATGTTCAGAACAGTAATAAGCTGAATGATTTGCACACAATGAATCGTAAATGACTCGACTGGCTCGCTGAATATATTGTCATAGCAGAGCGAGGACTGCTGCTTCATAAAAGCCATTGATGCTGGCTAAAGTCTTTATAGTCATCTTTTACGAAACAAGCCTTGGCTGGACAAGGGTCATCTCGAGTGAATTAGAAGGCCAGGCTTGATTTATCTGCTGCCATGGACAGCCACTCTCATGTGTGTTTGGCTGCTAATTAGTGCCGGCCTCCTCTGGAGTGTCACCTCAGCAGGCCCACACAAATGGACAGTGCTTCATCTTTCCCAGAAAAGAAGGGGTTGCCACAAAGAGGGTCTTAAATTACTGCTGTCACTTTAAACACAGGGTCGCCCGGGGCCTGCTGCATGCTGGGATACCTTCAGGAGGCCTCTCTTTGTCTGAGGGGGAAAGGCTGGTCACAACAAACAGCAGTTCCTTCACGCTGGCTGCTTTGAATCCCCCTCTCTCGACCTCCCGTACGGACCCGGCTTGAGGCGCAGCACGCTTAGGAGTAATTCAGACTCCCTTCGAGTGGATCACCATGCTGTAATCCATAAATGCATGAATGTCCGAAATGAAAGAGACTGTGACGCTGTAAAGAATCCGGTATAAAGGAAGAGAGGGATGCAGGAAGGAAGAGATAAATAAAATGGCAAACCTCACTTGTGTGGGCCCAGTGTGAGCCCGTGACTGAAAGGCTGACCGAAACTCTGCCTGAAGAAAAGGACACAAAAAGGAGGGAGAAACCGTTCTAGATGTGTTTCTTTTTCTAGTTGCACTTTTGGCTGTCCCTCGGTGTCAGTATCTGTTCTCCTCTCACCGCTGAATGTGCCGACTGAGAGCAAGAGGTGAAGTTCAAGAAGTTCGGTTTTAACACTTCAATGAGGCTTATAGTCTTCCTTGAGTGTGGTACCTGACATTGCGGTGGTCAGCGTCCCCTCCCATGCTCCTGCAGGTGTGCATTAGGTGAAAGAAAGGAGTTTTAAGTCTCTTACATCTTTTGAAGCTGTATTCATTCCGATAAATCTCGGAAGCGGCTCCCTTAACTCGCACCGCAGCTCCATATAATGTAGTGTGTCTGTAATTGGTCTTGAAGTTCCCAGGATCTCGCTCTCTCACTTTTAACAACGATAAAGACTCTATTGCAGCTGGTAAGGTTTTGAATCATTAAGATTCCCCTTTAATCTTCTGTCTACGTGCTGAATGTTTTAGGTGTGTGAAGGAGGTGTGCTTCATTGTGAGAATATACTCCTTGTGGTGCTGCTCGCAGTTCATCTCGAGTTCACTGTCAGACCTGTTTCTCTCATCACTTTTTCCTCTCCGGAGGGTTCTCATGTTGCGGAGGAGTTTTACTTTGGATTTTCATCCTTTAAAATCTGTATTGAAGTGTCATTAGTTACGTCCTATGTTAGTCCCTGTTTTGTGATGTACCACATTAGTCAAGGAATGGTGCCAGTTTTAGTTGAGCAAGGAAATTGGCAAAGAAAAACTTAACTCGGGATTCTAACTTTGGATGTCAATTTAGGCTGTTTTGACTGCTAGTTTTGCATTATCTTAAGAAAAATGAGAATTTGAGTTGTTAAAGCAGGGTTCTTCAATTATTTTCCTAGAGCGCCATCCAACTCAAATCAAAATGTTTGGAGCTAAACTCTGCAGTACAGGACCAGATCAGAAGAGTCCTATGCTAAAGGGACCCTTTTTTGGGACCCACGTTTGGGTTTGTTTTTTAATTTCAAAAGCCACAATAGATGATTTACATTTCACTATTTAAACATTTCAAGCACCTAACACAACCCCCACACCTAAATCTAACCATTTCTTATTATAAAACATGGCACATTCAAGTAGAGTCCCAATACTTTATCCAAAAATTACAAATATTCCAAGACCAAATGATTGAATTTTGTGAGGAACAGACCAAAAATAGATCACGTCTCCATTCGGCATAACTGCAGCCAAAAGAAGCATTACAATATTGAATATATACACACACACATATAGTATATGCTTCACAAATCAAATCAAGATCAATGCTACACTGTAAAAAATGTAATTATGTAACTGTAATTATGCAGCAGTTTGCCAGTAACTTTTAAATGAAACAAAATTTAAACGAATGTATATTTACTGGTAACAGTTTGTTCAAAGTTAAATGAACATTTAACATTAACAAGTCTTTGTCTTTACATAATAAAAACTATAAAATAATCTAACCAGAAATCTTCATCAATCTTTTTCAGTTTTTTTCCTTCAGATTTTGGTTCCAGAATGCTTTGTATGATGCTGTTATTTAGTTTTATTCTGTAAAGATAAAGACTTGTTAATGTTTAATGTTCATTTAACTTTGAACAATCTGTTGCCAGTAAATAACATCAATTTAAATCTATAGTAAGTTACTGGCAACTAGCTGCCAGGTTTAACTGTAATTTACTATAATTTCTACAGATTTTTTTTTTACAGTGTACCTCTGTATTAAGATATGTACATTAATCTAGCTTACTACGTCTAGTGACATTTCTGCTTAATACTGCTAACTTTCTTAAAGGGGTCATATAATGTTGTTTTCAAGGGTTGGTTTACCCAAAAATGAAAATTAAGTCATTTAGAGATTTAAGGAAATCTCTTGAACTCTCGTCTCAGGCCTACAAGGAAGAAACAGTACACCACAATCGCTTAGATACCATTCTGCTCCAGCGTATCAACAATGACGGACTATGTTGACAGCTCGCTCAGGGTGGGGATGTGTGGAAACGCTGCTGTCAATCAAGGGGAGGGGTGTCTACGTGTGACTGTCACCAGGTCGAGCGGCTCGATTTGATGCAGGGGAAAACATATAAGGAGATTAAAACAAATTTGATCGAATTTTTATCATTATTTGATGGTTATGTACAGGCACTGCCAACACACATTTCAGTACAAGCAACTTGAAAAAGTGCACATATGACCCCTTTAAGTTTGTTTTTTTTTAGATGTATATGTTTTATGATATTTTATTGCAAGTTCTAGGAGCTGACTCTACAGTTGAATGTACATTCATCAGCATTTTCATTAGTGAAAGAGCCTATTCTTCAAGGCCATTTTGCTATAAAGAGCATTTGTTCTGTGCTCTGTATGTAACACGAGCCACTGAACACTCCTCGGCAGTCTGAGATACTGGCCCTCCTTCCCTGCAGTGTACAGTAAATACCATGTTCAGCACATTAGCGCAGCTATACCTGCCCTCATTGCTGGCAGATGTCTGAGTGGAATGCAGATAATGAGGAGGAAATGTGGGACTGTCGAGTGGGTGATAATGCTCCGGGGAGGGGGACACGGTTAGGGAAACCAGATCCAGTCCCGGAGACGGACAGCCGATGATGTGAGTTCTGCATCCAAGCAGAGTGTGCAGCATGTGGGATTCTATAGTATGCACTCTACCCAACAAAAGAGAGGCTTCACACTGTTCTGAGAAGCATAAGGGCACATCTGGCTGATGGAGAGGCAATTCTATAGGAATTAATTGACTTTCTACATCTGATATGTGAGCAGTTCACACATCCCATTCAGAAATGCTTTGAAACTGAATTAGTCACTCCCCTTTTCTGAGAAAAAAAATCAAGTAAAGTTTGCAGAGTTGGTTTGATGTGTGCCTTGTGACAGTAGAAATGTGTCAACCGGTAGAGATTTTGCCATATGCTGTCATACTGTACCACCACCTGTTAAAATGTAAAATCTAGCATACTTTAGAATAATATACTATAACTACAAACTGGATATACATTTTTCTTACACTTAATTGCATGATTAAAGTATACTGTCAAATATACTGACAAGCATTTGTGATAAACTAAATTATAATGTAATTTCTACTAAAACATGTTTAAATATAGCCTATTTGTAATTAGACATTTTATTGAGGAAGTTAAGAACTAAATGCAATTTAGAATAGCACACTACAGTTAAAACGTTCTTTAGTCAATGTACTTTTTAAACTGAGTTTTTTTACATTTTATTTTTAAAATAATAATTTCAAGTTATTCAACTTTACACCTGTACGTACGCTTAAGTGGCTTTAATTTTGTAAATATATATATATACAAGTCGTTTTTTTAAATATATATACTCTTAAGATGTTAAGGTCAATGTTCACATTTAATACCGTTAAGCTCACTTTTTCACAAGGGACGTTAGATTTATATTTTTATTTTTCAGTGAAAAAAAAAGTCATGAACTATATCATGGTATTTACAATTACAGTGATATACGATTTTTGTTTTCTTTCCACTGACTTCTAATGTGACCAAATAAGGGAACAATTTTAGCTCCATATCAAAAAAATCAAAAAAAATTATGCAGCCACAGTTGCTTCATGCCCAAAATAAGAGCAGGGAATGTGTGTTGTAAAAGAAAGCCAGAAAAGCTTCCTCATTCATGTATTTTATTTTCTGTTGGGACTTTCTCAGTCTGCTTGTTGTGTGTTTCACGGCTCTCTGTTGCCCCCTGATGGAGACTAGAGCAACACTTCCTCCTCCTTTCGGCATGGCTCAGACTCTCTCTGTCCTGCCAAAGGATCCAGTTCCTTCTCAGTAATCTCTCTGACACCTTGGCTGGAGATGATTAATTGGCATTAAGCACATTAGTGGGGGTCTAAATTACCCCTCCACTCATTAACGGCGAGCCCATTCATTTTTCAGTGCGTTTTTAGACAAGTGTGGAATCTGTGTGACACAGGCGGACCTGGCGAATGCTCTGCTGGGGTCTCACTGGGCCCTTCATCAGCCACTCCATCTACTCCTTCTCATCAGGCAACGCCACAGAGCATAAATGGGATTGTGATGGTGTCCCGAGCACAGCTCAGATCTGTCTGACTGCCTGCTGGATAAAAGACGGGGCTTGTCGGACCCGAAAGGTTGCGGCATTAGCATGCGTGCGCAAAGCGTGACAGCTTATTATACAACTGTTACCTTAGATGGATGAATTTTGGTAGCCATATCTAAGCACTCAGCTAATTGTTAATGGACATCCTGAGATGACTGAAATTAACTCTTGCACTGAACTGTGTCATTAGATACTGTGTAGTGTCTGCTTCCTTTGTTGCATTTAAATCGGTCCACATTTTGATGAGCAATGCCCAAAATTAAATACAAGTATTTTTGATTAATTTAGTAAGGAACTAAATTACACCCAGAACTTCTGCATTCAAGTCAGTGTTGCAAAGTAATTAAAGTAGCAACACTACAAATTTAAATATTTTATTCAGTAGCTTAACGGTAGCTTGATTGTTCCAATAATGTAGCATTTATGCTAACACTTTTCACAACTTGTAGCAAAGTACAGTAAACAAAATGTCATAATGTCACATCGCATTGTGCACAAACTGAGGAAATCAAACATGTTCTGAATTGTGTGAATTTAGTGAATTGTTCACTTAGATGCTTCACACGATTCAAAACAATGAATCAAAATCCCTGCGTAGAATTTCACAACTCTTTTTTAAGGCTAAATTCTGGTATTCTGACTGTTGTCTACTTTTAGTATAATTTAACTCGTTTTAAAGTAACTGATGGCTCAGACTTGTGTTTATAGTGAACCTCAATGCAGTTTGCAAGAGCAAGAAACAAAATAAAAGACTCAAGATGAAACCTAAAAACATTACTCTAGTTGAGTTTAGTGTCGAGATCCTAAATGAGATTCATTCATTCATGAAACATTTTTGTGCCAGAGAACTACAGCTCTGATTAAATTACAGTGTAAATTAAGTAGTTATATACACTCACCTAAAGGATTATTAGGAACACCTGTTCAATTTCTCATTAATGCAATTATTTAATCAACCAATCACATGGCAGTTGCTTCAATTAATTTGGGGTGTGGTCCTGGTCAAAACAACCACTGTTACCACTGTGCAGGCTGGTGGTGGTGGTGTAATGGTGTGGGGGATGTTTTCTTGGCACACTTGAGGCCCCTTAGTTCCAATTGGGCATCGTTTAAATGCTACGGCCTACCTGAGCTTTGTTTTTGACCATGTCCATCCCTTTATGGCCATGTCCATCCCTTTATGGCTACAAATTGGTTTCTTGAACATGACAATGAGTTCACTGTAGTAAAATGGCCCCCACAGTCACCAGATCTCAACCCAATAGAGCATATTTGGGATGTGGTGGAACAGGAGCTTCGTGCCCTGGATGTGCATCCCACAAATCTCCATCAACTGCAAGATGCTATCCTATCAATATGGGCCAACATTTCTAAAAAATGCTTTCAGCACCTTGTTGAATCAATGCCACGTAGAATTAAAGGCAGTTCTGAAGGCTATAGGGGGTCAAACACAGTATTAGTATGGTGTTCCTAATAATAATTTAGGTGAGTGTATTTTAAAAAGATAACAAACCATACAGTTGATGTACCCCATTGACTTCCATAGTATTTTTTTCTCCTACTGTGGAAGTGGAGTACATCAACTCTTCAGTTGCCAACATGTTCATTTTTTTTTCTCTTTGTGTTCAGCAAAAGAAGAAATTCAAATAGCGAAGGTTTGAAACTATTTGAGGGTGAGTAAATCATGACAGAATTTTCATTTTTAAGTAAACTATTCCTTTACCGGTAGCTCTTAGCCTGCCATATTTTCTAAGTAGCTTCGCCAGCACTCGAATTGTACATATTCAGTGCTTGAAATCCATTTGTTACCTTTGTTGCACAAACAGCACATTTCCATGCCAATCATCGAAAGCAGTCTTCTGTACCACACCTATTTATCTTCTACAGCCATTCATTCCCCTGTGCTGGTCCCCCTCCACTGGCTTTCACTGGCACTTAATTTCTATTAATGGCTTTGCATTTTCAGGTTTAAATAAAATTGAATGTTAGACGGCGTGCATTCACTGCACATGAGAAAATATGCATTGGCCATTATCGCCCATAATGTGTTGGCTCACAAGTAATTCCATTGTGTTCACTGTATGTTTGAGTGAATCATTTGAATGGGGAGATTTATCAGCCTGCCTGCATATTTCAGGCCTGAGCTGAATCCTACGCTGTGAGTGGCTCACAAGTTTACGACCTTATAACCAGTTCTGAACAAACACATTTTGTCTCATGTTGTGTTTTGTGACCAAAGACACGCTGGAAAACAGTTTGGCACTTTAGTTTATCCCTGTTTCTCCTTGTCTCAAGGACATCTTAAGAATAAAAAAATAAAAATAAAAAACATGGTGCAATTTACCTCACTCGTCCCTATGTTATGTCTTGTTTTTGAGTGTGTGAACTTGTTCGGTACCCTCCAGAGAGTTTTGAGACTGCCCAAAATAGAAGTGGGTCAACCCCGTACTAACACAGTATTTTAGGAGTGTTTCCCCTGATACTGTGCAATGGCTCAACTGTAATGTTTGACTGATTGCTGTCTGCAGCGCTGAGACACCCGACACAACAATGCAGCTATTCAGTTTTGCTGACAGCAAGTCTTTTAACCCTCTCTGTTCCCCCCAGTGTTTCCTCTCTCATTTTTTTTTCTCTACACACACACATGCACACTTTTACATATTGATAAAACCCATTCATCACCTACAATACTTGTAACAGGTTTAAGTTAAATTTTAATGTCACATTTATATTTTGTCAGTTGTTTGAAAAAAGTGCTTGCAATTATGAAATTACATATAAAGATTTAATTATATCCTACTTAAAGCTGCAGAGTTAGTTGACATGTAGGTCCAACATCACTTATATTCAACAGGACTATCGAGATCAAGTGTAATCATTATTTCTGTAATAAGTACTTGTCACTTTATTTTAAAGTGACAGTGTAATTATACATTTAAGTACTGAATAATAATAATTTAAAACAGTACATGTACTTACTATAAGGTTAGGATTAAGGTTTGGTTTAGGGTTAGTTGCAAGTAATTATGCATAATCTATAGTTATTACTACAGTAACTACATGTAACGGTGTAACAATAGCACTGTGCAATAAAGTGTAACCTACACTGTAAAAATGAATATGCTTTCTCTAATCAAATTGTAAATAATGCAAAAAAATTGTATCAAAACATTACAAGCAATATTATTAATTAAATTTAACAAATTAGAATTGAGTAATAATTAATCAAATTAATTCCTTAAAAGTTAACCATTTAAAATTAGTAAAACTTAAAACAACAACCAAAAAACATACATTTAAGTCACCATTATGGTGATCGGTGTTTGTTTTAAAATGATGGTTTTCTTCTTCAGTGATTCTGCTTGTTAACTTCAATGTTGGTAATATAAAATAAGAGTTCTCAATTAATCTTTGACGTCTGTCTGTTAGTGAGATATTTTTGTTAAATTTTTTGGTGTAAACTTTACTCATTTTAAATGGTTAACTTTTAAAGAATAATTTGATTAATTATTACTCAATTCTAATTTGTTAAGTTTAATTAATAATATTGCTTGTAATCTGTTGCCACAATTCTATTGATTAGATAAAGCATATGCATTTTTACAGTGTAAGTACTCTTGCAAAAAAATAAGACCCCAGAAAAAATACAGTTCTAGAAACGATCAACTGTACTCAGGTTTGCTAAGATACCAAAGTCTGTCTGCTATAAAGTCAGAGATTCCAAAATAAAATAAAATAAAAAATTTCTAAACTATGATATCCACAGTAATGATACTCTTGATCTGTGTTCTCTGTCTATAATGGCACAAATTTATGTCAAAGACGATACTTAAATAGAGAAGTCGTTTAATTTTCTTGAGCTAAGAGCAACCTGTCAACAATACAATTTTCCTCCAATTGTATGTTTTCTGGTGGAATCATTATTATTAGTTTTTTAGGGTCATTAGATTAATTCATTCCACATTCAATATCATTTTTCAATATGTGGAAAAAATGTACCCTGACATTCTCTTTGAGGAACTCAAGTCAAGCGTCACATGAAAACACACTCACAGATGAATACTCTCAATCACCATCAAGAGAGATATTGCTTATCCTGTGTATTATATTTACAATTTCTAGCCCTGCTCGGATCACTCACTGTAATGTAATGTTTGCAGGGATAGGGAATATTTTTAATGCAATTCATTTTTTCCAGTCCCAGGTGTGCTAAAAATAAGTCAAGCACATTGTGTCAACTCTGAGGTGATTTCAGAGAATGATGTTTGAGTGGAACCAACTCTGTGAGATCTCAGGCTGAATTTCATTGGGGGCGGTGAAGCGTGTAGAAGGATGTTTGAACTGTCTCTCCATAGCCTTTGCATAAGGATTAAATTCGCCTGCCTAAATTTATTAATCATATCAGATATGAAATTTACTGTCATACAGGCGGGTATTTGTTTGACAGCGGTAATTCGAAGACGGTGAGAGAAAGGAGTCAAGTAAAGGTCGCACTTTTCTCATATGAGACGGTGGGACGTTTGGACTTTGCATTTGGAGTAGCCCTCTCAAGAGATCCTGCTCTGTTTTCATACCGCGTCTAATCTCTGTCATTCAATATGTGGCGGTGTTCTCTCAGAATGAGCGTCCCGTGCTCCCATCACAAAAACAGCTCATGCAGGCACATTTCAGTGAGGGTGTCACATTAAAACTTGATAAGGAACATGGTTGGATAGGTCTTACGAGACAAAACCGAATATGGGACCTCACTACTCTGGTAAAGCTGCTCTGACACTATTTATCCGGCTATGCTTGATGGCACTTATTTGTCCGCTGAGATACGATATGCAGAGAGGTAAGAAGGTCACGGTTACATCAATGCAGTCGCTGTACTTTTACCCTTCCTATATGTTGATGTCAGAGAACTATGCTCCCTGTCCTCCCATAGGAATCCCAATATTTCATTTGGCTTCTAGACAGCACTGGGGTTAAATAGGGAGCAAATGTGGAACACAAAAGGTGATTTTGAAAAATATCTTAGTGTTTTTTTGTTTTTCCATACAATGAAAGTGCCCCTCATTGACTTTCATTGTTTGACAAACACAGTTCAAATATTGATCCAAATATTTTCTTTTGTGTTCTGCAGAACTTTTTCAATATATTTCAATGCTATAGCTGAACAATATATCTTTCAAACGCGTTCTCATCCTGAGGGCATCATATAGTGACATTTTTTAAATTTCGTCTGAAATCCACCCTTTAGCGTCAATATAACACCCACATAGCTTTGTTCGGTTATGGTAGGTTTAGTTCTGGGGTAGGTTTAGCGTTAGACCACTAGGAGGCGCCTTCTGGCCCATATATATCTGCGTCTCCAGACTGATCTCATGAAGTAGCGTGTGTATGACACGCCAATTCGTATTTCCATTTTTGGCATGCTATAAACACATATAATCGCTTTTCGGCGTGTTTATGAACACCGTTGACTTAACGTTATTAGTGTATATATATAAATATATGACTTACCTCAGTCCCTAGTCCCTAAACCTACCCGTCACTGGGGTTAATACCATTTATGAGTGTTCCCCTGACCATCCTAGGAAAAAAAGATCGCTCCCCAGATGTAGATCTACATTTTGCTTTGTTTCGCCAAGACCTGCTAAAGATTTGACAGCATGTACAAACACGTGGAATCACTCTGGACATTAATGGCGTAGACATACACGTGGATAGCTCAAAATGCGCAAAGAACACGCCACTTGACTCGAAAGTGGCGTGTATGTTTACACAAAAGTCATGATGTCATGTTGGCGTCTCATATTGACTCTAAAGCGTGCCATGTGCGTTGGATATAGATGAAATGACAAAAGCATCAGTATATGACGCCTTGGGATGAGAATGGGCTGATCTTTCCGAGTTTCAAAAGAGATTACAAATCACATTTGCTCAGAAATCTGCGATCAAAAGTCAAATACCATGTTGTAGTTGAGACCAGCTGCAATTCAAGACCAAAATAGGGTTGAGTCCGAGTCTAGTCTAAATTTTCCATGACAAAACCAAGAGTACGTAGGCCTACTTGAGACATCCCAGTCTCGATGGTATGCTATAACACTGGTCAGAGATTTCATTATGAATTCATACTTTTGCCTTTACATTTTTCCAAGACTAAATTCTGCTAACATTGTTTTTTTTTTAGCTCTAAATCCATTTGTGTAGAACCATCTGAAAGTGAATACTTAAATGAAACATAAATGAGAACTCCATCAAAATTTGGAGTAATAAAACAATTCCTTTGAGATAATGTACTGCGTCTTTGGCACCAGGCAATCCTCCAATACTACATGCATCAACCATAAGCTCCATCTCAGCAAGAGTCTAGTGCCAGTGGATGTTCAACTGATTGGGTTTTCTATTACTTTCTATTACATTCTATCATCTGATACAGCAGTTTACACACATAATGGCAATTATGAATTACAATCATCCTAGCAAACTACTGGCCACCAATAATGCTTTTATTATAGGACTATCGACCAGTCGTCCTCGGGGAGGGAGTGGACAGTGGCATGTAATCAGAAGTTTGATTGATGATTTGTTTAGGGTGTATTGACTCAACGTCAGTCAGCCTGCAATGGACTGTAATTCACACATTTCTCTCCATCTCCATGACATTAGGGCATAAAGGGACACCCTAAAACCCACCAGACGTCCCCTAAAGCTACACTTCACCAGAAGCCATTTTGAAGCCTGTAATAACACCTTTTACAGCAGAGGAGAGTATTACTGAAAGTTTTTACTGCATTAGAGGCCTGATGAGGTGCAGTGTAAGTGTGTTTATAGTGGGTTGGGGGGCTAATGGAGGCCAGCCTCATTTTGTTCACTGTCCATTTTCATCATCGTTTTACAGCTGAAAAAGGCGACCTGGGATATCAAGTGTGAAGAAGACTTTAAGACTAAGGAAGCTGCTGATTGCAATGCTGTACGCTTCTCGCATCGTTTTACACGGGCTAAGACACAGCAGCAAAACTGTGCCGCAAGTAAAGTCTAGAAGACTCTCTGACATGTAGGATGTAGAGTTGTCATCAAGTACTGACTTTGGTATCAAGCACTTCTTGTGTTGTTGTTGCCTCTTCACGATGACTTGTCTTAGTCCTCAGATGTTTGTCGCTTTGGATAAAAGCGTCTGCTAAATGGCAATGTAAATATTTAAACATTTTCTTCATTGACTTTCTGGGCTGTCAAGTTTCGATCCCTTAGGCAACCTATGTAGCAGTGATCCACCTCTCAAATTTAATCAAAAATATCTTCATTTGTGTTCCTAAGACGAACTGAAGGTCTTACGGGGTTGGTACAGCATGGGGGAGAGTAATTAATGACTTAATTTTTGGGTGAACTAACCCTTTAACTTTCCAGTTTTTTTGATTGTCAACAAAGAAATCTTCAAACAACTAAATCGCTCTGCATTGCAAGCATTTTTCTATAAAAGTAAGGTAATGGACTGAGAGAATTACACAGTTGTCTCTGTAAATGTTTGCCAAGCACGTATTACAGTATGCAGTAACGTGTGAACTTTGACTCACTGATGCATTTTATTTGCTTAAAATTTGCGTGACAAGCGCATTTCTGTGAAATGGTGTTGAAGATTTGCACAAGTTGGATGGTTGATTCTATGTGGCATTTTATTGCTTTTTCCAAGTAGTAAGTTCGATAATTCCGGATTTCTGAGTTGAATGGAACGCTGCATCAGTTATCTGTTTAGTTCTGGTGGACTTACTGCTGTATTTTCTGCCAGGTTGTGTTGACTCACCAAGTTCCACACAGGGTCTTAGCATTTTATTAACTGGCTGAGTTGGGGAATGCATGGACTTCTGCATTGACCCGTGGATATGTTCCAAAGCACGACGTCAGCCCTCTGTCAGAGACAAGCATGAAACCTCAGGAGAGAACTGACCGGTGTAATCACATTGAATCTGCTGCCCTGCATCTGTACAGACTAGCAAAACAAAAATCAATCTGTTTTGGCAAGGAAGAGTCAGAGAGAGAACAGAGGAGAGAAGGAAAGAGAGAGACTAATACAGGAAAGCGTAAATCTATTCAGCGGTGGGAAATATTGCACGGCATAAGACACAATTGAAGATAAATAAGGCACAGGGCATGACTTTAAAATAGTGCATTAAAGGAACTCTTCGGGATTGAAATCACTGCCTGTGAACCCACTCCTAAAACTAAATTACAGAGGGGGTAGGCACTGATTTCATGGTTCACTACTTAATTTTCCTACACTTTTTGCTCTCTCCTCCATTCGATTTCTTTTCTCTTCTCTTAAACTCCCTCAGGGACAAAACACTCTTAAAGAGTAAGCGTATGTTAGTTTAGTTTTCTTACAGTGGCTTTCACATAAGTCAATACTGTAACTGTTAGCAATAGCATTTGTTTAGTAGCACTTCACATTCCTGTTCCCCATGTACATATATTTGCTCATTATAGTAATCACAGTAACTGGGTAATAATTAGGTACTAACCCTGAATCTACTCCTTAACCCATAACCTTAACCCATTTTACCTTAGTTAAACCTAATTACCTCATATTAGAGCCCGTTCTCATCCTTTATCATCATATAGAACGCTATATGACAAAATGGCGCTATACTACGCACATGGCACCCTTTATCGTAAATATAACATGCGAACCCAAGGCGTAATAAATCCAATAAATCCTTTAACGTAATATGAGACTACCCCACACCTGAACCATAACCGTGTGTTATGTTAAATCGATAACGGGTGCCATGTGCGTAGTATAGCGCCGTTTTGTCATATAGCGTTCTATATGACGATAAAGGATGAGAATGCGTTACATATTATCTGGTACTTTCTAAACTGTAAGTGCGTGTAAGTGCACGTACTGTAAAATAAACTGCAACCCTTTTAGTCAAAATCACAAAGAGACCTTTACTGTAACTAAGGTTCAACTTTCTGTCAATAGACATAAATGTTGAGCTCTTGAAATTAAACAATTTAACTTTTTTAATGATTCAAGTTAAACTGTTAATATTTTATATTCAACTTGACCATTGGGTTAGGCTTTGCTTGGTTTACAGTCAGTCTAGCTTCAGTCTGTTTTCTATGCATTTTGTTTTCAAGGTAGTTTTAATTAATTGCATTTTTTCTCAATATGATGAAGGAATCTGTTATATTAGAAAATGTTTCACTCTAGTGCTCTTAGACTTTTTGTATCTAAATATTTAAAGTATACATACAAGGAGAGGCACATGTCCTATCTGTCCTCTGGGCAGAGAAAGACAAACAAAGAGGATAGGGGGTATAGTCATGTCCTGGATGTGGGCATCCTGTTGAACAGCAGTAATGCAATGTGTTTTTCCCCACAGCAGGGGTCAAAGAAAAATAGGAGGGAGTGTGTCTGTCCACAACCATCAATCTTTAACCCCGAGCACCTCCCACGGCCCATCGCTGGGCTCTCTCATCCCCTCACCCACATCTCCCCAAACACCTCACAATCACTGGAGCGTAACCATTGAATGCATTTCAACTCAATAACACCCTCAGTGTAAACACACACACTTACAGACACACTGAATCTCAATAGCAGCTTGTGTATGTTCTATTTTTTTTTTTTTTTTCAAAGTTATAAACAGCAAATAGCAACACTCAAATCTTTGGAATTGGTTAAAACATAGATGACAGATTTGAGTACTGTAGATTGTAATGATTTTATCATATCAGTGAGGTTGAGAGGGGAATTGTAACACTAGTTTGGAGAAATTTTGATGGTTAACTCTTTGAAATATGTTATGAACTTGTCAGCTAACTGATTAATATACCTAAGAATTTTCTTTGAGTAGGCTATACAGAGATTACTTGTCGTCTTTCTTAAGACTGGTCTGAAATGACATATAGCTGTCCTGATATATAGCATATTAATGCACCTTAGCATGTTGGATGATATACTGAGAAAAACACTTTTACATTTAAGTAATTGGAATTTTCTTATAAGCCGGAATTTTAATAATAGAAGTTCTAGCATAAGTGCAAACATATTAACATTATGTAACATTAACATATGTTTCAGTGATTTAATTCTGTTTGTGTGCATTACCCATGTGTATGTGTGTGCACTTGCGGTATGCATGCCTATTTCATATACCGATATATAAAAAAAAAAAAAAAAAAAAAAAAAATATATATATATATATATATATATATATATATATATATATATATATATCTATATATATATATAGATATATATTATTATTTATATATATATATATTTATTATTATTTATTTATTTTTTTGTGAGGTTTGTGGTTGGGGTTTGATTATACTGTTTGTGCAATTTTTTTTAATTTTTTTTTATAGAAGCAGGGGTTAATAAAAGCACAATTACAAGTATGAATGCCACTAAATATACTAACAAGTATCCCTTTTTTATTAAAAATGGATATAAGCTATTTTTAATAGTTTGATTTAGTAGCAATTAGTCTTGTTATTATTCCTTGCAGTAAAAAAGATTAAGTACCAAATACGTAAAACCATTTTCAGCAGTATTCCTTTGAAGTGTGCTCTTAATTAAGACAATATAATAAAATACCTCTATAACAGAGGAGTTTAATACTCTCATCAATATCATGTTTTTGTCTTACAAATGTCAGTTCATTAAGGAGATTGTTATTTTTGGAAAATATGTAGTATTGGCCTATGTTTCGTATACTTAAAGATATTTTTTTTTAAAGAGAGAGAAAAATCAATACCCTCCTCTGGCCTGATGGGTTCAGCAGTAATGAGTTGTTTTTATACTCAGCTCACTAAAATCCTTTATTCATGTCTGATTGTGTCCACCTGACAGAGTCTGCATTTTTATTTGAAAACCTTATAGAAGATGAATTCAAACTTCCCAGAATGCCTTTCTAATGACTTTCTCCAAGTTTCAATCAGTAGTTGAGTGGCGTAGAGATGAGAGAGACGGCCTGGTTCAGTCCCCGACTCCTCCAGAGTGAACATCAGAATGAAAGAGTGTGTGTGTGTGTGTGTGTGGTTAACCCTCAGACGGGTTAACCCTTTAGTCGAGTAATCACACTGGGCCTAAATCCTCTCCCAGACGGACTAGCCTTTGCATCACCCTGCATACAGAAGTAGCCGCTGCTCGCACGCCCGCATGAAGCGGAGTGAATGCAGGAAATCGCCTCCATCCCCTGTGATATCTGCTAGCCCGAGGCTGTGGGGATAAGATGATTGAGGTGACACTGAGAGAGAGAGAGAGAGAGAGAGAGAGAGAGAGAGGGATGAGGAGGAGGGGGGAGATATGAAATGGAAAAGAGGAAGTCCAACCTACCATAAGATAGAGAATGAGTGAACGATAGGGCAGCATGATGGAAAAAAGCCATATATTGGTGAGGGAGAGTGTGGAGAGAGGGACAGGAAGGGAGAGATGAGAAGGGAAAGAGATTGGAGGCTTAGACTGCTAGACTGGTCTGTGAATGATAAGGGAATTGAAAAAAAGTGATTGACATCTAATCCATCAGGTCTAAATTCACACATTCAAACACAATAGAGCAGAAGCGGAGGATTCTAGATCATCAGCGGGCGACTGGATGATTATCAAATGTCATATGTGTCACTCATGACTATAATTTTTAATCCAATTAATTTTCAAAGTAATAATGACCAACAGGAGGTCTTACGTTTAAACTTAAAATAGAGGCATGTTGAGTTGATTTAACTGCAGTTATGAAAACAAAGCGAATTTATGTTTCTATGCTAATGGTGTAATTTTGAAACTGGCATATAATTAAATTCCAACGTAATTATGCCTACAGAAAAAAGCTACACATTCACATCTGGTTATTTCAAATCATAATGTTTCTCACTCATAATTAATATTTTATTTGCATTCACACAACCTGCACACCTCCCTGCATCTGTCACTTTGTCATTTTGTGTGTGTGTGGAGTCTTCTGGAGTATTTAAATCATCCGCGCCACATGCAGTCTGCATTCGTAACTTACAAACAGCCACCTGGGATCCCTTGAAATTCACAAACACAAATATTTCGGCCTGTTTTTTTCTTTGTATCAGATAACCTCATTAGATGATTTCAATTGTGTCAGGAATCAACAAAATTATTGTTTAGTGTGTCAGTAATGGCATCCCTGCTGACAAGACTAGACACAGATAGAGGTCACCAATATATTTAGATATAAACATGTTGGTTTATTTCAAGTTTTATTTCAATGGTCCACTTTAGACATTCTACTAATGAATTTTTTTTTTGTCCACTCAAGAGACCTTCTAAATAACTTTGCAACTACGTCAACAAACTCATGACTGTGGTTAGTCGTTATAGTTCAGGTTAGGAGAATAATAAGTTGACATGTAGTTGCAAAGTTACTTGAGTCAGTTGAAGGTCTGTTGAGGGGATCATAAAAATAAAGTGTTGGGAGATTCACTTTAAAAAAAACTTTTGCTGATAATTTACTCGCCCTATGTCATCCAAGATGTCCATGTCTTTCTTCAGTCGAAAAGAAATTAAGGTTTTTGATGAAAACATTCCAGGATTTTTCTCCATATAATAGACTTCAGTGGGAACCAAATGGTTCAAGGTCCAAAGTTTCAGTGCAAACTGTTCAAAGGGCTTTAAACGATTCCAGACGATGAATAAGGGTCTTAACAAGCGAAACGATCGCTCATTAAAAATAAATAAATAAATAAATAACAACAAAGTTTAAGTTTTGTAAGCTAAGTTTTATACTCTTACTCTGTTCTTTGATGCGCGTTCGTGACTCTCCTGTTCGAACTCGTTCATCAAAATGAACAAATCTTTGCCTGAGTCAACTCGTTCGTTTCGATTTCGTTGAATGAACCAAATGACACAAAAAAAGATTAGTTCATTTTGACTTAAACTTAAACTTTGTTAAACTTAACTTAAACTTTTGTTATTTATTTTTTATTGTTTCTGTGTTATTTTGTTATTTTTGCTTGATAAGACCCTTATTCATTGTTTGGAAATGATCCCTTTGGACAGTTTGCAGTTTGCACTGAAAGTGTCTTTGGACCTTGAACCATTCGACCCATTATATGGATTAAAATCCTGGAATGTTTTCATCAAAAACCTACATTTCTTCTCGGCTGAAGAAAGAATGACATGGATATCTTGGATGACATGGGGCGAGTGAATTATCAGCATTTTTTTTTTGTGAACTCACAAAAAAAGTGAACTACTTATTTAGGCAGTCTACTAATTCTCTAAAGTTGACATGTTGCAAAGTTACATTTAGTTAGTAGAATGTCTAAAGTGGACCATTACAATTAGGTGTTACCAAACATAACCCCCCACATTATTAATAGCCTTAATAGTATTGATTGATTGATTGTTGGTACATAGCCTAACTTTATGTGAAATTAGTGTGATTTTTAAAAATAGTTTAGTTTCTCTAGTAATTGGGGTGGTGATAGCGCAGTGGATAAGACGCATGCCTTTGGTGTGAGAGACCATCCATGTTCGAATCCACTGTGAGACACCAATGTGTCCCTGAGCAAGACACTTAACCCCTAGATGCTCCAGAGGCATGCAACCTCTGACATATATAGCAATTGTAAGTCACTTTGGATAAAAGCATCAGCTAAATTAATAAATGTAAATGTAATTTGAACATGGTCCTTATTTATTTGTTCGTCCGTTCTTGTCGTTCTTAACAATAATTAAATTACAAGCAGTTTGTAAGGAGCCCATTGCCATAACATGGATTGGGACTCACACACTTACAGAAAATTTTAGCACATCCAATTCACCTATTCTGCATGTTTTTTGGAATATGGGGAAAACTAGAGGAAACCCACACATACAGAAGAACATGCAAACTCCACACATAAAGGCATCCTGGCTCAGACCTGAAACTGGGGTCTTCTTGTTATGAGGCAACAGTATACCCACTGAGCCATTTCTTTATAGCATCATATTCTCTACTTCTCTCACCATACCATGAAATTAAACCTCATCGTGTGTCCGTCTATTGTGCAAATTAGGTTCATCGTGCTGTGTAACCTGCTGTTTTAAAAGGGATTTTTTGGCTTACAGTTTATTATTATTATCATAAATATTGTAATAGGTTTACCAATGATCAAACTGCATTTTAATTCATTAAATGTGAGCATAATGGACTAGCAATAGGATTCATTTCCAAATATACGTAGGTGCTGCTTCAATAACGATGCTATGCTTTTGGGAATTAGCACTTCAGTTTGTCGTTAACGGTGTAGATGGTATATTACACAGCTGAGTTATGCAATTTTAATGTTTTGAATCTGTAAAACCCTCATGAGCGGGTATTTAGCAGCATATGACCGATGAATTCGGCCATTGAACTGAGCTTCGGCTTCCCTTATGCATCTTAAACAGCGAGTCTCCTCAAGTTCACTTTGATTTCCACACCTTCATTCACCTGTTTGTTAACTGAGAGTTTGGTGAAATTGTCTGAAAGCTGGTACAGAGAAGCAGGAAACCTCATTGAACAGGGTGAAATCAGCCCTGCCTGAAGTCCCTGAAGAAAATGGGTCATTTCACACACACATTCTCCCCGTCTGAAGAATCCTATCAGGATTGCTTATTTCTGAAGAGTCATGACAAGCAAACCCCCGGAGGCCAATAGACTTGAGAGATTCGGTGTTTGTGATGGACTGCCAGCAGTGGACAGCAAACCAACTTTAATATTTTCTACTATTGCTCTTCTTCATGGTGGAGGAAATGAGGTGTTTTAAATGTATAGTTTTGTTCAATTGCTAGGTGGGATTTTCAAAGAGCTTCCCTGTGTGTGATTGGTACAACTGAAGATATTAGGCATGTATCTGAAGTGTGTCTGCATTTGAATGCGAAAATCGTAAGCGCTCACCTGTGAAGAATACATTTTAGAAAAATATTTGTGATCAGTGCATACAGATTAAAAAAAAAGTGCGTCTGTTTGATGTGTTCGCCACTTGCAAATCAGTCACGAGCAGATGTCTAAAAACATGTAGGCTAATCACACATACCTAAAATTTTGCTTTTGATTAATTAAGCACCTTCTCGCTGAGAGCACATCCGTGTTCTCGCATGTTTCATTAGTTCCATAAGAAGGTGACATGGGAGACTTTGAGTGGCACCATGGCAACGCTGCTTGGCACCACAGGAAAGCTGGTATGGAATTATGTCCATGTGGCTTGACTTCAGTAGTGTTGGCAGATGCTGTTTTTCACACATCAAACACGATAGGAGGCGCAGTATGAATATGTCAGTGACGTCATTTTTTTAATATTGCAAGATTAAACACATTGTTTTACAGATGTAATGCATTTTATTAGAGTGAACGATGTAAGGTTTGATTAATTAAAAAACGCAAAAACATTTCAAATGTAGTGTCCCTTATATTTTGTCAAATTTCCAAATGTATTATTTACAATTTCTTGCCGTCCAAAATTTTGACTTTTTAATAAAGCATATTTCAAAGTGTAACTAACATAACTTTGAATGAGCCTGGTTCTTTTGAAAATCCTTTATAACAAGCAAGTCTTTTGAAATGTTTGTTTAAGCAGTAAGCAAAGTTGGCCCTTGTTTTGAAGCTTCAACCATTGCAGCGCTGAAAGCGGGAATATTAACTCATTCTCTACCTCTCTTTCTCAGTAGGAGGAGGTGCTTCAGTAGATGAAAGTTCCCCCTGTCGTACTTTGAATTAGAATCACTCTTTGAAGCGATTTATGTTTGTGTTTGTGATGGAAAGCACATCATCAAAATGCAAACACCAATTCAGATGAAATCCCAACAGACTCACTGTCTTCCTTTGTCCTCCAAGCAAGCCTGTTTTATCTATTTGTTTGTATAGGATATCAATGACTTTGAACATGCTAATGCATGTGAGAACACATTTATTGATTTCCGGGCAATTCACATTTGGACACCAGTTAACCTTTAGCATTGTTTCTCTTGTTGTGGTCCAAATCAAACTAGGAAGCAATCAAGTTAATTGAGAAGAGTTCATTGTCTATATATTTTTTTCTCAAATAGACTAAAATACCACAGCATAAAATCACACAAATTAAAGAAATATGAAAACAATTCATATCATGGCAGCTTTTAAGTAAACAGAACTAAAATGTTTAGCTTCTGCTATATTTCGGAAAAAAGTTACACAACTTAAAGGAAAGGAAGTGTCACAGTCTTCGTCTGCACCAGTCTGTCCTTATATCTTCACTACACTTCCCAGAATCCCCTCGTTTCCACACCTGAACTCACTCACTCTTTCCAGCCTGTCGCTCGTTATCATCTGTGTCACCTGTCTTCACTTCATTGTTAATTAGTCTCTGTATTTAGTTTCCCTCATTTCGTTCAGTCTTTGTCGGTTGTTGTGAATGTTGCAAGTGGAGGTTTTCATTAAGGTATTAGGCACCATAACGGCTAAGAGCGCAAGACGCGCCGCGTTGTCACCTGACCTACGGTGCGCTCTATACGGACGTGCTTGGGAAAGCGAGTGCGCATACCGCACGCCTACTGTAAATTTAAAATAACGAACTTGAGCGCGCAAAATACGCGATATGTAAACACTGCAGGCCTTTAGGCTACCTTGACTAATTTAATTCACGACTTTTCTCTCTCTCTGCATTTTTAGAATTACACTTCACTGGGGCCTGCAAAACATGTCATTATATATGCATTTCGATGACATTACTATTATTATTTTGTGTAGGACACAGACATATTTAGGCCCTGTTTACACAAGAACACTCGCGGGTGAAAACATAAAAAAAAATTATCGGATGTGCCTTTTGTTTACACAACGATGCCATTTTTGGGGCTTAAAAACACAAAAAAGTGAAACCACCCTCCAGAGTTAAAATCTTAAAAACGCTCCACTGTCGCGTTTCCGTCTAAAGGGTAAAAACGCAAAAGTCTGCTAGAGAGTGAAGGTTGTACGCAGGCGCGCGGACTTGGTGTTGTTGTATGTCAGTGTTTTACATCGCCACCTAGCCGCCTGGAGTGCGTACTACATCGAATTTCACACACTTTTGTGTCACCATAAGCACGCGGATTGCCCACCCATAACGCTCGTCTAAGCGCACAATAAAAAGTGATAAGGCTACACCAGTTTTGCGTTTTCTCTTCAGATCGTTTGCATGTTAACTTAGCCTTAGATGTTGTAATTCCATCGTTTGTTGCTGTTTTTTGTTCCGCATGATGGCCCTGTCGTCTAACAACCAATCACAGTGATCATTTCGAGAAATTGACGTCATCCATAGCAACAAAGACTCACTCTTAGTTTCAGGAGTTGTAATTTTTCCTTACAAAGACTGAAAGGCATTGTGAATAACTTTTAAGAGAAAACTCTTAGCTAAAATATTTGAGTGCAATTTAGGAGTACTCCTAGTGGTAAGATAAAATTCTTTGTGAATATGGTCCCTGGACAGACAATAAATAAATAAAACAAACAAACAAATAAACAAACAAGCAATAAATAAAAACTAGACCAAAAAAAGTCCCAGACTATGTTACCAATCAAAACCAAGTTGTCATTTTTCTCATCACTATGTCATGTTAATAATTTAGCAAATTATTAGGCCAATAAAGTTCAAGGTAATGTTAAAGCAGCTGAAAAAGACAAAGACGTGGTTGGTTCACCAAAACCGTTTCACAAACCCAGCCTTAAATAGCTTGTTTTAACCTTGTGGGTGCTTGTGTAACCTGGCATTATTAGGAAATGGCAGTTGCCATGAGCTGAGTAACAGGAATACGGCTCAGCCTCCCACAGTCAACGTGTCCACTGTGATTACAGAGCGCACTGTTATCAAACCATGCGCTCATAACAGCCCACTCACTGATACATTTCATAACAATACTCTTCAGGATAGATAGGTGTGCCTGGCCTCCTCAGTCCAGCATGACATCACCCACCCTCCTCTATGTTCTCCCTCTCTTTGGGTTGGGCATCCATGAATGTCCTTTTAGCCTGTGTTCTCTCTCTCTGCTCTTTCCCACACTGGTCACTTAGTCAGGCCCCTGCAGCGCCCATCTGTCCACACACACAAACAAACACGTGAGTTTGACGCACTTCTGTGCTCTGTGTGTGTATCTCTTATCGCTCTGGGTCCTTTGTGGTTTTGGGGTGCTTCTTCCTGTGCGAGATGAGGGATATTTTAATCTCAGACCTTCCCCTCTGCCCTTCCTCTTTCCTCTCAGACTCACCGTTACAGCGAAACTAATGCTGCGCCATACTGGGTCACAGCAGGACATTTAGTCTCTCAAAAGGATAAAATAATTTTCAATGCATTTATTCAATAAGCAAAGCCTTATATTGTCATCAGATGTTTGTTTTTGTATTGTGTTGGATGTTTATATTTTTTATCACTCAAAAGCATATGAAAACTATGTACATACAAAAAATCCATTGCATAAATAAATAATTAATTGAAAGCTGAATCTTTAAGCTGAAAAACAGAATGGAATGTCCAGATGAAAAAGTAATATTTTTACTAAACGCTGATTTTAGTTCTTTTAATTTCAATTTTGCTTCAATTCTCAAATCAAAGGAATTAAACTGGAATGGAAAAGAAATCCCCAATTGAAGTCTGAATGGTGCACAACCCTGCACTGCGTCATGTTGCAGTATTAGCATAACACAATGGACAAAAACTAATACAATAGTACTTTTGATAAGTGCACTGTAAAAATGAATATGCTTTATCTAATAAAAAAAGTTGTGGCAACAGATTACAAGCAATATTATTAATTAAATTTGACAAATTAGAATTGAGTAATAATTAATCAAATTAATTCCTTTAAAGTTAACCATTTAAAATGAGTAAAACTTAAAACAACAACCCAAAAAGCATACATTTAAGTCTCCATTATGGTGATCGGTGTTTGTTTTAAAATGACGGTTTTCTCCTTCAGTGATTCGGCTTGTTAACATCAGGTGTCTTCAATGTTGGCAATATAAAATAAAGAGTTCTTAATTAATCTTTGATGTATGTCTGTTAGTGAGATATATATATATATGTGTGTATATATATATATATATATATATATATATATATATTTTTTTTTTTTTTTTTTTTTGGTTTAAACTTTACTCATTTTAAATGGTTAACTTTTAAAGAATAATTTGATTAATTATTACTCAATTCTTAACTCAATTTGTTACGTTTAATTAATAATATTGCTTGTAATCTGTTGCCACAATTCTATTGATTAGATATGCATTTTTACAGTGTGCTATTTCAATATAAGGATACACATGAATACATTTCTTTAGGAGTGGACACTGAATTAACAAACTCATTGGATTATATAAAAATATTGAAATGGATATTAGATTTTTGTCGACTTCAGACAATGTACAGATATTTTTCAACTAATTTTGGCCGATAGCCGATAAATTATTTTTCATTTTGTGCAAAAACATACTAGTTAGAACTAAAACATAATGAAATGTTTTTATTTGATTGAATGCTTTAAAACTAACAATATAATCAATCACGGAAATTTTGCAAAATAGCTAAGGCAAATGGAACTTTTCTTTCATAGAATGACATACAAGTGTTTCAAAAGTAAAATACTTCAAATTATTTTGCTGTACATTACAGAGCAAATGCCTTAAATCAGCAGAGACTTTCAAAAGAGAACATTTTCAAAGACCTGAGTTTTTACAAGCATTTAGCATAGGGCAGCTTTATTGGTCATGAACATAAAAAATGACATACTAACTTATTAGACTATGTGCTGATGGTTATCACTCATTCATTACTTTAATGAGACTCACTTTAAGCCTAACATTATGATGGACAAGGCATTTGACGCCATCAGCACTGTCACTACGCATAACAGCAACAATTATAGCCATGCTTTCCAGCTTTATCTCGCTAATGTGTGAACATCCTTGTTCAACATCGGCTAAACAGCTTTATTCGAACACGCATCTGATAAGAGTGGAAATGTATGGAAAGATTTGGGGCTTAATTGCACCCAGAAGCAGCTTTAGGAAAACGATTTGCGCTTATGGATGGAGATAAAAGCCCGGCTTATAACTGAACTCATGCCTCACATCCCAATTCCTCTGTGCTGTGTGATAAACAGGGTTCCTCTCTTTTAAAGTTGTAGCGCTTTGCAGAATACGTTTCAGTAAGCGGCGAAAATTGAGAACATCCAATGATTTGGGCACTGGGTGGATTTGTTCAGCTGTCGGTGTAATGACTAGCATAATAGTCTATGAAAAACTCATGCATGCTTCTCGTTTAAACTGCGATTCAGATCCTTGGGAATTGTGCTCTGACTGTGCTTATCTGTGGTGTCATATGTCACATTTACCATGCGGTTTTATCTCAGAATACTTAGTATGGACCGACGTACCCAAAAGGCCAAATCCATAGTGTGCATGATATTTTGAAAATAGCCATGTATGGTGCACAAACATCCGCGTTCAGCTCCAAATTTCAGTGTGAAGATTCATTTCTTGGTCAGGCAAACTTAGAAATACACATTAAACAGCTTTTGAGGTGATTTACTTTAACATTTCACCCTCCAACGCCAAAGAGATCCATTTAATCCCCCTTTCTAGCACACACACACACACAATCAGTCTATGTAATCAGATAACCACACTGTGCACATTGGTGCCCACCCAGCTGAATATTCTCCATGGTTGACAGGAACTGGGATGTATTTGGTTTCAGATAGGAGATAGAAAACTCATTTCCAGTTAGCTATCAGAATATACAAGTAGCCACACACACACACACACTCTCATAAGCTGCTTCTAAACAAACCTCCCTTAATCACAAAACACTGGTCAACACCAGTCTCTACGTTCACAAGCACACAAATGATTAGTGGTACAACAACATAGCCATGGTGATAATGAGTTCTGACGCTTGGGCGTGATTACACACTCAAAACTGCTGTATACACTCCCAAAATGCATTGCAACAGTGCCCCCTGTCATTACCAAGGCAACTCTCTGGGTCTCCACCTACCTAATTCAAACCTCTCTCCATTCAACTTTAACATAAAGAGCGTGGACGTACGCGCTCGCCTTCACTAGATCTCAATGAACCCGCCGTAGCAGCTGCAACCTTTGCTTCACAATCAGCTTCATCACAGCCATTTCTCTCCTCAGAGCGCAGACATAAATATTCATTTGATCCCTCTCGCTGCAGTTTCTGTAAATCTCTTTGTCTGTGTTATGTCTGAGAATTAAACCGGCACAGGAGGTAACCGTATATTTATCACAAATGACGTTTAATGGGGTTATATTAGCCGTTATCATTCTCACTGGGCTTCAAAGCTGTAAAAATATTTTGCGGGCGTCCATCATTATTGTGTCCATGTATTATTTACACGGTCACACAATACCAGGCTTTTCACGGGAGCACTTTGCATGTTCAAAGAGCTTTCTGAGAGTGGAAGAGTATCAATGCACGTGAGGCCGTTCTAAGCACGGATGATCTTTTGCCTTGTTCGCATGCTTGGTCATTCTCATTGTTTCCAGTATATTCCAGCCAGGAATTCACTTCCCCAAAATTATGTTCGGATGTGGTGAGATCCAGAACTCTGTCAGGTGTTAATGATGGACTAACAGATGGTTGACAGACTCAGAACTTACACATTTTTTTCTCTTCTTTTTTTAATTGGACACTAGATGCGGGAGGGAGTGTGAATTGCACTCCGTAGGGAAACAAAGAACTGGTGGGTTGAGATGTGGATGCACACTGTCCATTTACTGGTGGGAAACTGTTCTAATGGGTTTTAGTGATATAGTTTGAATTCAGATGAGATTTAGTGTTGGAGATGGTCACACAGAGGGATATGATGTTCGTTTTTGGATCTGTAAGTTCACGTTCTTGTTCTCAGCAGCGATTGATTAGGAATTCGAATCTGAGATTAGCAAGAATCAAAGAGTTGAAAAGGGTCTGGCTGCACTCTCAGGCACCTCCTGAATCCTGAAATGAAAACTGATACACCCTATGTTGTATCAATCCAGAGATCTCAAATTCACATCAGATGCCCCATTTGGGACTGGAGCTTCGATAGAACAGGAATGTTGCATAAATATATATTTGACCACGTTTCACTAACAGTGTTATACTTTTAAAAATATCCTCATAAATATTTTAATTGACCTCATTATAATATATTGACCTATATGATAATATATAATGACCTCATAAATATATTATGTATCTACACTACTGTTCCAAGGTTTGGAGTCTGTAAAAAAATGTTATGCTTTTGAAACATTTTTTTTTTATTTAAAAAAAAAAATCGTTCACATTTTGTCTACATCCAATGCACATGGCACCCTTTAGCGTCAATATGAGACGCAGATATATATGGGTCAGAAGGCGCCTCCTAGTGGTCTCACCCTAACCCTACCCCAGACCTAAACCTACCCATAAATTAAGCGTGTTATATTGACGCTAAAGTGTGCCATGTGCTCTGGATTCAGACGGAATTTAAAAAGTGTCACTATATGACGCCATAGGATGAGAATGCATTGAAAATATAGTTGTATTGTTAAATATTAATACATTTTAAAATAAGTGCTCTATGTGAATATTTAAATGTAATTTATTCCTGTGATTTAGCAAAGCTGAATTTTCAGCATCTTTACTCCATGCTTCAGTGACAAATTATTACACTGTTTAGAAAACAAACTGCAGTCAAATGCTCCGAACAAACATATAATCCTCTGACTTGGTCCAGGACGATTCAGGACGGGGACTCTACTTCCAACTCTACTTGTTTCCAAGGCTGGGTGGGATCTTTCAAAAAAATCTCTTTAGAGACGCAGTGATTATAATAGGTTGTATTTGCTTTTGATGCGACAGTTTGTTTGTTTTTTTCATAAAAAAAAGGAGTAGTCCTTTCACCTTTTTTTTAAGGTGAACTACTCCTATAAGGGACTGAATGCCAATGATGTATAACTAACTATTACAATTCATTAATGTCTTTTTTGTAACATCCTTTCTGTCTCTCTTTTTCTCTCTCTTTTGATTCAAAACATACACTAATTGCTGAATAAAAGTAATTCATTTAAAAGTATAAAAAATCTGAATTCACATGAAGTTCATGAGGTATTTGTGTATGTTGTAAAACAGCTTTAATTAATATAAAGTTATATTATATTTAATGCAATATGATTAAAGACACAAATGTTTAAATAGTTACTATTTTTAACAATAATATTCTTCCACCAAGTATAGTTTAATTCAAGGCTGGTTGCGGCTGACATGTTATGGGGGGGGGGGCAATTGTAACCTGGCTAATTTCATGGGCTGAATGAATCCTTTACGTGACATGAATGCAGTTGCACATTAATACATTTTGCACACAGAAACACAAAAGCCAGTTGCACTGTTAAGTAAGCATTTCATTTCATGCACAAACAATTTTGTGTGCGTTACAGTGAATGCACTTTTCATTTCATGGATAACACAGAATTCTAACAGATGAATGTGAAGAATGTGCAGTATATCAGCATTTTAAAACTGCTTTGATTGTGGTTCATCCGATCCAAATGTTGTAACGATCTGTTGTATAAGCTGAGTTTTGCGTCAACTTCATTCATCTTGCACAGTAATCCAGTGGGCACTTATAGCAGTCTGAATATACAAAATACTTGTGCTTTTATCATGCCAGAATTAAATGAATCCCAGATCACAATGAGCATTAACCCAAGCGTTTTTGTTCACGACTGAGCAAACAAGCTTTAGGTGATGTATGACGTCCAGTCTTTATATTAGCAGAACGGCTAGAAGACATTTGATGCAATGTCGTCAAGAATTGTTTCAGCAGGACACTGTTCTTAAGTCATTGGTGCCTTTTGGAAAACACAACACGATTTTCTTCCTCTCATTGAAAATGTCATACAAGGGGCCTTGTTTATTGGTTCTTTGAATTGGCATAAATGTCTGTTATACTGCAACAATTCTTAATTGAATTGTGCTTGTTTTTATTGTACTTTATCTTCCACTTAATACGCTCTAACAAGCTTTCAAATTCAATCAGGCCGTTGACTCAATTTAGCGTGTGCTCTTGCCTGTCCGTGCACATCTGCAAGCACAATAAGTCACTCCGCGGTGACGTATTAGTAGCCGACACTCAAGGGCATTCACGATTACTCTACACCACTGAATGCATCATTAGCGTTTAAGGCATTTTTTTCAAGATGTATGTACGTAATAAATCAACGTGCGTCCCGCGGCGTTTCCTGGGTAGTGTGTGATTGTGATTGGGGCGAGGTAAAAGCAATCAGGGTGGAAAATATCAAGAAAAGGACTGTGCAGACAATTGTGTATCGTTCCTACGCCGCAGGGCTTTTGCCCACATTTTTGCCAAAAGGATTCGGTCTATTGCAGGCGTCTACGTTTGAGCCCCAGACACACGTATGTACACACAAATACACACACACACAGCAGCTGAAGGCCCTCCTCTACGTGGACTGGCCTTGTGCCTGGTGAGAGCTTGTTAAGTGTAGGGCTGAATAGTTGAGGCGGCCCCTCTATCTGCCTTCAGCTGGCCCCTTACTACACCAGGCTTTATGTCCTCATCTGCAGGCCAACCAGACACCCTATACACACCTCGCACACACACACTCTCTAAACATCCCCTTGCAAGTGTCCACATTCACAGCCGTTTTCTTACACACACAGAATTCACAATCAGATACAGGAAAAAAACAAAGTCTACTGCAAAATATGCAATGCTGTCACTGCAAAAAAAAAAAAAAAAAATCTGCCAGTCGTGTAATAACAATAAAATGGCTTTCCCTGTTTTTCTTTTTTCTTGTTTTAAGCTTAAAGTCACAAATTGTTCATCAGGACTTAATTTCTAAAAGTAATACGTTACAATATTGTGTTACTCGCTCAAAAACACAATTGTGTTGAAAAGTAATGCGTAACGTTACTTGTTCGCATCTGGGCTGGGCTTTGCTTGGTTTTTTTTTAATATATATATAAATAAATAAAAGCCTCAGGCTGAAGGAAATGAACACAAACCTTTCAGATGTGCGATTCTGGATTGCTGAAGAATAGCACATGGTGAAGTTCAGCACTATTACTTCAGCAATAAAAGAAAATGGAATCAAACACAAATATGAGGTCATTTTTGCATATTAGTATGATTGAATTGGATCATCGTAGGTCAGTAGCAAAGACATTGGGTAATAAAGTTATTCATATAAGTATATTTTTTTGTCATTTAACCATTTCTGTTGTTATACATTTTTTTAAGATAAGTGTAAATGTTTTTGTGCAAGTGAGATGAGTATATACATGCTCTTGTTTAGTCTAGAAGTACAATTACCATCATGTTTACACAGCACACACACAACGCCTCTGCACCTTACTCCTGATTTCTCTCAACATGGGGACAGGAGAGCTGTCACTCAATAAATGGGAAAACAATGTAACTTGCATTACCGCCCTACAAAGCAGAAAGGGAGTAAATGCATTTTTGTTCAAACATTTGTTTTTATCATTTTCATGACATTCAAGGCATCCTTTGACAAAACATCTTATCTCAAATGTGTGTCGTTTTGCAGAAAAATGATGGTTGTTTGTATTGCAGAAAGCCTGAGTTATAGTCATTTTTCCTCAGTTCTGCACTCTGCGTAGTTACTGCGTTTTTGCTTTGTAGGGCTGATTACCTGTTTGAAAAAAAGTAATCTGATTACATAACTCAGGTTACTTAATGCATTATCCCCAACACTGCATGTTTGTACTAGACCAAACAAGACAAAAATGTATATATTATAGGTTTTTGCTATAAGGGTTGGCAACACAGAACTGTTTCTGAATGAACATACCGAATGGCCGTTTTGTTTATGGTTCCTGAAAATCTTTGTGCAATATAGAGAGAACGCAATAATACACTCAAACAATGTGACCTGCACCATGTATGGCAACACATTCTTATCCTCACCGCGTCATACAGGTGACGCTTTTGACATTGCGTCTAAATCCGACGCACATGGCTCCCTTTAGCGTCAATAATAATGCTTCGATTATGGGTAGGTTTAGGTCTGGGGTAGGGTTAAGGTTAGACCACTAGGAGGCGCCTTCTGGCCCATTGATGCAAAGGGTGCCATGTGCGTCGGATGTAGACAAAATTTACAAAATCTGCACTTATATGATGCCTTGGGATGAGACTGACCGTCAAATAAATAAGAAATCATGCGGTCTGAATTTAATGTATGGGGAGAAAAATCAAAACATCTTTCCACTGCATTCAGTTGCATCCTCACTGGATGAACAACAAAATGCAGTTTGACAAGTCTGATTCACAAATGAAGGACACTTATGAATGAGCCAGTTCTTTTAATGGACCAGTGAGTCACAAACTTCAAGAGTTATTGTTTTGGGAACCAACCAGCAGTCAATTGTGGGTATTTTTTGCCTTATTCACCAGCGTTTTGGTGGTTGACCTAGACTAGCCCTTGACAAAAAATGCTGTTTTGTAAGGATGACTAAGTTACACATTTCATTCTGTATTATGAACGGTAAAGGGTTTGTATTATGAACCTATACCAGGTTTTAAAAAAATTATAGCGTGAATAGCACTGTTCAAAAGTTTAGGCGTTAGTGTTTTTGAAAGAAGCCTTTTATGGTCATCAAAGCTGCATTTATTTGATCCAAAACAATAGAATAAACTGTATAATACTGTGACAGTAATAGTAATATTTAAAACAATTACAATTTAAAATAATAGATTTGTTCAATGTTCAATGTCTTCAATGTCACGTGATCCTTCAAAACATGATTCTTTCAATCATTATAATATGCTGATTTGATGCTCAAAGAAACATTTTGTATTATTATCAATGTTGAGCACAGTTGTTCTACTTAATGTTTTTGTGGAAACAATGATAATATTATTTTGATCAATAGAATATTTATGTATAAACAGCATTTATTTGAAATAATTAGTTTTCAACATTAACTGTCACTTTTGATCAATTGAATGTGTCTGCTGAAAAAAAATAAAACACTTACAAGGCCAAGGACAGTATGAAGTGTGTTTCACATCAATGTGGAAAATACATCAGTCTTGGTGATAAAAAGTTAATTTACCACCCTGATGCAAAGCAATAAGAATATTCACTTATACTGTCATCAAACCCAACTCTGACAAATGTACATCAATGTAATTATTGAATTTATAGCTTAGGACAATTTTGTTGTGATAAATGGTACTTCAGTAATTAAAAAAATATAATAATAAAATATGTTATCAATAATATTATAAATACTAATCGAATCAATATAATTGTTAATACAAATTCTTTGGGTGGTGGTAGGGTTGTAGTTTCTTTAGAAGTACTAAAAGAATCGCTTAATGGAATCGTTAAGGAACCCGAATCTTTAAATTCCCTGTGATTCCCATCCCAAACTGTGATGGATACATGCGTGATCAAGACCTCAGCAAAATTACAGGGTTGTCTCCATTGAGTTCCTCAGAATGGATGCATGATGGTCTAATGAGGGGATGACGTTGGGGGGTTTTATCCTCCTTATTGGATTTTATATGCATAAATGTTTCAGGATCTGTTCATTCACATGGAAACTGTTTATTTATTCAGCGCAAATGAATCTTCACTGTCTTTTCAACCACTGCTGTGAGCGAGGGGGTTGTGTGCTGAACATTCACTTGAATCTGTCTAATGATATCCCTGTCTGCGCATACTTTTTTTTCATCAAATGCAGTGTATCCTCTGCCATCTAGACCTAGTTCACCACCAATATGTTTTCACGCAGCAATAATGCAATCTCACTTTCAGTCTTATGGAATCAGAATCCGTTACATGCTTGAATCACTCAATATTTTATTGTGACCTTTGAATGCTCCTCTCAGCGTGTTATTGTCCCCACGACTCTACAGTCCATCTCTCTGTGTGTTTGTCTTTATGGCAGGCTGCTCTGTCTCATATTCCACCTAGTCTTATCTGTAGTGGTCCAGTGGCTTGTAAAATGGTGTGGGGAGAGTTTGTGGAGCTTTGTCTTGGGAGCAGGTATGACAGATTGAGCCGAGAGGAAAGGGTATTGAGCGTTAAACCAGCCAGAGCAACTCACCCTTTTTTTATTTTATTTTTTGCATGTCGCTATTGCGCCCGTAAGGAGATGTGTGCATGCAAGTGATATATGATATATGCATATTACCGGATTGCATTACTCTCAACGGCTTGATCTTCAGGACTCAAGTTCATTGGTTTCATACCGATAACTTTTTATTGATCCACAAAGGTCACGCTTAACCTATTGTACTGCCCTAGTGCTTACACAGTATCCTGAAAATTGTAAGCATGTGATATTGGACCGATCTGCTGACAGCTAGATCACAAAGGAGCGTAAATGGATTTAATTACAACGCTTTGTATTTCTAGCATGCGGACAATCAAGCACATTTTAGCCCACTTGTGCATGAATTTATTTCACGTTTCATTGTCTTCACTAGAACCTTGGAGGATGATTAGATGTTCATTCAGATGTCCATGAGCACTTTAGTAAAATTCTCTGACAGTGATTCCTGAACTGCTAGTGAATCTATGGAAATATTTTAGCAGAGCTGTGAGCTTGCTGTCTGAATTGACTATAATGAGAGAAAGACTGGAAAGATATATTTTCCATTGCCTATTTACTAGTGAGATGAACTCGATTCCAAGCGATCAGGGAGTGAAAGAAAATACAAAGACTCTGACTTTGATAATACGTTTCTGGGAAACTGCACTGCTTACACTCCTCATCGTTCACAAACTTTAATCTGGAACACCGTGAACACAAACACTAGGACTTTTTACTGTTTGTATGCCTCCACTAGTCTGTGTTTGTTTTCAGGCAGACTCTCAGTCTGTGCATTATTGATGGGGATTTTTCAGTGACTCTCTCTGCATGTTAAATGATTATGGTGGTGACGAGGGACTCGAGGGACTTTATGGTTGAGTCATTGATTGATTGATTCATTCATTCAACTGATTTGTTCAGAACACTGATTCAGTCAGTAACCAAACAAGTGACTGTCTAAATTCGGAAACAGCACTATCATACTGAGACTTATATTACAAAAACAATATGTGTAAGACAAGAGTATGTCAGAATTTACAGCATTCAAAAAATACCTGAATAACCTACTACTAGTGGTGAGATTCTGAAGGGCTCATCCACTGAACACTACTATCCCATGAGGCTATGGGGGAGGAGCTGTGAATGGCTGTGAAGCAAATAACTGATCTTGTAAATCACATGTTAATGACAACAAGGTGGATGTAATCCGCCCAGATTACATTCAATTTAGAAAATACTTTTAATACTTTTTAAAGTGTTTGCTTATTTAAAAGGAGTACTTACCTAGTCAAGCCCTGTTTACACGAAAACGTAAAAATATTTTCTCGGATGTGCCTTTCGTTTACACGGCGACAGCGTTTTTGGGGCTTAAATACGCAAAAAAAGTGAAACCACCCGCCAGAGTGGAAATCTTATAAACGCTCCACCGCCGCGTTCCTGTGTAAATGGTAAAACGCAAAAGTCTGCTTGACAGTGAAGGTTGTACGCAGGCGCGCGGACTTGGTGTTGTTGTGTGGTAGTGCTCCACATTGCCACCTAGCCGCCTGTAGTGCATACTACATTGAATATCACACACTTTTGCGTCACTGTATGCACACAGATTTCCCACCCAAAGCGCTCGTCTGAAGCGAAGAATAAAAAGTGATAACACAACGCCACTTTTGCGTTTTCTCTTCAGAATCGTTTCAGTGTAAACATAGCCTCAGAAAGTACGCGATTTTGAACACCTGTGTGTTGCTGGAAGACTCAACATTTATTCAGCTTTAACTCAGTTCACACAGACTACAGTTATCAGTCCTGTATTTGAGTCCATAATACTATTATGTTCACACAGAGTTTAGTTATTGAGCCTTTTATCCAAACCCACAGATATACAGTTTCAGGAATCACAACCTCATTTTCATAGCCTGGGAAAATCCAGACAACTTCCGGCAAATTTAGATTTGCTCTGAAAGTTAGTCTGGCAAAGAGCTCATTCAAGCACATTTCCAATCTGTCAAAATCGCGGCACCAATCAGAAACAAAGGGCGGGCTTTACACGATGACGACAGCGCTGGGATTTTGAAGCAGATTTTGTAGCCTACATTACAAAGATGGACGCCGCTGTCGAACATCACTCGCATCGAATCAGCAATCGTGTCTTCTTTAACCGATTTGAACGTTTCCTTTTTGTTAAAAACCGAGCAAAGAACAACACTCGGAGATGTTTCTCAGCTGGCCGCCGCTTTGCATGGGTCATCTCCTCCATTGCTCTGATTGGTTTTAGGTCTACCCGCGACGTCCGTTGGTGACGCCTCTCTGGAAATGATTTGTCTATGACGCTTTGCCTTTGCTTTGTTGTAACTGAGTTATGGTCTGGTTTTAACCAGGCTATCATTTTCAAGCCCTGCTGTGTGATTGTAACCGGATTCGACAACTAGATGTCTCTCATGTCATACAGTGTGAGAGACCCACTCTGTGCTCAATGTGTGTTGCAATGTTTTTATATGTAGCTTCGGTAACTTACAGAGCTGTAGATATGAGCTGCGTATCATTGGAAGGTTGTAAATCCAGTCTCTGCTAAACATGCTAAAACTATTCAGAGAGTTGTCATTAGTGAAATGTTTGGACATAATATTACTCTCATTCAGCATCATTTTCTTGTAGTCTGTAGACAACTTACAGGTATCTTTTGATTGCTCTTTTCAAAAGCACAGAACACAGCTTGGGTGCCAAAACATACAGTTATATGATAGGCCCAGGTAAAGAATATAACCACTGGCGAAGCACTTTAATCTACAAATAGATATTTTTGTCATGTACACAATGCACACATTACGTGAGACGTTGAACCTCTTACCCTTCGGGTGATTTCCACTTAACCCCAGTGTGACCCATGATGAATTATTTAGTCCAGAGCGATTATGATAGGCCTTTCTGATGACAACGCTGCTCTTTTAAACCTATGATAAGTGGCATGACTTATGGCCACTTTACAATCATGTTGATCCTGTATGAAAAGGTTATCTGGATGGATGTGCTTTCTAGATGGAAATGTTAATCGCCCCCCAAGGGAGAGGAGGTGGTAGAGGGGCCAATGTGGGAGGATTGACCACTCTCCCCAAGGCTTTCAACCACCCATTTAAACAGCTTAAGAGCGGAGCTTACGTATGAAGAAATGGACCGTCGCTGGTGTAAAAACCTTTGAAATGACAGCAGCAGGTCAGATGCGCGATGGGAGAGGTTGATGGGTGACTTTTGTTTGCATAGCATGTGTGTGGATGTAATTAGAGCGATGTCAAGCAGTCACTGAGGAACTGATGGATAATGTTAAGTATTGTGGGCACCTTACAGTTAGGAGGGAAGCCATTCCCAATGTGTTTTTTTTTCTGAAGCTGCCTCAGATGACCCCGAGTTTTATTTCTGCTGGGAAAAGTAATAAACTAGAATAGAATGACATTGTTTGCGCTAATAAAATTACCTTTAAAAAGATAATGGGATGTGATATCCTTTCTGCTGGACAGTGTTTCTGTGTCTGGGTTGGCTTCTTTGTTTGCTAAAGGAGGTTTAATGAAATAACCTCTCGGCCTCAGTGCGAGCATTTACATGCAACAAGCGAACATGGCAAAAGGTAGGCCATTACCTCAGTCTGGTGTAATGTTAACCGTTTGAGCACTCGCACATGTATACACACAGACAGACACACACAAACGTGTTGAGCAGAAGTGCCAGTGGAGCTCAGATTAGCTTAGAGCAGATGAAATGCCTCTCTGCTCCTAATGGGCTATAAATCAGTGCAGTCGCAAGCCTGTTTACTGCTGCAGTGTCCTGCTCCTTCACTTTACAGCCCGTGATGGAAAAACCATTTAAATAAACACAGGACCCATTACATCTGAATCACTGCCACCTCAGCACAGAGAGTCGACATAAGCCAGCACATGCTGCCAAGTTTGTAACCAGTTAGCCCTGAATTTTATTATTCTCAAGTGAATTTTTGACTCAGACATTGTTGTGATTGAGCAGTCAAGCATTAATATTAATCTTGTATATATTAGACAATCAGACACGGGGAATGGCTCACATTTGCAGGTAATGTTTGGATCACTGTTAGATTTTATTAGTTTAACACTTAGATTATGTTAGATGGAAATGCACATCATGTTTTATGAATTCCAACATAACACACAGGGATAGTTTAAGTTGAAAGAGGATTCTGTCGTTGTTTATAAGTCCTCATGTCGTTCCGAACCCCATATGACCTTTTTCTTCCAAAGAAGATATAAGGGAGGATGTCCAAGCTTCTGTTTGACATAAGTACTGTGGATGGTGATCAAATCTCCCCCAAAAATCAAATAAAGCATACTCGGTTACTAACGTAACCTCGGTTCTCATCTAAAAGAGAGTATTACGTAATATCTTACGCTATAGGAAAACCTCCTTTCCAAGAGATATTGAAGCTAAAAATGATTCTTAATATTGAATTAATGTAAAATGCCTTGCGGCAGCATGCAGACATAGGCAAGGCGACTCACGTGCGTATTGGCTGTCCTGCGGCAACTGCAGCAGCCTATCGAGTGAGGCCCAATGGGGGCGCTTCACGCTCACTACGTCACCTCAACAAAACTACCTCACTACGTCACCACCACAAAAGTGGACAAAACTACGTCACTACGTCACCACCACGAAAGCGGGAGTGCCTGAGCCTATAAATATAGCTCGATGGGCTGATATAATCTGGTTTTTCATCACCGAAGCGAACCAAAGCATGTTGTTGGCACGGCAAAGATAGACAGTACTCGTTCCTGGGGAGAACCCAGGTTACATTAGTAACTGAGTACGTTCTCTTACGAGAGGTTCTCTCTCCTGCGTAATATTTTACACTATGGGAACACAGTGTAATACGCTGTGCGTGCTGGATCTTGGGTACACCATAAACCATCAGATGTGTAAAAAGTAGAAATGTAAAAATATTTCTCCTCTTGTAATTTGCAGTTTTAAGTTTCAATCACATGTTAATAGATACAGATAGAATTAGAGGTTGACCGATTTCATTGGTTTTGCCAATTAATCGGCACCAATAGTTGTATTGGTGGAACTATCGTTATCTGCAAAAATTTAGATCGATAGTTTTTCCGGGTTGCGTCCGTTGCTGGAGCGGCTGCGAGAATGTGCCGAGTCATTACCCAGTATGAGACCGCTGAGAAGACCTCAGTCAAATGTTAAACAATGCGACAAAAACACACGCAGACCTGACCCAAATGTTTTATGGCGCAATTGTTACCACCTATTTGCATTTATTTTATATCCGGGTGGTCACTTTTATGCATTCATTCAAAGTTGACTGAGTGATAATTCAAATATTAATTCAAATGTTCATCAGGAGTCAGGATTCAATATGCAATGTTGAGAAAACACTCCTTAAAAGTGAAAAGTGAAATGATTATCTGTAAATCAGGTGGTCAAATGGTTTATGGCCTGCTCAATTTTCCATTTCATTATATTGAAATGGAACAACATTAATATGACTAACGTATTAACGATAAATATACTAGCCATATTTAAAACTAGAGACGTGATTGCTTTCTCAACATTGATATGTTCATGTAGGCGACAGAAACATTAACAAATCAGAAACGCGTTCGATTTAAGATCTTTTTAATCACTACAATACATCTTGATATTTTGATTAGATAATCATCGAAGTGTTCTGAAAATAGAAGCAAATAAAGTGAGAGACTATAGGCTATATTACGTATACATAATACAGGTCTTTATTACATTTTAATGGCCATCTTTAAGCATAAATCTTTGGAATTATATGAAATGGTAACAGTTTACAATAAGATTCCATTTTATAGTATTTAAATAAGGTTAAGTACTCCAGGCCCAGTTCTTTTTCACAGGCATGGTCATCCACCCTCCTGGACGCTTTGTTTGGGTTTTGGGTGGGTGTACTGGACTCACCTTTGGTTTTGGGATGAGATAGTTCTCACTGTGGAACATGAAATCCAACTCCTCCCACCTTACATACTGTACATCTAAACCTACCCAACTCTGCCCCCTGATCCCTAAACCCACCCTAATCCCTAAACCCAACCCTAATCCTACCCATCTCCACCACTTGGATCTTGATCCGACTCCTCCCCGTGGATCTCATGTTCTGCATTGAGGTGCTACTGTTTGGGATCACATTTAGGTTATATTTTTTTTTTGCATTTTGTATTGTATTATCATGTTTCCTGGTTACTTGTCGTGTTTCCCTTGCACACGTGTGACCTTGTCATGAGCTTCCCCTGTTCACGAGTAATTTTCTGATTGGTTGTTCAGGTTTTGGTTTATTGGTTCATTGTGGGTAGGTCTTTCGTGTTATTCTTTCTGTATAAATAGCCCATGTGTCATCATCATTCATTGTTTAGCTATATCTTTGTAACCTGCTGTTGGTGAGTTTTAGTCCATGACTGCACATGGGTTCTCACTTCAACTTGACTTCAGTGGACATTCATTACACATATATATCTTAAAAAGAATATCTTGTCACAGCTGCACCAATGCCACAAAGGACTGAGAGTAAAATCTTCTAAGCACTGCAGTCACTTATATGTCCTGTGAGGTGAGCGTCTCTCTGTGTGGTAGCGCTCAGCTTGAATCTTTCTGTTCTGAAACACAATGAGATCAAAACAGTCTCTGCGTCTTCCTTCCTCTTTCTTTCTCCCTCTTCCATTTTTCTTCCTTTGTCTGTTAGAAAACAAGAGTGATAATGGGGAAAACAGTGAAGAAAGGAGCGGAACTTTGCCCAGACATGTTCCACATCTTGCTCACAGCAGGAAAATGCTTTGACAATCTGACACTTTAAAATCCAACCATCATTTGTATTAATAAAAGGATGCATTATCTTCGCTTGCATTAAAAGCAGCTTATGGAGCTCCAACTAAATGTGAAGAAACTCTTCACAAAACTTTTTCCGCCTTATGTTACATTTCATGCTGAATATTGCTAATTGTTTTGCACTGCCAGTATGGCAATATTGAACGTTTCTTGGCAAAATGGTCCTTTCTAATATATGCTCTGTGAGTTTCCTCTCCTTGGCTGGTCTAATTAGCGCCAATGGAGGTGTTGTCAGCCCACCTCCATCTCTGCAGATTGCAGCAGCTGTTTTAATTCCAGCGAGAGCAATACTAAATTTCATTTAGACCCAAAGCCTCCTCATTACATGCAGACAGGTGCCGTTACTGCAGTGGATTCACGCCGTCATGAGAGACGCCTCCTCTGTATTTCTTGTAATGTTTCATTGATGCATCGCATTTTTGTTCTCCCTGCATATGAAATGAAGTTTTGAAGAATCTCACAGCTCAGGGACGTTAGCGAAGCAAAAAGGTCAACCTAACAGCAATGACCAGCAGAATTATCCGCAATGGGGCAGATCCGAACCCCGGTTTGTCAGGGATCCTTTATGTTGGGTTGACAGATCCTTCAGCTCAGTTGGGAGATGGACCCATGTTACACCAGGCATGGATGTGCAGGTAATTAAGAGAGCGCTGGAGTCTTGTCATTGACATTATCAGTGCTGTAGTCTATGCCCATTACTCATAGTAAAGCTCATTACAGAAGCACAGAACTCTGCGTCTTATCACTACATTTCACACTCCAAGTATGGAAACGGAGCGAGATAATTAACTCAACAGACCATCTTTCAGCAGAAAATATGGATTGATATAAAAAGAAGCCAATATGTGGAACTCTGACATTTAATGAGTCACCATGGTAGTTGTACATGAATGTATAGCTCATGATGTTTGATTTTCACTGATGACTTACCAAGAAAGTCATTGGTGCAATGTAAGCCCTAATAAGTTTGCAGAACTCAAATATTAAGTTAGTAAACCTTATTTTTGCACTACAAAATAATGCAATTTAATTGAAGTATTGACTCCAATCTGGATTAAGTAATCAGATTCCAAAAATGACGTTCTTGCAATTAGATTATACTGCATTTTAAAATACTAGTAATCACACTAGTTACTTTTTTATTGATTACAGATTACACAGTGGCATCAAATCTTTTATAATTTATTGATTCTCTTTCTTCATTGTCAAATTGCACACACAGACCAGACATAATATACTGTAATGAAATGGAAAATTGAGAGGCCATAAACCATTTGACCACCTGATTTACAGATAATCTTTTCACTTTTCACTTTTAAGGAGTGTTTTCTCAACATTGCATATTGAATCCTGACTCCTGATGAACATTTGAATTAATATTTGAATTATCACTCAGTCAAGTTTTTATTGCTATGTCTTTGGAAGGCATTTTCTTTCTTTTTTATATTATTATATGTTTTATTTATTTATTTATTTTAAATCCACCTTCACAAACCCCAGTACTTAATGTAATATTTTATCCACATCATGTTGTAACAAAGAATGTATTTGAATATCATTTATTTTTCTTTTTATCAATATATTTATCAATGTAATAAACGAGTTAGGTCAAAAGTATCAAAAAGTAGTTAAATTATATAACCGAAAATGTGTTATGCAATGGATTACGTTACTAACTACAATTGTTGTCAAGTAATTTGTACGTTATCTACCCAGCACTGGCTAACTCATACTAGTGATGAGTTGATCATGAACAATTATTTCATTTTGAATGAATCTTTTATATGACTCAGTTGTTCTTTACAACTCGGTTACTACTGTAACCTTGGTTCCTTGAGAGTAGGGAACGAACTCCGAGTTTGTAATGTAGTGCCCATAAAGAAAAATGTAATGCCCATACATCCATGTTTAACCCAATAACTTAAGACCAGACACAGTCGTATTTGATTGAAATGAACTCAGTTTATTTAGTTAATTTCACTGTTCGGTTTTACCGTGAGGAGAGGCCAAGAGGGAGAGAAGAGTCTGATCGCTACGTGCTGTCCCAACAGTGGAAAAAGTTTAGCTGAGGTTATGGAGAGGAACGGGCAAGGTGCCCAATAAAGTATAATTTATGCAGCTGCGTTTGGTACAGTTAAGGCCTCCGCACAAAGATGCCCTGTTCTAGGGTCGCCCATAAATTGGGGTTCTATGAATGGCTAGCTGTGCAGGACTATCAGGGCCCTTTCTCTGTTCGCTCCTCCAGAGGGAGAGTCTGAAAGCTATTTCCCCCGTTAACCCAGCTGATTTGTGGGACGCTGAATGGCCAATGTTGACGCAGACCTTATTGCTCTTTTTTTCCCACTTGTGGCGTTCTCCTGGAGGGAATATCATGCCACTTTATCACATCGTTCCCACAGAGGCTGGAAACTCAAGGCCTGTGTGTTGGATAAGGCCGTCCTGCTCGCATCCACACTGGGTTAGATTAGACACACTGTCATCATTCTGCCAACACTGAAATGTAGTGTATCCTCCAGGCGAGGAGGACATGGTCATCAAGGTCATCACAGGGAGGGTCAGTGTCAGAGACATAGGTAAGACATCCCTGAAGAAACATGGTAGGAGAGAGTGAAAGATATTCTTTCTACTAAATGTCTTTGTGTGGCATATTAACCCTTGAAGCAGCAGGCCTAAGCAAAAAAAAAATTTATTTATTAATTAATTATTAATTTATTAATCAACTATTAATATTTTTTTACTTTGTTTTATTCTTGAGTTCAACTGAAAAGCAAAAATGCATAAGTATAAATTAATAATCTCATAGGCCTTTTAGGAAAATGAAGTCACAAAGTTTAAGAATAATACTTATAATATTAGATTAAGATCGTATGGAAATTGTGGGATTATGAGACATTTAAGTTGCAACATAAATAAATCAGAAAAGTAAATTCTTCTAAATGTGAAAAATGCTAAACAAATTTCCTTGTAAGATTATGGTTTTATTCTCAAAACTTTATTCTTATAAAATGCTTATTATGCATAAAATATATTTCATATAAACATTATGATTTTATCCTCATAATGATACCTCCCGTGCCAGACTTTTTTAACATGGAGCTAAAACTTGTGTGTGTGTGTGGGTGTGAAAACAAATGAAAACTTTGTTTTGAATTATCTTCCACTTCCCACTTGGCTTTTTTTCTTCACTAGATTATGCTGAAAATGAGAACTGAAAAACTATTTTCCTTAGTATATTTTGCAAGTAAATGTATCTTGTTGTATGAGTGTTTATATATTTTTACTGGAAAAAAGTTCTGAGTAAGAAATAATTTTAGCAGTGCAGTGGGTATGAAGGCCACATCAGGTAGAAGTTTAAGTGCATTTAAATATTTACTGGTGGGGAAGTGCCTTGAATAAGCACCTCCAATTAGCCCTGGTCAGTCGGCCTGCCAGCGCAGTGGGACTCTCTGAATGTTTTATTATAGGCTGATGCATTCAGCAGCGTCAGTGTTTGTCATTACCGGCTCTCAGTGGCTCATGCGGTGACCACAACAGGGCCCGGGCCTCAGCAGAGAACCGCCGAAACCCACATCTGCTGAAGCACACTCATCAATACCACATCTGCAGAATGGCCGACGTTAACCTCTTGGTGAATGCATCTTTGTTGTCAAGTCAAGTTACATCAGATTTATTAATACAGAGCTTTATACCGATTGTTTCGAACAGACTCTTGCGGAGATGCATTACTGAGCTTAATGACCCTAAATGTGGATTCAGAGGGCCAAGAACCAAGCAAAATTTTGACATAAAGCCTCGGCATCCCAGTATCCCGCGCTTTTGCAGCCGAGCCCATTACATCTGACACAAAGTTGTTTTTTTGCCACACGTTTTGACATTTTTCTTGGGAATGATAAAAAATGAATGATGACCTCAATAGTCTTTTACATCTGCGTGAAGATCAATACGGTGTGGGCGGAGTGGTTAGAGGGTCTCCTGAGGTTCAGGGGTAGATGGAGGGGGGTTTCTCCGAGACGTGCTCCGCTTGTACACGAGCTGCCGGATTCTCTAAGTAACGTGTTTAATTGGAGGCCCGGGCCAGGGCTGGCAGAGGGGGTGCTGAGCGGGCCTGTCAGTGCGGAGTGGTACGGCAGGGCGGCAGCATCGCTGGAGCTCCTCTCCATAGAGAGCCCGGGAGTCCCATACATTATTGATTGCTCCTGAGATAAAAGAGGATGCTATGCCGTGCACCCTGCTTCTCAGGGAGGAAAATGAAAAAGGGAGACATGGGGAGAGAAAGAGAGAGAGATGATGCTCTGGCTTCCAGCACCAGTTTCGAGGAAGAAAAACAAGACCTTGAGAGTTTGATTCTTTTCCTTTTACATTGTTAGAGTATCAAAGTACTTCTAATATTCATTATTCATAGGTAGGCTCATCACAAATGGGTATTCTTTCACAATGCTGCATCTTTGTAAGAGCTTCTTGTACAAACATACCACAAAAGAATAGCAATTCTCGCAAGAATTCTTAGGCATAATGAAGAATTACAAGCGTTTGGTAGTGAAAAGCAAGCAGCAAAGTGTAAAAAAGAAAGAAAGAAAGAAAAAAAAAAAAAAACAGTAATAGTAAATCACACGACAAGGGTCTGGAATTGACTTTTCCATTGATTTCATGGGCATTTTTACTTTTCTACTTCTCCTTAATTTTGTTAGTAAGAAACAAACTTTTTACGTATCCACCTGCCCTTGGTGTGAAGGGGCCTATTCAAAAATGAAGATACATTTTAAACAGACAGCAAACAAATAACACTAAAGTTGTCCATGACTTCTGAGTCTCAGTGTGAGAAAAAACTCCCATTATTATCACTGAAGATGTCTATAATACAAAATGAATACACTCAATACTTACATCGTCTGCAGTTTGTTGTATATGAGAGAATTCGCCAGAGTGAACAGACTTGGGGATTTCGCACACTGGAACAGATTCAGGGATTTCAAGACACTGGAACAGACTCAGGGATTTCGCACACTGGAACAGACTCTGGGATTTCGCACACTGGAACAGACTCTGGATTTCGCACACTGGAACAGACTCAGGGATTTCGCACACTGGAACAGACTCAGGGATTTCGCACACTGGAACAGACTCAGGGATTTCGCACACTGGAATGATCTCTGGGATTTCGCACACTGGAACAGATTCGGGGATTTCGCACACTGGAACAGACTCTGGGATTTCGCACACTGGAACAGATTTGGGGATTTCGCACACTGGAACAGATTCGGGGATTTCGCACACTGGAAACAGACTCTGGGATTTCACACACTGGAACAGACTCTGGGATTTCGCACACTGGAACAGACTCAGGGATTTCGCACACTGCAATGGACTCTGGGATTTCGCACACTGGAACAGACTCGGGGATTTCGCACACTGGAACAGAACGTGGGGATTCGCACACTGGAACAGGATTTGGGGCTTCGCACACTAGAACAGACTCTGGGATTTCGCACACTGGAACAGAATCGGGGATTTCGCACACTGGAACAGATTCGAGGGGCTTTCACACACTGGAACAGACTCTGGGATTTCGGCACACTGGAACAGACTCTGGGATTTCCCACACTGGAACAGATTCTGGGATTTTGCACACTGGAACAGACTCTGGGATTTCCCACACTGGAACAGATTCTGGGATTTCGCACACTGGAACAGATTCTGGGATTTCGCACACTGGGAACAGATTCGGGATTTCGCACACTGGAACAGACTCAGGGATTTTGCACACTGGAACAGACTCTGGGATTTTAGCAAAATGTTGAAAGGTTGATTTCATACTTCTTCACCTCCTCTTTTGAGCTGGGTTCAGTATGGTCTTCAACTGGGAGAATGAGGAGGATTCTGGGTCTGGAATCAACTCTGGAGCGTCTGCGATGGTCCTAATGTTAAGGGATGTGGAGGGCTTGGTTGCATGCTAAGGGTTTAAGGGTTAACATTATATATTGTATATAGAGCTATAGAAATTAAGGTGACTTACTAGATTTTAGTTTAATTGTGCGAGGGCATTTTTTTGTCCCTTAACTTCAATTTGGGAAGCATCTTTGTTCCCCCGTTAGTTTCCGACCCTTCAACTCACATTGCATCTGTATGCCAACTGTCAAACACAATTTTAATATTAATTCAGGTCAAATTGACCTTACAGCATAACGACCAAGGCAAATGGCACAAACCGCCTTCCACGCTTCACCCAGAGGAGTGTGAATAGTGATCGCTGACACCACCATGATGTGGTAGAGAGACAATAGTACCCTGCAGGACAGCGTGGCTGCTCGGCCTCTGCCACTTTTCCCCGGGACCCAAGGGGCCTCTGCATCCACCCAGCCCATGGAAGCAGCAGATGTCGGGGCTGCTGTGCCGCGGCACCCCCCGCGCCTGCCCTGGGGCTGTGTGCAGAGAGAGCAGCGTGTGTAGGACACTGGGACAGATGGCAGGGGGTATGGGCAGGGCTGTACAGAGGATGCGAGCCATCCACAGTGCCAACACTGCATTCATAGGCATGTTTGACATGTTTACCTCTGTGGATTGAAACCTATAAATGTGCCCTTTATTGGTGAAGGGATTTTTCAACGCATCTGGACTCCTAATGTGGCACAGCAAAGATTTGACTGGTAAAGTCTAAAAAGACTGTTTTTAGGAGTTAAATATTCCTCAGGAAATGGATAGGTTTGTGAGAGTGAACGTTGTGGTAGAGTGACAAACGTTTGTGGTAGAGTGACAAACGAAAATAATCAACAAACAGCATTTGTTCACACACTGTACATTCCACAAGAAACGTGATTGAAGTTGTCCAAAACGTAACGCTGCACCAGCAGGCACTTCTAGATGACTAAGTGTGTGTCTCGTGGACAAAACAAAGACGAGAGCTGCTCTTTCATGAGCTGTCTGGGATGATAGCGCCATCTAGCGTTACGGCGATTTGGGACTTTCGATGGACAAGCAGTATCTCTCAAACGTCCATGTGTGATATGTAGGCCACAGTGTCTGAAAGAGAGAAAGAAAAAGAGAGAAAACAATATGCTTATGTAACCAGAGATGACAAGAATGGTGACGAATGAGTGAACATAAACTCTCAAGACTTAAAGAAAACATTACCTTGGCAATAAGCTTGAATCATACTGTTTTTCTTACTTCCATATCTGAATAACACAAAGATAGCAGACACCCGACCACAAAAATAATTCCCTTGGGTGTTGTTAAACACGTACAATTTTAACCATTTGCATTGTTTTTTAGTTTGCTTTACTGCCAGATATGGTTTCCCTTGTGATGGACCCTCCTAAAATTTAAAGGCAGACATATATTATCATACTGTGCAAATATTTATTTATACACTGAGAAAAATAGTGATATTATAAAGATGTTTCCAAAATTAAGTAATTTATGATTTTTTTATCGTCATTATACAAAAGGCAAAATAAATGATCCTGTTTAAAATATTACTTATTACAGTTTTTCTCAATTGTTTATGATTTTCTGAAAGCATGCCTTATACTCTAGAACTTTACACACAAATCAAAATAGACACACACATTTTTTGGTTTAGTGTTATACTTACTACAGACACTACATGTGAGCGCTTTGCCCATGTGACGAGTCAGTGTGAGTATTTGAATGGCAGTGTGTTCCTTGTGAAAACAAGAGATTTTCTGAATTCAGTAGGAAAAGCGGCAAATGCAGAGAATTGTGTGTAGAGTTTTATTTTATTTTTTTAAGTGTGTTTTAGAACTGCAATTTCAGTTTGAAGCAGGAATTGTGCTTGTAGTTTAGCAGAATTGTTTGGTGCATGAGTTACATGTCATTGTGGCTCAAGTATTTATGTGTAAACAATTTATTTGTGTTAGATGTAACCCTGGAAAGAAAAGAAATAAGAAACAATTTAATACATTTGCATAGTGATTTACATAATGAAATACTGGTCCAAAATAGTTTATACAGGGAATGGTGCCACAGGGAGCGAGATAAAGGCCACAGTGAAACGAGGAGTACTCTAGTTAACTAAGATATACAACACAAATGCAAACTATTCATATTCACTACATATCTATTATATTATACTCTTTTTTTAACAATATATATAAAATTACATACTGAATAACAATCATGTAAAACACAGTAAACCTTTTCCCCCCTGTTATCACCCCTCTCCAAAGAAAGATAAAAAAGAAAAATAATAATAATAATTAAAATAATAATAATATATATTTTTTAGAAGACACCAAAATTAGGTAAGGAGTGTTTACTATATTATACGCTTAATTGTAATAATAATCAGAACGGATGATTTCTGACCTGACTTCAGAAAGTAGAATGAAGCAGTAATAATGTCAGATTTGCAAATGTGTTAAAAAAGATCACAAATTTAGTTAATATCTAGGTTAATCCTTTGACATTCCTGAATGTTTCAATTCCTTACTGTTAAAAAAAAAAGAAATGAAACCCTCTTACATTTTAAAAAGCGCTGTCTCCGCCATTTTTTATTTTTTAACTTGTAAATTCCGGTGGCTTCTCAGCTCCAGTTGCCTCATTTAATAGGAAAATTTCCTCTGGTTGCACACAGGACTGTTCACTAACTGTATCATGACCACTTCGTATTCTGACAACCATTTGACATAGCTTTTGCATACTATTGCATACTCGGACGCGGGGTTTACCTCAGCCCCCATGAAACAGGCAAGTTTGAGATGACATGTTTTATTCATTGCAACGGCCCATTGTTTGACCATTAAGATGATGTAACATCTCCATTTTGGCACGCAGGCGAAGCGTCTGGGCCGCTCTACATCAGGAGACGCGTCTCTTGACTTTTTGAACTCCGTTGGCTTCTCCACACGACGCCAGCCGTGTTCAGCGCATCGTATATCACGGGTGAGAGGGAAACGATGGCATTGCCATTGATAGCGTTTATGCTTCGCCGCCTCACCGACATAATGAGCACATTATCTGCGCGCTCTGGGACTGCTGCTCGCCCCCGCACTTTAAATATTCACATCCTATGTTTATGGAAAAAGCCAGGTATGAGACAGTTGGTGAAGAAAGACTGCAAAATGACTGCATCGTGTTTTTCTTCATCAATGCTTCTAGTGACAGAATTTATGTTAATCTTGTTGTATATAAAGGTAGACAGCTGTCATTTTGGGGGCTTCAGCACCATGGACAGGTCCAACTATCTATCAAATGTAGCCTACCACAGGAAAACGATTCTCGTTTTCTTCACCTTGTTTAGCCTACACACTGTTTTGATGTATAGCCAATCATTTGTTTTGTACAAAAAGAGACAAACAAACAAAACAGGAAGGATGCTTAAAGGGATAGTTCAATTTTTGATATGTTTTCGCTTACCTCAAGGGCATCCAAGATGTAGGTGTCTTTGTTTTCACAGTATTTCTGCATTTTTCGGTCAAACCCTTGTTGTCTGTCAGTCAATGCAGGCATAAGGGGTCCACGTCAAAGAGCATGCACAGAGAAGTCAAAATTAAACATGATTTAATGACTCGTAAATGTAAGTAGCCTACACATTGATGGCCTAAGACATGAAACGAGTGGTTTGTGTGAGAAACGAACAGTATTTGTATCGTTTTTACCTCTTGTTAACAGCCATGTCCAACTGATCTGAATCAGATGTGCAACTGAACCGAACCAGAGCCTGGCACTTCCTATTAGCCCCATTGTGTATCATCTTGGTTGCAGTTCCATTAGAAGTCCACTAGAGGTGATCACGGGCAATTGCAGAATGAATGTGAGTCTATTGAGCTAAATGGCTAAATGTGTCTCTTTCTCCTGCTTGTCATTGATTCAACATAGATTTTATTGTTGATTCCGCAAGTTCAATATAGATTATAGGCCAAAAGTGAACAATTCATCACATTTTTGAACAGATTTTTAGAACAGATAAGTGAACTTGTAATTTTCAGCTGAGTGTATTATTTTAGCTCTCCCTTTTGAATGCAACTTTCAAATTACTTGACAAAAAATTACATCCTGAGAAAGAGACGGGAATTTTTTAGTTTAAAACCCCCATAGACTCCCATTCATTCTGGCACTCGGCCGTCAGCGCCCCCGCATGGACAGAGACGTGTTACTGCAGCCAGTCCGGAAACCGGAAGTAACCAGCCGCCGAACTGAACCGTGTCTAACTTTCCGCTGGAAGTGATCGCTTGAGTGTGTACGTCATTCAATGTTTTTCACAGAGATTTCGGAAGTTACCTTTATGACTGACGGACAACAACGGTTTAACCGAAAAATGTCAAAATTGAAAATACTGTGGAAACAAAGACACACATCTTGGATGCCCTTTAGCTAAGCTAAAACATCAAAAATTAATTTCAAAGTGAACTATCCCTAAAAGTCCTTGAAATGTATGTGATTGGTACTACAAAGACATATTTTTCTGTTTTTTTGTTGTTGTTGTTTTTTATTATTTATTTACTGACCTTTTATCACACTAGTAAGGAAATATTTACATCCACACAGAAAATGTCTCTCTGCACGTAAGCCCCTTTGAAAATACTGAATGCCTCTTTTATCTGTTTGTGTAACCTTGGAAATAACACTTATTGGCTGAAGTGTGTGTGTTAACATGAACATAACCTGTCATGTGAGGACATCCACTTTTCAAAGCATACAAAACATATCCAAAGGTTCAGCTGTAATGTGCAGACATAAGGCCTACTTGATGAGTTTGTGGAATTTTTACAAAAATGTAATTTCCATCATTCAGAGCCTCACAATAGATGTACAACCTTGAACATGGCTTATGGTGTTGGAACGCTAACAAATGCTCTGAGAGCACTTAAAGCACATCTCACATCTCTTTCTCTCTTTATGGTTCTCCAAGTTAAAGGCAGGGAGCAAAAAACAATTTATAGCTGTATAGGCTTAAATAACTTTTAATATGAATGGGTGTTATTGACATATTCTGTATAATTATTTGGGTAAAAGAGCACACAGTCACCACACTATATGTTTTGCATTCTGACAAACACACTCATGATAGTCTATCACATTGATACTTTCCCAAGTGAAAGTTCAATTTACCAAACATGTGTACAATTTAGCAAAATGCCAGTAAATTTCTACTAAGACTGTGGTATCATTTTGTATAAAAATAACACTCTAAAAAAATGTTGGGTTGTTTTAACTAAATTGTGGGTCAAATGTGGACAAACCATGGCTGGGTTTGTCCATATTTGACCCAAAATTGAATGAATGAATAAATAAATAAATAAATAAATAAATAAATAAATAAATAAATAAAAGACAAAAAAAAGATATCAGCATAAAATCACACAGCCTACATGCTATATTGCTGTATGATTTCAGCTATTACAGATTTCTCATTATATAATCAACATTGATTGACTGATTAACCATTGATTTAAGCAATTTTTGTTCAAACTCCCAAAATCTATCTCAGTTTAAAATATGTTGAGGAAAAAAAATACTTATTTGGAAGCATCTAGAACTCTGATTTGTTTGTTTTATTCTCCATATGAAGTTCATTTCGAGTTCATTTTGAAATGAACAAACATTGTTCTCTGTTGTTCAGGTTGGGACCAAGCAACAGAGAACAAACATTGTTCTCTGTTGCTCTAAAATGTGACCTCATCAAGTGCTCGTTATTGTTATTATTGTTTTATTATTATTATTATTTATAACGAAGATGTCGCAATTGTAAATAAGACGGGAAAGATACAGTGAGTGTTACAGTGATACTGTGAAGATCAGCAGCGCATGCGCATTGTGCGCGCTCCAGCAAATGCAAACTTTGGCTGATGAAGACACGAAAACAAGCACCAAGGATCGATTACTGAACATTCGGTAGTACCCGCATTTATTTGACCTGTTATATATTTTTCCAAAAATGATGCATTTGCACAGATAGGTCAGCCTGTCGTTTTCCTTGGCAAGCGCCATATCATAGACATTATGAACACGATCAGCCTATAATACGAGTGTGTCATTTAAATGAGTTTTAATAGCGACGTATGAGCAATATCCGTTGCCTGTGGCATTTTAATGTACTGTTGCCATTGTGATTTATATAATTACGCTGACTCGTTAAATCTTCTTTATTCACTTGGCTTTTATTGACATGTTTATTGCTGTCTGTCACCAATATTTCAGCATCTCTGGATCCGCCTGATTTAATCGCAGTAAACGTAACGATTCTGTACAATCCTATTTGCATAAACGTTTGCTCATACGACACTAGATGTGTGATCGTTCAGAAATAGATAAGAGAATGTCTTGTGTAATGTCATGGAAGCAGAGTTACGTCGAATGATTGATATTTGCTGCACAATAATTGTCATAATTGTGCATAAACATGCATAGTGAGTCATTCTCTTAAACACTTTGTCATAGATTGGTATAATGTAAACATTTATGCCAAAGTAGATTCACTGAATGCACAAACCGGTTAGCTGCTGTGCTACAAACAAAGAACCTTAAAGGGATTTGCTTTGGAATTATTTCTATGCCTCTCGTGAGCGGTTCGTCGAAGTTTTAGACAGCTTAGACTTTTTGTGATATGTTTTTAAGAACGATTTTATGTTCTCTGATATAATTGTCTGATAATCTTTGTGGTCTGCTGTTGCTATGGTTACCTCATCAGTCCAACTCAATCTATGAAAATTGTTTACAATTTATATATTAGGCGAAACGTGTGAATACTCTTACAACATATGTTTCTATGTATACAACTTGTACATACCAGTCTATGTTTTCTTTGGGGTGAATTAATTGCCCCACCACAACCAAAAATAGCGCCATGCCGTGCATATGAACGACTAATCTGCAAATGATTTATGAACTAATTTGCATAATTCCCTTTTTTAAGCCTCTGTGTTCATTATTCCGATATTCAGTTTTAGCTAATGAACCATTTACAGTACCTCAAGAGTATTCAGAATGTAAATAAGCTTAATTATAAAGCAAATAAACTCTTTGTTTGAACTGCATTTTTAATCTAGAATTTAAGGGTATAGCCTAGTTAAGTGTAACGTATCATTAGGTAGTACCATATTAGAATCTATGGATATAGAGCGTGCAAATGCATGAAAATTATGAATTACATTCACTGATGCTCTTGAGAGTGTTGATTACTGGTGGGAAAGTATCAGTGGGTGGTTTTTCACTTCTACACGTCTACAGATTCAGAAAAAAATCTTGCATATTGATATTGTTGTGACATATATCAACAAGGAAAAATATAGGGTTGGACTTGATTTGATCAGGAAAAGATACATCATTTATAATAAATACTGCCATAAAAAACTATTATTGTCATTTTTTCATGTTTACTTTGTTTTTGTAGCAATATGCACTATTGTAACCTATATTTGATCTAAGACCGGAAAAGACTGACTTAAAAAAATGAAAGAATGAATTAAGGTCACCTTGAGAAATACTGGAAGCTGTTAGATAACTCAATCTAAGAAGGTTAAAATGTTTTTTTTTTTTGTTTTTTTTTTTCAATGTTTTAGGATGTCTTGTGTTTTTCTCTGTAATGATGTGTGGTTTTATTCACAGATCTGAGATGGCCTCTTGCTCTGAGGTTTCTGGGTCCGGTCACGCGGTCGACACTGGCTGTCATGTTTTCGGAGTGCGCTCCTATTTACACCACTTCTACGAGGAGTGCACAGCATCAATGAGGGAGCAGCAGGAGGACTTTCAGGGCCAGAGATCACTGCTGCGGTGGAGCTCAGGCTTCTGGAAGGTATCAGAGTTTTGTTGTGTTTTGCACTTCACTGGCATGTTTGCTTGAGTCCAAAACCAAATTCGATTGACTACACTTTGCCCCGTCTGGTCTTTTAGAATGTGTTATGCTGTTTTGAAACTTATGTGCATCAAAAGCTGGTCACGTTCAGATTCACATCAAAAACAAACTGTCAATCACTAACCACCAGACACTTTTCTGTCTTGACTGGTCTTTGCAAAAGTTATAAACTTAACCAACGCTTGAAAAAAATAAAGTTGCTGCCTTACATACATCTGCCTTACTTGGATGTTTGTTTGAAGTCATTTCAACGTAAATTACATTAAACTTACTTTAAAAAAAAAAATCTTGTATAACTTAAAAAAAGTAGAAAATTGCTTAACTTATTTTGATGATTTATGCTTATTTGTTTATGTAAATTTTAGGGTTAGTTATGTCATTAAGCTAATTGTAGTCCATACAAGCAGTTTGTTGTAGTCCTTAAAGGGGTCATCGAATGCAACATTCACTTTTATATGGTATTTGCATATGGCCTTTGCGGTGTATGGACACAACATTTTTCACAACATAATCAAGCCGTTTAGATTTTATCATGCTCCGCCCACAACCGCTAACAGACTGCATTCGCCTATTTCTGCCCTCAGCCATTTTTATTCTGTCTGCCAAAGCTTTACTTGCCTTGTGTCGACACGCTCTATGGAAGAGAGGGGTGGGGTGAGCAGTCATTTAAATAATTTAAAGAGACAGGCACCGAAACTTGGAACAAAGCTGTTTTTGAGGAGGTAAAAGTGTGTTGTTTTACAAGTTATTAAGGTCAATTAATGTTAATGTCAATTTTCCTGGCATGTCAACTGTCAGACTTCTTGACCCTTGTATATATGTTTCTGATTTCCCATTTGCCTTCTACCATTATATTTAGTGTTTCAACATAAGCTGGTGCTTTCTGATTTTGAATTCTGACTCTGATGATAAACTATGATGAACTGCCTTTTAAAGGGGCACTTGGCAACTATTTCAACTTCATAAAACCGTTTAGAAATCAAATGAATGGTTCAATAACTTGTTCTGGAGAGAATGGTGACAGCTGTCGTATAGGGTCAATGGGCTCTATGCACGGCGGTATTTCCGGTGAAGGTCTAAGGATGCTCGATAACTTCCGCCGATCGTAGAGTCCAATGCATTACCGAGAATTTATATTGTATTTTATACTCCATGGTTATACTAAAGAAACGTTAGTCACAAAAACAGATAAAACAGACACCCCTTGTTGTTTTTGCTTCTTTTTAAAATTATATTAAATAAACATGACTATATATAAAATTACATCTAAACGTATGAAAGTTTAGTTTCAAAGACGGGAGGACAGTACATTTTGAAGACTCTGCCATAATCCCGTTTCCTCAGTTTTCCACCACTTCAATCTCCACAACCGGAAATGGATGAGCATCCTTGCGTCAAATGCGGAACTTATGTGTGCATATAGCCCATAGAACCAACATATAGAGCAAAAGACTGAAGAACACTCTTTTGTTCGTTCTTAGGTCACTCTTGCGGTTGGTGTGGTGCTACTGACAATGGGGCTGGTGATCATGACTGTGGGCTATGCCATCCCCACTCGCATTGAGGCTTTCGGTGAAGGCGAACTGCTGTTCGTGGACCACCAGGCCATGCGCCACAATCACTCGCTTCACGTATGTGTTCTGGTCGGGACAGGGCTTCTCACTCTGGGCGGGGTTCTGATGGCAGGTGGAATCCTGACGTCTAACCTCTCCACAACTCCCACAAAAAAGGAAGACTCAAAGAGGAGACCGGAAGGGAGGGACCAGAGTCGTGAGTGCAATGAGAAGCCCAGCAGACCCTGTAACGAAGCCTCCCAGCCCGAGCTCTGGTGAAGGAGTAGTATCTCCTCTTGCTAGGGACGATAAAGTTCAGAGGTGCTCATAAAAGAGCTTTTCGACAATTCGCCCGTTCAAGAGCGCTGTCAAAACAATCAGAAAAGCTCCTTGATTATTTCAATGAGAAATTTGGGTGTGTTCAAATATCTAACACTTATTTGTGTTTGATAATTGTGTGAAAAGAGCCTTAAATTGTTAAAGGAGTAGTTCACTTTTAAAAAAAAAAAAAACTTTTGCTGATAATTTACTCACTCCATGTCATCCAAGATGTCCATGTCATTCTTTTTCAGTCGAAAAAGAAATTAAGGTTTTTGATGAAAACATTCCAGCATTTTCTCCATATAATGGACTTTACTGGGAACCAAACGGTTCAAGGTCCAAAAGACAGTTTCAGTGCAAACTGTTCAAAGGGCTTTAAATGATTCCAGACGATGAATAAGGTTCTTATCAAGCGAAACGATCGCTCACTTAAAAAATAATAATAATAATAACGTTTAAATTTTATAAGCTCAAATGCTCGCCTTGCTCTGTTCTGGCGTGACTCTCCTGTTCGAACTCGTTCATCAAAATGAACTAATCTTTTCCCGAGTCAACTCGTTCATTTCGTACGTTGAATGAACCAAGTGACACAAAAAAGATTTGTTCATTTTGATGAACGAGTTCGAACAGGAGAGTCACACAGAACAGAGCAAGGCGACCATTTGAGCTTATAAAAATTAAATTTTGCTTTTTTTTTTTAAATGGGCGATCGATTCGCTTGATAAGACCCTCATTCATCGTCTGGAATCATTTAAAGCCCTTTGAAACAGTTTGCAGTTTGTACTGAAACTGTCTTTTGGACCTTGAACCGTTTCGGTTCCATTGAAATCCATTATATGGAGAAAAATTGATGGAATGTTTTCATCAAAAACCTTTATTTCTTTTCGACTGAAGAAAGACATGGATATCTTCGATGACATGAGGTGAGTAAATTATCAGCAAACGTTTTTTTTTTTTTTTTTAAGTTAACTACTCCTTTTAATTATTAGTAAAGCAAACCTGTGCCATCTGTTGTCCTTGTATAATTGTCGTTAGAAATAGTTTTGTATTTTTCGACATTTCAGTATTTATCAAATGAACAGCCACTAAGTGGTTGCAAGGCAGCAAAAGAAAGTGTTTATTTTTTTAAAGAAATGAATACTTTTATTCAGCGATTATGCAAGTCTGATCAAAGGTTATAGTATAATAGTATAGTGTAGTATAGTATAGTATATCTATTCACCAAATATCCTTAAAATCATGGTTTCAGCACAACTTTTTCAACATTGATAATAAAATGAAATGTTTCACAAGCAACACAACAGATTTTTGAATGATTACTGAAGGATCATATTACACTGAAGATTGGAGTTATGATGCTGAAAATTCAGCTTTGCCATCACAGCAATAAATTATATTTTCAAATAATTCAAAACTGTTCTTTTAAATTGTAATACTTTACTATGTTACTGTTATGTCATTTGGAATGCTAACGTTTTTAAACACAAGTTGGAATGGAGTATGGAGTATGGCGTGGTATGTTAATTTAGGAAGAGGTAGTTTAGAAAAACAATCACAATGATTAAGGAATAGCAATACAATGCTGCCTTGCAAACACTGTAGAAAATGCAGGTCTGGCGTAGTAATATGAACAAATCTACTCTTAATGTCTCTATTTCTGCATCCCTGATCTTTTCTATCAGATATTCTACTATGTACAAGATATCAGGTAAAAATTTCTATCTTTCTATCTTACTCTTTCATCAGCTGCAGTTATATAGAATGTGAGAGGCCAAATGGGATTCACTGTACACAACACCATAATTGTCTTATTGTCTCATTATGTAATGTATTTAAATGCTCTTCTCTAAACAAGCCCAATAAATCAATGTCAGCATACTTAATCCACTTCTCTTTCGGTGTATTTTTTTTCTTACTTTTTCTGAAAGATCATCCTCATCTACACCATTTCATTCATTGATGGTGTGAATGAAATGAAAGCCACACTCAGAAAGGTGTGATCTTTTATGAAAAACAGACACCTCTTTTCACATTGTAAAGTGTTGTCTATCTGAGATCGTTTGAGTGACTGTAAATAGATGCAGGAAACAGCGATGACTCATCGCAGCTCTGTTATCCTGCTTCCACAAAACTCCGTTCTTCCTCTTTCTTTGTCTCGCGAGGGCTCGCCGTGAGTCACCTTCTCTTATAACAGTCATAGCTCACAGTACGTGGGCTGTTAACAATCAATTAACCAGTGCTCCACACATGCAGAGCCATCATCAAGGATCGTTCACTCCTCTGCGGCTACGCTTACCCGGAAAACAAGAGTGAGATGGGAAGAAATGTTGTTTGTCTTCAGCTTTAGGTCATGTGCTTGATGCCTGAAATGTGTTAGCAGCTTGTTAACACATGCTTGTTTAGATAATCCAAATCAGATGAACGCTACAGCGTGTTGATGTGTGCTTACTGAAAATAGGCCCTAGCACTCAGGATAAACTGCCCACTTGTATATTTTTTAATGTTGGGAATAGGGTTTAGGGGTCCAGATGTTGGAATGTCATGGTACCAATGGTGGTGCTTCTACATTCTAAGTTCTTAGTTTATTTCTGCCTAATGAAATTTTAAATCAAAACTTAAAAATAAAGATTTATTTCTTGTTTCTCCACAAAGAACCTTTAACAAACATTCATGGATCCTTTCCATGGCACAAAAGGTTCGTTTTGTAGTATACATTGTTTTATATATCACTAAAATGCTCTTTATCCTGAGAAATAATAGTTCCTTTAAAACAAGCTGTGCTTGTAAACCTCACTCTCCTGGCCTTAAAGGAGTACTGTAGTTCACTTTAAAGAAAAACTTTTGCTGATAATTTACTCACCCCCATGTCATCCAAGATGTCCATGTCATTCTTTCTTCAGTCGAAAATAAATTAAGGTTTTTGATGAAAACATTCCAGGATTTTTCTCTATATAATGGACTTCAATGGGAACCAAACGGTTCAAGGTCCAAAAGACAGTTTCAGTGCAAACTGTTCAAAGGACTTTAAACGATTCCAGACGATAAATAAGGGTCTTATCAAGCGAAACAATCTTCATTTTCACGTCATTCAAAACATTGCGTGCAAATTCTACATCACACATGGCAAACCCCAAACGGCATGACGTTTGATCATGTGATATTCAAGAACCAATGAGATTTGATGTTAACCCTAAGTATACTTCATGAATGTTTCGAACGTGTGCAACTGAACTCACAGCCTTTTGTTGAGCCTGCCCTACCCCACTTGTGGTCTTTGCACTTAACCACTTGTCTGTGGCCACTTGACATATTTCCTGTATTTGACTTAAGTGTTCAAGTGTGCAAGAAGCCCGCAATTGTGTGCAGAGCTTTAGATTACCCAAGAGGACACACTTATAGTGTTGCAAAAATCAAGTAGCATATATATTATATATATATATATATATATATATATATTATATTATTTATATATATATATATATATATATATTTCTTTATTTACATATTTTTATATACACTTGCACTTTTAAGGGTGTGAACAGACTCTAAACAAACCAAATCAGGATGTGATGTTACAAGTAGAGCACGACCGATAAAGGATTTTGATGGCCAATACCGATACAAATATTTTTTGGTTTTAAAATCCGATATTCCGATATATCGGCTGATATATACTGTATATGTATGTATATATATATATATATATATATATATATATATATATATATATATTTTTTTTTTTTTTTTTTTTTTTCTTCAGAAACGTGAAACAAAAAATAACAGATTTCCCTAACATTAGTTATTTGTAGTTATTTATGAGTTTTAACAAATAATATGATAATGCATTTTAAAAAAAAACTTGTTTCTTTTATTGTCACAACAGAACAGACTGATGATAGTGGCATTAGCTACAGTAGCTTTGTGGTTAGCTAGTCTATGATGAGCCATAATTTAGCAATGGTTTAGTAATTTAGCAATATTTTCAATATAACAGACCATGGAGAGATGATAAGTCTCATTGCTATAACTGTCACGCGCTATTAAAGAAATACTTCAGTCACATTGTCAAAAGTTAAAAGGACTACACTTAACATAACTATTACTAGCTAATTCCGCTTCACTCTCGGCTTATTTAACAGCAGCAAAACTGGACATGATAGTCACAAATTTTGTCAGGCTTATTTGAGTTAAGAGAACTGATGGGGATGTTCTTTTAATTGTTATTCAAGCAATGTATGTATCGTGACCAACTCAACGAGTGTTGCCAACAGGAATGGTGTAGAGTGAGTGCTCTCTGGTGCACAAACTATAACTCGAAAACTCATGACATGGTTCAAGCGTGTTTCATCCGTTTTTATTTAGTTTGGAAAATGCCTAATATCGGCCGATAATATCGGCCTGCCGATACAAGATGCCACCCTAAAAAGAACACAATGACTAGTCTAATAGAATTGCCCATGACAGTTCGGTAAAGGCATTGGAACTGCATCTCCTTGAACCAGAACTTTTATGTGTGTGCAACAAAGGAATTCCTACCACTGTTTTGATTCCTTCACACATATAAACTCTTTGTGAGTTCTCAGCTGGTACTTTAGTTTGCATTAATGGCGCTGAGCTGGGGCAGTCGTGCACTTTCTGTCACATGCACGCACACAAGTGGCCGAGAATGTAAGTGTGTGAATTGGGACAGGCCCTATTTTCTTTAAACTTTGTCTGATATTTGAGGTATGTAGCACCATATTTGATATAGTCTCTGTATACAATGAATTGGAATATGGGACCCAGAGTTAATTTTGGTCCCACTGACTTTCAAAATACAGACAGCTGAAACATTCTTCAAAATGTTTTTTTTTTTTTTTTTTTTTTTTTTGCGTGTCCTGCAGAATAAAGAAAAACATGCAATTTTAGATAGATAATTAAATGATCACAGTATATTTGTGTGAATTATCCCTTTAGGTCAGCAGGCAGGTCAGTTTTTCAGTACATCCGTCACTTAGGTGCCTTACTACATGTCATTAACCAACAACTCACAACTCTATGTGAGTTGGAGTATCTAAGCTCAGGCTGCATGGAGAAGAGAGACAGGCGGACACATGGAGGGTCTGTGACACCAGAGCAGTCTGTTCAGTGTGAGGAGGGGAAATGAGATGAAACTGACATGCTCAATTGACTGAGCTGTGGAAAATGACTCTCTGCTCTGAGAAACTGCACACAGCAGAAATTCATTGAACCTATGAACTTTTGGCACTGTTGAGTGATGCTGATACGCTCAAGGTTTCAAACCACAATAAAGAGCCTATTCCTATTTATCCATAAAAGACTCTAAAATGCAACATTTCAAATGCTTTATTTAAAGGAGCAAAACGCAAGTCTCTGAGTTTTTGCAGAACTACGACCCCTCTGGTGACAAACGAAACTGGGTGAGCGCTCATGGAATACACGCATAAACGCACATTTGCACGAGCTGTTCATAACCAAGGTTTTGCATGCTTTGTTTTGCATGTATGGACACTCATTATGTTACTGTGTTAGTGTGGGGCTATTTTGAGCCTTTTTAGTGGTATAAACTAGCGATTTCTTTTTACTTAGTCAATGCCCCTCGTACTAGCATTATACGCTGAAACAGTTTTTAGAGATAAAACTCTTTACGTTCGATTATCATGAAAACAAATCTCAGAGAACGATTGACTAGGTACCGATGTTTTGTTAGACCAAAGGTTCATTGTTCACCGGAGTTCTCCTTTACCTGTAAGTGATTGTTTGTGTAATGTTTCCGAACTTTATAAAGTCAAAGTATGTCGAGGTAGATAGTAAGACGAGGTAGTTGCTGATATCTACAGCCTCGATGGCAGAAAAGTATTTCAATTCAGTTGAAAAATCGCTCCTCTTCATAACGTAAGATATGTTTGATTTTTGGTATATTTATTTCTCTTGTAATAGCGTGTAAAGTAGTACAGATTTCCTCTATCTCGTCCATTGCGCTCTTCTTTTTAATTTTTTTTTCTCATTGCGCTGCTCTCTCCCTGCCCTCCATCTGAATTCTGCACGTCATCATAATCACGTGTCTGAAACCCAGCTATTCGTATGAATTCGTACGAATGACCTACCCCTGAACCCAACCCTAAACCTACCCATCACCTGGGTTTAGACAAAGTCGATACGAAATTTGTATCGAGTTCGTACCAGTTTCTCCAATCAAGAAGATTGGAGAAACTTTTTTTTGCACAAAAAAAAAACGACAGTGGTACCCCTTATGTTTTTTTGTTTGTTTGTTTTTTTGGTGCAAAAAAAAAGTTTCTCCAGTCTTCTTGAAACTCTGGATTCTGATAGAGGGCCATGGGACTTAGACCTGAGTGCAAAAATGGAGGCTCTAGACCCTTCCAGAGCTGAGATATTGAGATATTTATAATGGCTCAATATCTCAGTATGTCATAAATATCTCATAAATATCTCAGTATCTCAGCTCTGGAAGGGTCTAGAGCCTCAATTTTTGCACTCAGGTCTTAGTCCCATGGCCCTCAATCAAATCCAGAGTTTCAAGAAGATTGGAGAAACTTATTTTTTCGCACAAAAAAAAACATAAGGGGTACCACTGTCGTTTTTTTTTTCGGGATCAAAATTTTGATTTTCTTGAAATTCTGAGATATTGAGATCTCACGTAGCATTTATGCCATTGTAAATATCTCAATATCTCAGCTCTGTATGCCATTATAAATATCTAAATATCTCAGCTCTGGAAGGGTCTAGAGCCTCCATTTTTGCACTCAGATCTCAGGTCCCATGGCCCTCTATCAGGAATCCAGAGTTTCAAGAAAATCAAAATTTTGACCCGAGGGCCATGGGACTTGATTTTCTTGAAACTCTGGATTCTGATAGAGGGCCATGGGACTTAGATCTGAGTGCAAAAATGGAGGCTCTAGACCCTTCCAGAGCTGAGATATTGAGATTTCACATAGCATTTATGCCATTGTAAATATCTCAATATCTCAGCTCTGTATGCCATTATAAATATCTAAATATCTCAGCTCTGGAAGGGTCTAGAGCCTCCATTTTTGCACTCAGATCTAAGTCCCATGGCCCTCTATCAGAATCCAGAGTTTCAAGAAAATCAAAATTTTGACCCGAAAAAAAAAACGACAGTGGTACCCTTCGTTTTTTTTTTCGGGTCAAAATTTTGATTTTCTTGAAACTCTGGATTCTGATAGAGGGCCATGTGACTTAGATCTGAGTGCAAAAATGGAGGCTCTAGACCCTTCCAGAGCTGAGATATTGAGATTTCACGTAGCATTTATGCCATTGTAAATATCTCAATATCTCAGCTCTGTATGCCATTATAAATATCTAAATATCTCAGCTCTGGAAGGGTCTAGAGCCTCCATTTTTGCACTCAGATCTAAGTCCCATGGCCCTCTATCAGAATCCAGAGTTTCAAGAAAATCAAAATTTTGACCCGAAAAAAAAACGACAGTGGTACCCCTTACGTTTTTTTTTCGAGGTCAAAATTTTGATTTTCTTGAAACTCTGGATTCTGATAGAGGGCCATGGGACTTAGATCTGAGTGCAAAAATGGAGGCTCTAGACCCTTCCAGAGCTGAGATATTGAGATTTCACGTAGCATTTATGCCATTGTAAATATCTCAATATCTCAGCTCTGTATGCCATTATAAATATCTAAATATCTCAGCTCTGGAAGGGTCTAGAGCCTCCATTTTTGCACTCAGATCTAAGTCCCATGGCCCTCTATCAGAATCCAGAGTTTCAAGAAAATCAAAATTTTGACCCGAAAAAAAAACGACAGTGGTACCCCTTACGTTTTTTTTTCGGGTCAAAATTTTGATTTTCTTGAAACTCTGGATTCTGATAGAGGGCCATGTGACTTAGATCTGAGTGCAAAATGGAGGCTCTAGACCCTTCCAGAGCTGAGATATTGAGATTTCACGTAGCATTTATGCCATTGTAAATATCTCAATATCTCAGCTCTGTATGCCATTATAAATATCTAAATATCTCAGCTCTGGAAGGGTCTAGAGCCTCCATTTTTGCACTCAGATCTAAGTCCCATGGCCCTCTATCAGAATCCAGAGTTTCAAGAAAATCAAAATTTTGACCCGAAAAAAAAAACGTAAGGGGTACCACTGTCGTTTTTTTTCGGGTCAAAATTTTGATTTTCTTGAAACTCTGGATTCTGATAGAGGGCCATGGGACTTAGATCTAAGTGCAAAAATGGAGGCTCTAGACCCTTCCAGAGCTGAGATATTTAGATATTTATAATGGCATACAGAGCTGAGATATTGAGATATTTACAATGGCATAAATGCTACGTGAAATATCTCAATATCTCAGCTCTGGAAGGGTCTGAGCCTCCATTTTTGCACTCAGATCTAAGTCCCATGGCCCTCTATCAGAATCCAGAGTTTCAAGAAAATCAAAATTTTGACCCGAAAAAAAAACGTACAGGGGTACCACTGTCGTTTTTTTTTCGGGTCAAAATTTTGATTTTCTTGAAACTCTGGATTCTGATAGAGGCCATGGGACTTAGATCTGAGTGCAAAAATGGAGGCTCTAGACCCTTCCAGAGCTGAGATATTTAGATATTTATAATGGCATACATGCAGCTGAAATATTGAGATATTTACAATGGCATAAATGCTACTGTGAAATCTCAATATCTAGCTCTGGAAGGGTCTAGAGCCTCCATTTTTGCACTCAGATCTAAGTCCCATGGCCCTCTATCAGAATCCAGAGTTTCAAGAAAATCAAAATTTTGACCCGAAAAAAACGACAGTGGTACCCCTTACGTTTTTTTTTTTCGGGTTCAGAAATTTTGATTTTCTTGAAACTCTGGATTCTGATAGAGGGCCATGGGACTTAGATCTGAGTGCAAAAATGGAGGCTCTAGACCCTTCCAGAGCTGAGATATTTAGATATTTATAATGGCATACAGAGCTGAGATATTGAGATATTTACAATGGCATAAATGCTACGTGAGATCTCAATATCTCAGCTCTGAAGGTCTGAGCCTCCATTTTGCACTCAGATCTAAGTCACATGGCCCTCTATAGGAATCCAGAGTTTCAGAGAAAATCAAAATTTGACCCCGAAAAAAAAACGACAGTGGTACCCCTTACGTTTTTTTTTCGGGTAGAAATTTTGATTTTCTTGAAACTCTGGATTCTGATAGAGGGCCATGGGACTTAGATCTGAGTGCAAAAATGGAGGCTCTAGACCCTTCCAGAGCTGAGATATTGAGATATTTATAATGGCATACAGAGCTGAGATATTGAGATATTTACAATGGCATAAATGCTACGTGAAATCTCAATATCTCAGCTCTGGAAGGGTCTAGAGCCTCCATTTTTGCACTCAGATCTAAGTCCCATGGCCCTCTATCAGAATCCAGAGTTTCAAGAAATCAAAATTTTGACCACGAAAAAAAAAACGACAAGGGGTACCAGCTGTCGTTTTTTTTTTGCGGGTCAGAAGTTTTCCAATTTCTTGAAACTCTGGATTCTGATAGAGGGCCATGGGACTTAGATCTGAGTGCAAAAATGGAGGCTCTAGACCCTTCCAGAGCTGAGATACTTAGATATTTATGAGATGTGTATATGAGCTGAATATCTGAGATATGTACATGTCAAAATGCTACGTAAATATCTCAATATCTCAGCTCTGGAAGGGTCTGAAGCCTCCATTTTTGCACTCAGATCTAAGTCCCATGGCCCTCTATCAAATCCAGAGTTTCGAGAGAATTGGAGAAACTTTTTTTGCACCAAAAAAAAAAACATACAGGGGTACCACTGTCGTTTTTTTTTGTGCAAAAAAAAGTTTCTCCAATATTCTTGATTGGAGAAACTGGTACGAACTGATACAAAATTGGATACGATTTGTCTAAACCCAGGTGATGGGTAGGTTTAGGGTTGGGTTCAGGGGTAGTGGTTCGATTACGAATTCATCGCGGATAGCTGGGTTTCAGACACGTGATTATGATGACGTGCAGGGAATTCATGGAGGGCAGGGAGAGCCGCGCAATGAGAAAAAAAAATTAAAAGAAGGCGCAAGTGGACGAGATAGAGGAAAATCTGTCTTTACACGCTGTTACAAGAGAAATAGAATATACCAAAAATCAAACATATCTTGCGTCTGGAGAGGAGCGATTTTTCAACTAAATTGAAATACTTTCTGCCATCGGAGGCTGTAGATATCAGCAACTACCTCGTCTACTATCTACCTCGAACATACTTTGACTTTATAAAGTTCAGGAAACATTACACAAACAATGACTTACAGGTGGAGGAGAAAAGCTTGCGGTGAACAATGAACCTTTGGTCTCATTAACAAAACATCGGTACCTGCAGTCAATCGTTCTCTGAGATTTGTTTTCATGATAATAACGAGATGTAAAGAGTTTTATCTCTAAAAACTGTTTTAGCGTATAATGCTAGTACGGGGCATTGACTAGTAAAAAGAAATCGCTAGCATTTATACCACTAAAAAGGCTGCAAAATAGCCCCACACTAACACAGTAACATCATGAGTATTCCATACATGCAAAACAAAGCATGCAAAACCTTGGTTTATGAACAGCTCGTGGGCAATGTGCAGTTTTATGCGTGTGTTCCATGAGCGCTCACCCAGTTTCAGTTTTGTCACCAGAGGGTTCGTAGTCACTGCGAAAACTTCAGAGACTTGCGTTTTGCTCCTTTAAATAAAGCATTTTGAAATGTTAGAGTTTCAGAGTCTTTTATGGATACATGGGAATCAGGCTTCTTGCTGTGTGAGGCTTGAAACCTTGAGCGTATGGGCAGCATCAGCTGACAACCCATGCTGCCAAAAGTTCATAGGTTCAATGAATTTCTGCTGTGTGCAGTTTCTAGGAGCAGAAATTGCACTCCCAGTGATTGAGCATGTCGGCTCATATTCCAGCAATACATTAAT
>JAQIUQ010005342.1:0-47091 GCA_030378365.1 Hybognathus amarus
GTTGTGACTACAGTATGTCATATGTATTCCAGATTGTGGAATACATTTTGCTCCTATGTCCTCCAAAGCAGGGGTTAGATTTTGCACGTCGTACAGTGAGGAAAAGGCACCAAGGTGGCGGTCCCACCAAGCTTGTGTGTGTGTGTGTGTGTGTGTGTGTGTGTGTGTGTGTGTGTGTGTGTGTGTGTGTGTGTGAGTGTAGGCTGCGGGCACGATGGAGGGCCAAAGCCAACGGTCCACGTTGCCGTGCTACACACGGGTTGAGTCCCCAAGCTTGGGCCCCCACGCTGCTCGCACTTGTATTTATATATATATATATATATATATATATATATATATATATATATATATATATATATTTTTTTTTTTTTTTTTTTTTTTTTTCTAGCACTACTCGGGCCCTTTGGGGCCTTAACATGCTCGAAAACTCTTGAAACTTTGCACACGGGTCAGAACCCGCGGCCATCAGAGCCGGGCTGAAGCTGGTACCCGGGCGTGGCAGGGCGGCTCGTCAGCGCCCCCTGGAATGGGGTCCGAACACCTGGTCCATAACTCAAACACACTTGCATGTAATAATATGAAACTCGGTACACATGTCGATAGCAGAATTTCATCTATACCTCGCGTTCTTACTTTTACCCCAGCCCAACAGGAAGTCGGCTATTGAGGTTTTTTTGTAAAACACACGCAATGAACTTTTAAATACTCCTCCTAGAGCTCTGATCCAAATTCGACGAAACTCGGTCAGCGTGAAGTCAAGACATTGAGGATGAAAGTTTGTGTGGGGATTTTTGATATCTCGAACGGTTTGGCCGTGGCGAGGAAACGAAACTATGGCGAGAAACGTGAAACAGGAAGTGTGTCATAACTTCAGCATACATTAACTGATCTGGATGAAACTTCAGCAGTGCGTTCGCTGTAAGAGGACGATCACATGGATGTGACTATTGTGAGTCAAAGTTATAGCGCCACCAACTGGCAGCAGGAAGTGTGTCACTTTCAAAATGCTTTGAAATCACCCTCTTATTTTTACCCGATTTGCTTCAAACTTCATCTGTATAATGTAAATACACGGCAGATGAAGACCTATGAATGGATTCTTGATATCTTTGAAACTGTTGCCGTGGCGACGCATCAAACTTTACCATTCTTTTAGGATGCATTCTTTTAGGGATTCGAACATTTGTCCATAAATCGAAACACACGTGCATGGATTAATATGAAACTCGGTACACTCATAGATCACATCAGGCCAAACAACTTTCGTGCTCTAAGTTTTACGACAGTTCAAACGGAAGTCGGGAATTATGTTTTTTTTTTTTTAAATAATTGTCCTAGAAAAACATCAAATTACAACCCATGCTGTTACCAATCACCACCAAACTCGGTGTGCATGAAGTCAAGACATTGAGGATGCTAAATTCCGGACGGATTTGTGATATCTCGAACGGTTTGGCCGTGGCGGATTTTTTTGACTAAAAAAGGACACATAAAGTGTGTTATAACTTGGTTAGTTTTACTGACAATTACAAAACTTGCCGTGTATATTGTTCTATTCAAGCCAAACAACTTTCTAATTAACAATAATAAGCTCAAACCCACAGAAAGTCAGATATTGTAGTTTGAATATGATCATGCTCTTTCTGAGCCTAGGCCTGTCACACAGTCTGTGTGTGTGGGTGATTTTGAGACTCTGGACACACAGTCTCTGTGTGTGTGTGTAGGGGGAGGGGGCTTAATCATTTCACTGTGTGTCTGGCCTGCTAAAGTAAATACATTTCTTAAGCCTGGTATTTTTTAAATAAGTTTTTATTTTTATTTTTTTATAAGTAAAGGCATATAACCTGTTTAATTGTAGTGCATTGACAATAGTTTTATATAATTAGTGTATTAATTAAATTAACTTGGTCCATAAATCAAAAAAGTAAGTAAATAAATCAAAAAGGAAGTGTGTTAAAACTTCTGCATACATTAACTGATCTTGATGAAACTTCAGCAGTGTGTTCGTTGTAAGAGGTCGATCACATGGATGTGAGTCAAATATATAGCGCCACCAACTGGCAGCAGAAAGTGTTTCACTTTCAAAATGCTTTGAAATCGCACTCTTACTTTTACCCGATTTGCTTCAAACTTCATGTGTATAATGTAAACACACGCCAGATGAAGAGCTGTGAAAGCATTATTCAATATCTAAGATAATGTTGCCATAGCAACGCATCAAACTTTAACATTCCTTTTTTTGATGATTTTGAGACTCTTCAGCGGCTTTTGGGGCCCTTAACGGGTTTGAAAACTCTTGAAACTTTGCACACAGGTCAGATCCCACAGCCATCAGAGCCGGGCTGAAGATGGTACCCGGGTGTGGCAAGGGGGCTAGACAGCACCCCCTGGAACGGGGTCCAAAAACTTGGTCCATAAATCAAACACGCTTGCATGTAATAATATGAAACTCAGTACACATGTTGATCTCATCGTTTCATATATTCATATATTCTCCTCAAGCCGGACAACTTTCTAATTTACACTCATGAGCTAGGACCCACAGAAAGTCAGATATTTTGGTTTGAAAATGTTGAGTGTCTCTCTGAGCCTACACTTCTGTATGGCAAGCCCTTTTAACATTTAAAAGCTAAGTTTGACTATTCGTAATTAACATTGTAGATATCAACAACGTCTTTCTAGTCGTAATTACATTTTGGATAGTTTGTATTATCATTTAAGATATCTGTAACGTAATTGTGACTAGTTGAAACGACAGATAGAGTATGGCAAGCCGTTTTAACATTTAATCATTTTAACCTACTAGTCTCTATTTTCATGCTACTAGTACTTATTTTTTAGATACTAGTATCTATTCCATTAAGTACTAGTACTTATTCATTAGCTACTAGTGCTTATTCTTTAGATACTAGTGCCTTTTCTTTAGATACTAGTGTTTATTCTTTAGGTACTAGTACCTTTTTAAAGATACTAGTACTTATTCATTAGAAACTAGTCCTTATTTATTAGATACTAGTACTTATTCATTAGATGCTAGTCCTTATTCATTACATACCAATGCTTATTAATTAGTTACTAGTACTTATTCATTAGATACTAGTACCTATTAAATAGATACTAGTACTTATTCATTAGACACTAGTACTTATTTCAATGGTGACTAGTAACTATTCTTTTGTTACTAGTCACATTTTTCCATTGACTTCTATGGTGATCTGTCATTCAGATATCAACTATTCAGTTCTGACTAGTATGTTAGTATGTATTCCAATTGTGGAATACATACTAGTATGTATTCCAAAGCAGGGGTTACGTTTTTGCACGTCGTGCAGAATAACCCTAAAGGCACCAAGGTGGCGGTGCCACCGGCTTTATGTGTGTATATATATATATATATATATATATATGTGTATATATATAAATATAGCTGCGAGCAGCGATGGAGGGCCAAAGCCGGCGGTCCCGCCATCCCGGTGCCTTTAGGCACCGGGGTTGCGGTGCCACCGGCTTGGGCCCGCAATCGCTGCTCGCAGCTATATTTTTATTTTTTTTTATAAGTAAAGGCATATAACCTGTTTAATTGTAGTGCATTGACAATAGTTTTATATAATTAGTGTATTAATTAAATTAACTTGGTCCATAAATCAAAAAAGTAAGTAAATAAATCAAAAAGGAAGTGTGTTAAAACTTCTGCATACATTAACTGATCTTGATGAAACTTCAGCAGTGTGTTCGTTGTAAGAGGTCGATCACATAGATGTGAGTCAAATATATAGCGCCACCAACTGGCAGCAGAAAGTGTTTCACTTTCAAAATGCTTTGAAATCGCACTCTTACTTTTACCCGATTTGCTTCAAATGTAAACACACGCCAGATGAAGAGCTGTGAAAGCATTATTCAATATCTAAGATAATGTTGCCATAGCAACGCATCAAACTTTAACATTCCTTTTTTTTGATGATTTTGAGTCTCTTCAGCGGCTTTTGGGGCCCTTAATGGGTTTGAAAACTCTTGAAACTTTGCACACAGGTCAGATCCCACAGCCATCAGAGCCGGGCTGAAGATGGTACCCGGGTGTGGCAAGGGGGCTGACAGCGCCCCCTGGAACGGGGTCCAAAAACTTGGTCCATAAATCAAACACGCTTGCATGTAATAATATGAAACTCAGTACACATGTTGATCTCATCGTTTCATATATTCATATATTCTCCTCAAGCCGGACAACTTTCTAATTTACACTCATGAGCTAGGACCCACAGAAAGTCAGATATTTTGGTTTGAAAATGTTGAGTGTCTCTCTGAGCCTACACTTCTGTATGGCAAGCCCTTTTAACATTTAAAAGCTAAGTTTGACTATTCGTAATTAACATTGTAGATATCAACAACGTCTTTCTAGTCGTAATTACATTTTGGATAGTTTGTATTATCATTTAAGATATCTGTAACGTAATTGTGACTAGTCGAAACGACAGATAGAGTATGGCAAGCCGTTTTAACATTTAATCATTTTAACCTACTAGTCTCTATTTTCATGCTACTAGTACTTATTTTTAGATACTAGTATCTATTCCATTAAGTACTAGTACTTATTCATTAGCTACTAGTGCTTATTCTTTAGATACTAGTGCCTTTTCTTTAGATACTAGTGTTTATTCTTTAGGTACTAGTACCTTTTTAAAGATACTAGTACTTATTCATTAGACACTAGTCCTTATTTATTAGATACTAGTACTTATTCATTAGATGCTAGTCCTTATTCATTACATACCAATGCTTATTAATTAGTTACTAGTACTTATTCATTAGATACTAGTACCTATTAAATCAGATACTAGTACTTATTCATTAGACACTAGTACTTATTTCAATGGTGACTAGTAACTATTCTTTTGTTACTAGTCACATTTTTTCCATTGACTTCTATGGTGATCTGTCATTCAGATATCAACTATTCAGTTCTGACTAGTATGTTAGTATGTATTCCAATTGTGGAATACATACTAGTATGTATTCCAAAGCAGGGGTTACGTTTTTGCACGTCGTGCAGAATAACCCTAAAGGCACCAAGGTGGCGGTGCCACCGGCTTTATGTTTATATATATATATATATATATATATATATATATATATATAAATATAGCTGCGAGCAGCGATGGAGGGCCAAAGCCGGCGGTACCGCCATCCCGGTGCCCTTAGGCACCGGGGTTGGTGCCAGCCGGCTTGGGCCCGGCAATGCTGCTCGCAGCTATATTTTTTTGTTGGGCCAGCCCTAGCCCTATTTTTTTTATTTTTTTTTTTATTTTTTTTTTTTTCTTTTTCTAGCGACTATTCGGGCACTTTTGGGGCCCTTAACATGCTCGAAAACTCTTGAAACTTTGCACACGGGTCAGAACCCGCGGCCATCAGAGCCGGGCTGAAGCTGGTACCCGGGCGTGGCAGGCGGCTCGTCAGCGCCCCCTGGAATGGGGTCCGAACACCTGGTCCATAACTCAAACACACTTGCATGTAATAATATGAAACTCGGTACACATGTCGATAGCAGAATTTCATCTATACCTCGCGTTCTTGCTTTTTACCCCAGCCCAACAGGAAGTCGGCTATTGAGGTTTTTTTGTAAAACACACGCAATGAACTTTTAAATACTCCTCCTAGAGCTCTGATCCAAATTCGACGAAACTCGGTCAGCTAGAAGTCAAGACATTGAGGATGAAAGTTTGTGTGGGGATTTTTGATATCTCGAACGGTTTGGCCGTGGCGGGGAAACGAAACTATGGCGAGAAACGTGAAACAGGAAGTGTGTCATAACTTCAGCATACATTAACTGATCTGGATGAAACTTCAGCAGTGCGTTCGCTGTAAGAGGACGATCACATGGATGTGACTATTGTGAGTCAAAGTTATAGCGCCACCAACTGGCAGCAGGAAGTGTGTCACTTTCAAAATGCTTTGAAATCACCCTCTTATTTTTACCCGATTTGCTTCAAACTTCATCTGTATAATGTACATACACGGCAGATGAAGACCTATGAATGGATTCTTGATATCTTTGAAACTGTTGCCGTGGCGACGCATCAAACTTTACCATTCTTTTAGGATGCATTCTTTTAGGATTCGAACATTTGTCCATAAATCAAACACACGTGCATGGATTAATATGAAACTCGGTACACTCATAGATCACATCAGGCCAAACAACTTTCGTGCTCTAAGTTTTACGACAGTTCGAACGGAAGTCGGGAATTATGTTTTTTTTTTTTAAATAATTGTCCTAGAAAAACATCAAATTACAACCCATGCTGTTACCAATCACCACCAAACTCGGTGTGCATGAAGTCAAGACATTGAGGATGCTATATTCCGGACGGATTTTTGATATCTTCGAACGGTTTGGCCGTGGCGGATTTTTTTGACTAAAAAAGGACACATAAAGTGTGTTATAACTTGGTTAGTTTTACTGACAGTTACAAAACTTGCCGTGTATATTGTTCTATTCAAGCCAAACAACTTTCTAATTAACAATAATAAGCTCAAACCCACAGAAAGTCAGATATTGTAGTTTGAATATGATCATGCTCTTTCTGAGCCTAGGCCTGTCACACAGTCTGTGTGTGTGTGTGATTGAGTCTTTTGACACACAGTCTCTGTGTGTGTGTGTAGGGGGAGGGGGCTTAATAATTTCACTGTGTGTCTGGCCTGCTAAAGTAAATACATTTCTTAAGCCTGGTATTTTTTAAATAAGTTTTTGTTTTTATTTTTTTATAAGTAAAGACATATAACCTGTTTAATTGTAGTGCATTGACAATAGTTTTATATAATTAGTGTATTAATTAAATTAACTTGGTCCATAAATCAAAAAGGAAGTGTGTTAAAACTTCTGCATACATTAACTGATCTTGATGAAACTTCAGCAGTGTGTTCGTTGTAAGAGGCCGATCACATGGATGTGACTATTGTGAGTCAAATATATAGCGCCACCAACTGGCAGCAGAAAGTGTTTCACTTGCAAAATGCTTTGAAATCACACTCTTACTTTTTACCCGATTTGCTTCAAACTTCATCTGTATAATGTAAACACACGCCAGATGAAGAGCTGTGAAAGCATTATTCAATATCTAAGATAATGTTGCCATAGCAACGCATCAAACTTTAACATTCCTTTTTTTTGATGATTTTGAGTCTCTTAGCGGCTTTTGGGGCCCTTAATGGGTTTGAAAACTCTTGAAACTTTGCACACAGGTCAGATCCCACAGCCATCAGAGCCGGGAAGATGGTACCCGGGTGTGGCAAGGGGGCTGAGACAGCGCCCCCTGGAACGGGGTCCAAAAACTTGGTCCATAAATCAAACACGCTTGCATGTAATAATATGAAACTCAGTACACATGTTGATCTCATCGTTTCATATATTCATATATTCTCCTCAAGCCGGACAACTTTCTAATTTACACTCATGAGCTAGGACCCACAGAAAGTCAGATATTTTGGTTTGAAAATGTTGAGTGTCTCTCTGAGCCTACACTTCTGTATGGCAAGCCCTTTTAACATTTAAAAGCTAAGTTTGACTATTCGTAATTAACATTGTAGATATCAACAACGTCTTTCTAGTCGTAATTACATTTTGGATAGTTTGTATTATCATTTAAGATATCTGTAACGTAATTGTGACTAGTCGAAACGACAGATAGAGTATGGCAAGCCGTTTTAACATTTAATCATTTTAACCTACTAGTCTCTATTTTCATGCTACTAGTACTTATTTTTTAGATACTAGTATCTATTCCATTAAGTACTAGTACTTATTCATTAGCTACTAGTGCTTATTCTTTAGATACTAGTGCCTTTTCTTTAGATACTAGTGTTTATTCTTTAGGTACTAGTACCTTTTTAAAGATACTAGTACTTATTCATTAGACACTAGTCCTTATTTATTAGATACTAGTACTTATTCATTAGATGCTAGTCCTTATTCATTACATACCAATGCTTATTAATTAGTTACTAGTACTTATTCATTAGATGCTAGTACCTATTAAATAGATACTAGTACTTATTCATTAGACACTAGTACTTATTTTCAATGGTGACTAGTAACTATTCTTTTGTTACTAGTCACATTTTTTCCAGTGACTTCTATGGTGATCTGTCATTCAGATATCAACTATTCAGTTCTGACTAGTATGTTAGTATGTATTCCAATTGTGGAATACATACTAGTATGTATTCCAAAGCAGGGGTTACGTTTTTGCACGTCGTGCAGAATAACCCTAAAGGCACCAAGGTGGCGAGTGCCACCGGCTTTATATATATATATATATATATATATAGTGATATATATATATATATTATAAGTGATATAGCTGCGAGCAGCGATGGAGGGCCAAAGCCGGCGGTACCGCCATCCCGGTGCCTTTAGGCACCGGGGTTGGGTGCCACCGGCTGGGCCCGCGTGGCTCTCGCAGCTATGTCTAAGCTCTGTATGTGCGTATGAGCCCTATTGTGTTGTTGAGTATTTATTGTTTTTTTTTTTATTTTTTTTTTTTTTTTTTTTTCTAGCGACTCTTCGGGCACTTTTGGGGCCCTTAACATGCTCGAAAACTCTTGAAACTTTGCACACGGGTCAGAACCCGCGGCCATCAGAGCCGGGCTGAAGCTGGTACCCGGGCGTGGCAGGGCGGCTCGTCAGCGCCCCCTGGAATGGGGTCCGAACACCTGGTCCATAACTCAAACACACTTGCATGTAATAATATGAAACTCGGTACACATGTCGATAGCAGAATTTCATCTATACCTCGCGTTCTTGCTTTTACCCCAGCCCAACAGGAAGTCGGCTATTGAGGTTTTTTTGTAAAACACACGCAATGAACTTTTAAATACTCCTCCTAGAGCTCTGATCCAAATTCGACGAAACTCGGTCAGCGTGAAGTCAAGACATTGAGGATGAAAGTTTGTGTGGGGATTTTTGATATCTCGAACGGTTTGGCCGTGGCGAGGAAACGAAATTATGGCGAGAAACGTGAAACAGGAAGTGTGTCATAACTTCAGCATACATTAACTGATCTGGATGAAACTTCAGCAGTGCGTTCGCTGTAAGAGGACGATCACATGGATGTGACTATTGTGAGTCAAAGTTATAGCGCCACCAACTGGCAGCAGGAAGTGTGTCACTTTCAAAATGCTTTGAAATCACCCTCTTATTTTTACCCGATTTGCTTCAAACTTCATCTGTATAATGTACATACACGGCAGATGAAGACCTATGAATGGATTCTTGATATCTTTGAAACTGTTGCCGTGGCGACGCATCAAACTTTACCATTCTTTAGGATGCATTCTTTTAGGGATTCGAACATTTGTCCATAAATCAAACACACGTGCATGGATTAATATGAAACTCGGTACACTCATAGATCACATCAGGCCAAACAACTTTCGTGCTCTAAGTTTTACGACAGTTCAGACGGAAGTCGGGAATTATGTTTTTTTTTTTTAAATAATTGTCCTAGAAAAACATCAAATTACAACCCATGCTGTTACCAATCACCACCAAACTCGGTGTGCATGAAGTCAAGACATTGAGGATGCTATATTCCGGACGGATTTTTGATATCTCGGAACGGTTTGGCCGTGACGGATTTTTTTGACTAAAAAAGGACACATAAAGTGTGTTATAACTTGGTTAGTTTTACTGACAGTTACAAAACTTGCCGTGTATATTGTTCTATTCAAGCCAAACAACTTTCTAATTAACAATAATAAGCTCAAACCCACAGAAAGTCAGATATTGTAGTTTGAATATGATCATGCTCTTTCTGAGCCTAGGCCTGTCACACAGTCTGTGTGTGTGTGTGTGTGTGTAGGGGGAGGGGGCTTAATCATTTCACTGTGTGTCTGGCCTGCTAAAGTAAATACATTTCTTAAGCCTGGTATTTTTTAAATAAGTTTTTATTTTTATTTTTTTATAAGTAAAGGCATATAACCTGTTTAATTGTAGTGCATTGACAATAGTTTTATATAATTAGTGTATTAATTAAATTAACTTGGTCCATAAATCAAAAAAGTAAGTAAATAAATCAAAAAGGAAGTGTGTTAAAACTTCTGCATACATTAACTGATCTTGATGAAACTTCAGCAGTGTGTTCGTTGTAAGAGGCCGATCACATGGATGTGACTTGTTGTTGGTACAAAGGCTGCGGTTTTGCACTTTGGCATTAACGTGCGATCACGCAATGATCTGATCAAGCAGGATCAATAAACAAGTAGCCAATATCAGGGACATCAGGTGCGTTACTAGTTGGTCACGTTGAGGTTAGGCCTCTGTTGTATCTGGATAGAAAGAGGATTTCTGTTTACCTGCCGTGATGTTTACAATTAGATATGTTGCGCGGACACCAGATTAAGGGATCTGGAAATGATGCAGAATACTAAAACAATGTTCCCAGTTGCTTCACTCCGTCGACTTGCAATCTTCACAAGTAATTCGATAAAAAAAAGATGTTAGCAAGACTTATACTTTCCAGAAACTTGATACATACCAAAAATGACTGGGTTGATCATGTTGGAACAGTGGTGCTGTACGTCGAATCATATTGAGTTTCAAGGTTATTGGCAGTTGCAATGACTCTGTTGACAGAAATGGGAGATTGGTTAACATGCAAAGAACATTCAATAAAAACATTCAACATTTAAAAAATCAGATTGCAATTATCCTCTGGCAAAGCAGCATGCAGCTCTTATTTAGATCTCATGACTGACTGTGAATATACACACAATGACCTAATTCAGATAATGTTGCACAATTAAAATGAAAAATGACACACATAGTATCATGTAAGCCTAATTAACTGTTTTAAAGATAAACGTTTATTGTAAGTTAAATAAGTTTTATTTCTTTTATTTGAAACTAATTTGTGGCCATTATTTTCACACACGCAGGAAACTGGGTAGATTTAAATTTCATCCACCTGTAAATGCAGACACGAATAGCTGGATATGCATTTCATTACACTAAAATCCGATCACCCAAAGCCATCCTAAACTGCCTGAAACCTGAACAACAAATAAATAACATTTGAAGATGGAAGCGCAATTTTACACTTGTCTTTTCAATGTGTATGTGGACAACATCAGATACCAGTCGCATATTAATGCCAAGTGTAAGCGCAGCCAAATATATGGCGCCACCAACTGGCAGCAGAAAGTGTTTCACTTTCAAAATGCTTTGAAATCACACTCTTACTTTTACCCGATTTGCTTCAAACTTCATCTGTATAATGTAAACACACGCCAGATGAAGAGCTGTGAAAGCATTATTCAATATCTAAGATAATGTTGCCATAGCAACGCATCAAACTTTAACATTCCTTTTTTTTTGATGATTTTGAGTCTCTTCACGGCTTTTGGGGCCCTTAATGGGTTTGAAAACTCTTGAAACTTTGCACACAGGTCAGATCCCACAGCCATGAAGCTGGTACCCGGGCGTGGCAGGCGGCTCGTCAGCGCCCCCTGGAATGGGGTCCGAACACCTGGTCCATAACTCAAACACACTTGCATGTAATAATATGAAACTCGGTACACATGTCGATAGCAGAATTTCATCTATACCTCGCGTTCTTGCTTTTACCCCAGCCCAACAGGAAGTCGGCTATTGAGGTTTTTTTGTAAAACACACGCAATGAACTTTTAAATACTCCTCCTAGAGCTCTGATCCAAATTCGACGAAACTCGGTCAGCTAGAAGTCAAGACATTGAGGATGAAAGTTTGTGTGGGGATTTTTGATATCTCGAACGGTTTAGCCGTGGCGAGGAAACGAAACTATGGCGAGAAACGTGAAACAGGAAGTGTGTCATAACTTCAGCATACATTAACTGATCTGGATGAAACTTCAGCAGTGCGTTCGCTGTAAGAGGACGATCACATGGATGTGACTATTGTGAGTCAAAGTTATAGCGCCACCAACTGGCAGCAGGAAGTGTGTCACTTTCAAAATGCTTTGAAATCACCCTCTTATTTTTACCCGATTTGCTTCAAACTTCATCTGTATAATGTACATACACGGCAGATGAAGACCTATGAATGGATTCTTGATATCTTTGAAACTGTTGCCGTGGCGACGCATCAAACTTTACCATTCTTTTAGGATGCATTCTTTTAGGGATTCGAACATTTGTCCATAAATCGAAACACACGTGCATGGATTAATATGAAACTCGGTACACTCATAGATCACATCAGGCCAAACAACTTTCGTGCTCTAAGTTTTACGACAGTTCAAACGGAAGTCAGGGAATTATGTTTTTTTTTTTAAATAATTGTCCTAGAAAAACATCAAATTACAACCCATGCTGTTACCAATCACCACCAAACTTGGATATGCATGAAGTCAAGACATTGAGGATGCTATATTACGGACGGATTTTTGATATCTTCGAACGGTTTGGCCGTGGCGGATTTTTTTGACTAAAAAAGGACACATAAAGTGTGTTATAACTTGGTTAGTTTTACTGACAGTTACAAAACTTGCCGTGTATATTGTTCTATTCAAGCCAAACAACTTTCTAATTAACAATAATAAGCTCAAACCCACAGAAAGTCAGATATTGTAGTTTGAATATGATCATGCTCTTTCTGAGCCTAGGCCTGTCACACAGTCTGTGTGTGTGTGTGATTGAGTCTTTTGACACACAGTCTCTGTGTGTGTGTGTAGGGGGAGGGGGCTTAATAATTTCACTGTGTGTCTGGCCTGCTAAAGTAAATACATTTCTTAAGCCTGGTATTTTTTAAATAAGTTTTTGTTTTTATTTTTTATAAGTAAAGACATATAACCTGTTTAATTGTAGTGCATTGACAATAGTTTTATATAATTAGTGTATTAATTAAATTAACTTGGTCCATAAATCAAAAAGGAAGTGTGTTAAAACTTCTGCATACATTAACTGATCTTGATGAAACTTCAGCAGTGTGTTCGTTGTAAGAGGCCGATCACATGGATGTGACTATTGTGAGTCAAATATATAGCGCCACCAACTGGCAGCAGAAAGTGTTTCACTTGCAAAATGCTTTGAAATCACACTCTTACTTTTACCCGATTTGCTTCAAACTTCATCTGTATAATGTAAACACACGCCAGATGAAGAGCTGTGAAAGCATTATTCAATATCTAAGATAATGTTGCCATAGCAACGCATCAAACTTTAACATTCCTTTTTTTGATGATTTTGAGTCTCTTAGCGGCTTTTGGGGCCCTTAATGGGTTTGAAAACTCTTGAAACTTTGCACACAGGTCAGATCCCACAGCCATCAGAGCCGGGAAGATGGTACCCGGGTGTGGCAAGGGGGCTGAGACAGCGCCCCCTGGAACGGGGTCCAAAAACTTGGTCCATAAATCAAACACGCTTGCATGTAATAATATGAAACTCAGTACACATGTTGATCTCATCGTTTCATATATTCATATATTCTCCTCAAGCCGGACAACTTTCTAATTTACACTCATGAGCTAGGACCCACAGAAAGTCAGATATTTTGGTTTGAAAATGTTGAGTGTCTCTCTGAGCCTACACTTCTGTATGGCAAGCCCTTTTAACATTTAAAAGCTAAGTTTGACTATTCGTAATTAACATTGTAGATATCAACAACGTCTTTCTAGTCGTAATTACATTTTGGATAGTTTGTATTATCATTTAAGATATCTGTAACGTAATTGTGACTAGTCGAAACGACAGATAGAGTATGGCAAGCCGTTTTAACATTTAATCATTTTAACCTACTAGTCTCTATTTTCATGCTACTAGTACTTATTTTTAGATACTAGTATCTATTCCATTAAGTACTAGTACTTATTCATTAGCTACTAGTGCTTATTCTTTAGATACTAGTGCCTTTTCTTTAGATACTAGTGTTTATTCTTTAGGTACTAGTACCTTTTTAAAGATACTAGTACTTATTCATTAGACACTAGTCCTTATTTATTAGATACTAGTACTTATTCATTAGATGCTAGTCCTTATTCATTACATACCAATGCTTATTAATTAGTTACTAGTACTTATTCATTAGATGCTAGTACCTATTAAATAGATACTAGTACTTATTCATTAGACACTAGTACTTATTTCAATGGTGACTAGTAACTATTCTTTTGTTACTAGTCACATTTTTTCCAGTGACTTCTATGGTGATCTGTCATTCAGATATCAACTATTCAGTTCTGACTAGTATGTTAGTATGTATTCCAATTGTGGAATACATACTAGTATGTATTCCAAAGCAGGGGTTCGGTTTTTACACGTCGTGCAGAATAACCCTAAAGGCACCAAGGTGGCGGTGCCACCGGCTTATATATATATATATATATATATATATATATATATATATATATATATATATATATATATAAATATAGCTGCGAGCAGCGATGGGAGGGCCAAAGCCGGCGGTACCGCCATCCCGGTGCCTTTAGGCACCGGGGTTGAGTGCCACCGGCTTGGGCCCGCGGTGACTGCTCGCAGCTATATTTTTTTATTTATTTTTTTTTTTTTTTTCTTTTTCTAGCGACTATTCGGGCACTTTTGGGGCCCTTAACATGCTCGAAAACTCTTGAAACTTTGCACACGGGTCAGAACCCGCGGCCATCAGAGCCGGGCTGAAGCTGGTACCCGGGCGTGGCAGGGCGGCTCGTCAGCGCCCCCTGGAATGGGTCCGAACACCTGGTCCATAACTCAAACACACTTGCATGTAATAATATGAAACTCGGTACACATGTCGATAGCAGAATTTCATCTATACCTCGCGTTCTTGCTTTTTACCCCAGCCCAACAGGAAGTCGGCTATTGAGGTTTTTTTGTAAAACACACGCAATGAACTTTTAAATACTCCTCCTAGAGCTCTGATCCAAATTCGACGAAACTCGGTCAGCGTGAAGTCAAGACATTGAGGATGAAAGTTTGTGTGGGGATTTTTGATATCTCGAACGGTTTGGCCGTGGCGAGGAAACGAAACTATGGCGAGAAACGTGAAACAGGAAGTGTGTCATAACTTCAGCATACATTAACTGATCTGGATGAAACTTCAGCAGTGCGTTCGCTGTAAGAGGACGATCACATGGATGTGACTATTGTGAGTCAAAGTTATAGCGCCACCAACTGGCAGCAGGAAGTGTGTCACTTTCAAAATGCTTTGAAATCACCCTCTTATTTTTACCCGATTTGCTTCAAACTTCATCTGTATAATGTACATACACGGCAGATGAAGACCTATGAATGGATTCTTGATATCTTTGAAACTGTTGCCGTGGCGACGCATCAAACTTTACCATTCTTTTAGGATGCATTCTTTTAGGGATTCGAACATTTGTCCATAAATCAAACACACGTGCATGGATTAATATGAAACTTGGTACACTCATAGATCACATCAGGCCAAACAACTTTCGTGCTCTAAGTTTTACGACAGTTCAAACGGAAGTCGGGAATTATGTTTTTTTTTTTTAAATAATTGTCCTAGAAAAACATCAAATTACAACCCATGCTGTTACCAATCACCACCAAACTCGGTGTGCATGAAGTCAAGACATTGAGGATGCTATATTCCGGACGGATTTTTGATATCTCGAACGGTTTGGCCGTGGCGGATTTTTTTGACTAAAAAAGGACACATAAAGTGTGTTATAACTTGGTTAGTTTTACTGACAGTTACAAAACTTGCCGTGTATATTGTTCTATTCAAGCCAAACAACTTTCTAATTAACAATAATAAGCTCAAACCCACAGAAAGTCAGATATTGTAGTTTGAATATGATCATGCTCTTTCTGAGCCTAGGCCTGTCACACAGTCTGTGTGTGTGTGTGATTGAGTCTTTTGACACACAGTCTCTGTGTGTGTGTGTAGGGGGAGGGGGCTTAATAATTTCACTGTGTGTCTGGCCTGCTAAAGTAAATACATTTCTTAAGCCTGGTATTTTTTAAATAAGTTTTTGTTTTTATTTTTTATAAGTAAAGACATATAACCTGTTTAATTGTAGTGCATTGACAATAGTTTTATATAATTAGTGTATTAATTAAATTAACTTGGTCCATAAATCAAAAAGGAAGTGTGTTAAAACTTCTGCATACATTAACTGATCTTGATGAAACTTCAGCAGTGTGTTCGTTGTAAGAGGCCGATCACATGGATGTGACTATTGTGAGTCAAATATATAGCGCCACCAACTGGCAGCAGAAAGTGTTTCACTTGCAAAATGCTTTGAAATCACACTCTTACTTTTACCCGATTTGCTTCAAACTTCATCTGTATAATGTAAACACACGCCAGATGAAGAGCTGTGAAAGCATTATTCAATATCTAAGATAATGTTGCCATAGCAACGCATCAAACTTTAACATTCCTTTTTTTTGATGATTTTGAGTCTCTTAGCGGCTTTTGGGGCCCTTAATGGGTTTGAAAACTCTTGAAACTTTGCACACAGGTCAGATCCCACAGCCATCAGAGCCGGGAAGATGGTACCCGGGTGTGGCAAGGGGGCTAGACAGCGCCCCCTGGAACGGGGTCCAAAAACTTGGTCCATAAATCAAACGCATGTAATAATATGAAACTCAGTACACATGTTGATCTCATCGTTTCATATATTCATATATTCTCCTCAAGCCGGACAACTTTCTAATTTACACTCATGAGCTAGGACCCACAGAAAGTCAGATATTTTGGTTTGAAAATGTTGAGTGTCTCTCTGAGCCTACACTTCTGTATGGCAAGCCCTTTTAACATTTAAAAGCTAAGTTTGACTATTCGTAATTAACATTGTAGATATCAACAACATCTTTCTAGTCGTAATTACATTTTGGATAGTTTGTATTATCATTTAAGATATCTGTAACGTAATTGTGACTAGTCGAAACGACAGATAGAGTATGGCAAGCCGTTTTAACATTTAATCATTTTAACCTACTAGTCTCTATTTTCATGCTACTAGTACTTATTTTTTAGATACTAGTATCTATTCCATTAAGTACTAGTACTTATTCATTAGCTACTAGTGCTTATTCTTTAGATACTAGTGCCTTTTCTTTAGATACTAGTGTTTATTCTTTAGGTACTAGTACCTTTTTAAAGATACTAGTACTTATTCATTAGACACTAGTCCTTATTTATTAATACTAGTACTTATTCATTAGATGCTAGTCCTTATTCATTACATACCAATGCTTATTAATTAGTTACTAGTACTTATTCATTAGATGCTAGTACCTATTAAATAGATACTAGTACTTATTCATTAGACACTAGTACTTATTTCAATGGTGACTAGTAACTATTCTTTTGTTACTAGTCACATTTTTTCCAGTGACTTCTATGGTGATCTGTCATTCAGATATCAACTATTCAGTTCTGACTAGTATGTTAGTATGTATTCCAATTGTGGAATACATACTAGTATGTATTCCAAAGCAGGGGTTACGTTTTTGCACGTCGTGCAGAATAACCCTAGGAGGCACCAGGGTGAGAGCGGTGCCACCGGCTTTATATATATATATATATATATATATATATATATAAATATAAGCTGCGAGCAGCGACTGGAGGGCCAAAGCCGGCGGTACCGTCCCTTGGTGCCTTCAGGTGCCTAAAGGCACCGGGGTTGCGGTGCCACCGGGGCTTGGGCCCGGGATGCGCTGCCGCAGCTATGTTTTATTTATTTATTTTTCTTTTTTTTTCTTAGCGAACTATTCGGGCACTTTTGGGGCCCTTAACATGTCTCGAAAACTCTTGAAACTTTGCAGCACGGGTCAGAACCACGGCCATCAGAGCCGGGCTGAAGCTGGTACCCGGGCGTGGCAGGCGGCTCGTCAGCGCCCCCTGGAATGGGGTCCGAACACCTGGTCCATAACTCAAACACACTTGCATGTAATAATATGAAACTCGGTACACATGTCGATAGCAGAATTTCATCTATACCTTCGCGTTCTTGCTTTTACCCCAGCCCAACAGGAAGTTGGCTATTGAGGTTTTTTTGTAAAACACACGCAATGAACTTTTAAATACTCCTCCTAGAGCTCTGATCCAAATTCGACGAAACTCGGTCAGCGTGAAGTCAAGACATTGAGGATGAAAGTTTGTGTGGGGATTTTTGATATCTCGAACGGTTTGGCCGTACGAGGAAACGAAACTATGGCGAGAAGCGTGAAACAGGAAGTGTGTCATAACTTCAGCATACATTAACTGATCTGGATGAAACTTCAGCAGTGCGTTCGCTGTTAAGAGGACGATCACATGGATGTGACTATTGTGAGTCAAAGTTATAGCGCCACCAACTGGCAGCAGGAAGTGTGTCACTTTCAAAATGCTTTGAAATCACCTCTTATTTTTACCCGATTTGCTTCAAACTTCATCTGTATAATGTACATACACGGCAGATGAAGACCTATGAATGGATTCTTGATATCTTTGAAACTGTTGCCGTGGCGACGCATCAAACTTTACCATTCTTTTAGGATGCATTCTTTTAGGGATTCGAACATTTGTCCATAAATCAAACACACGTGCATGGATTAATATGAAACTCGGTACACTCATAGATCACATCAGGCCAAACAACTTTCGTGCTCTAAGTTTTACGACAGTTCGAACGGAAGTCGGGAATTATGTTTTTTTTTTTTTTTTTAAATAATTGTCCTAGAAAAACATCAAATTACAACCCATGCTGTTACCAATCACCACCAAACTCGGTGTGCATGAAGTCAAGACATTGAGGATGCTCATATTCCGGACGGATTTCTGATATTCTCGAACGGTTTGGCCGTGGCGGATTTTTTTGACTAAAAAAGGACACATAAAGTGTGTTATAACTTGGTTAGTTTTACTGACAGTTACAAAACTTGCCGTGTATATTGTTCTATTCAAGCCAAACAACTTTCTAATTAACAATAATAAGCTCAAACCCACAGAAAGTCAGATATTGTAGTTTGAATATGATCATGTCTCTTTCTGAGCCTAGGCCTGTCACACAGTCTGTGTGTGTGTAGTATAAGTCTTTGACACACAGTCTCTGTGTGTGTGTGTGTAGGGGAGGGGGCTTAATCATTTCACTGTGTGTCTGGCCTGCTGAAGTAAATACATTTCTTAAGCCTGGTATTTTTTAAATAAGTTTTGTTTTTATTTTTTATAAGTAAAGGCATATAACCTGTTTAATTGTAGTGCATTGACAATAGTTTTATATAATTAGTGTATTAATTAAATTAACTTGGTCCATAAATCAAAAAGGAAGTGTGTTAAAACTTCTGCATACATTAACTGATCTTGATGAAACTTCAGCAGTGTGTTCGTTGTAAGAGGCCGATCACATGGATGTGACTATTGTGAGTCGAATATATAGCGCCACCAACTGGCAGCAGAAAGTGTTTCACTTTCAAAATGCTTTGAAATCACACTCTTACTTTTACCCGATTTGCTTCAAACTTCATCTGTATAATGTAAACACACGCCAGATGAAGAGCTGTGAAAGCATTATTCAATATCTAAGATAATGTTGCCATAGCAACGCATCAAACTTTAACATTCCTTTTTTTTTGATGTATTTTGAGTCTCTTAGCGGCTTTTGGGGCCCTTAATGGGTTTGAAAACTCTTGAAACTTTGCACACAGGTCAGATCCCACAGCCATCAGAGCCGGGAAGATGGTACCCGGGTGTGGCAAGGGGGCTAGACCAGCGCCCCCTGGAACGGGGTCCAAAAACTTGGTCCATAAATCAAACACGCTTGCATGTAATAATATGAAACTCAGTACACATGTTGATCTCATCGTTTCATATATTCATATATTCTCCTCAAGCCGGACAACTTTCTAATTTACACTCATGAGCTAGGACCCACAGAAAGTCAGATATTTTGGTTTGAAAATGTTGAGTGTCTCTCTGAGCCTACACTTCTGTATGGCAAGCCCTTTTAACATTTAAAAGCTAAGTTTGACTATTCGTAATTAACATTGTAGATATCAACAACGTCTTTCTAGTCGTAATTACATTTTGGATAGTTTGTATTATCATTTAAGATATCTGTAACGTAATTGTGACTAGTCGAAACGACAGATAAGAGTATGGCAAGCCGTTTTAACATTTAATCATTTTAACCTACTAGTCTCTATTTCATGCTACTAGTACTTATTTTTTAGATACTAGTATCTATTCCATTAAGTACTAGTACTTATTCATTAGCTACTAGTGCTTATTCTTTAGATACTAGTGCCTTTTCTTTAGATACTAGTGTTTATTCTTTAGGTACTAGTACCTTTTTAAAGATACTAGTACTTATTCATTAGACACTAAGTCCTTATTTATTAGATACTAGTACTTATTCATTAGATGCTAGTCCTTATTCATTACATACCAATGCTTATTAATTAGTTACTAGTACTTATTCATTAGATGCTAGTACCTATTAAATAGATACTAGTACTTATTCATTAGACACTAGTACTTATTTTCAATGGTGACTAGTAACTATTCTTTTGTTACTAGTCACATTTTTTCCAGTGACTTCTATGGTGATCTGTCATTCAGATATCAACTATTCAGTTCTGACTAGTATGTTAGTATGTATTCCAATTGTGGAATACATACTAGTATGTATTCCAAAGCAGGGGTTACGTTTTTGCACGTCGTGCAGAATAACCCTAAAGGCACCAAGGTGGCGGTGCCACCGGCTTTATATATATGTATATATATATATATATATATATATATATATATATATATATATATATATATATATATATAAATATAGCTGCGAGCAGCGATGGAGGGCCAAAGCCGGCGGTTACCCGCCCGTCCCGGTGCCTTTAGGCACCGGGGTTGCGGTGCCACCGGCTTGGGCCCGCAATCGCTGCTCGCAGCTATATTTATATACATACATATATGTATATTTATTTATTTTTTTTTTTCTTTTTTTTTGCAGCGACTATTCGGGCACTTTTGGGGCCCTTGACATGCTCGAAAACTCTTGAAACTTTGCACACGGGTCAGAACCCGCGGCCATCAGAGCCGGGCTGAAGCTGGTACCCGGGCGTGGCAGGGCGGCTCGTGCAGCGCCCCCTGGAATGGGGTCCGAACACCTGGTCCATAACTCAAACACACTTGCATGTAATAATATGAAACTCGGTACACATGTCGATAGCAGAATTTCATCTATACCTCGCGTTCTTACTTTTTACCCCAGCCCAACAGGAAGTCGGCTATTGAGGTTTTTTTGTAAAACACACGCAATGAACTTTTAAATACTCCTCCTAGAGCTCTGATCCAAATTCGACGAAACTCGGTCAGCGTGAAGTCAAGACATTGAGGATGAAAGTTTGTGTGGGGATTTTTGATATCTCGAACGGTTTGGCCGTGGCGAGGGAAACGAAACTATGGCGAGAAACGTGAAACAGGAAGTGTGTCATAACTTCAGCATACATTAACTGATCTGGATGAAACTTCAGCAGTGCGTTCGCTGTAAGAGGACGATCACATGGATGTGACTATTGTGAGTCAAAGTTATAGCGCCACCAACTGGCAGCAGGAAGTGTGTCACTTTCAAAATGCTTTGAAATCACCCTCTTATTTTTACCCGATTTGCTTCAAACTTCATCTGTATAATGTAAATACACGGCAGATGAAGACCTATGAATGGATTCTTGATATCTTTGAAACTGTTGCCGTGGCGACGCATCAAACTTTACCATTCTTTTAGGATGCATTCTTTTAGGGATTCGAACATTTGTCCATAAATCAAACACACGTGCATGGATTAATATGAAACTCGGTACACTCATAGATCACATCAGGCCAAACAACTTTCGTGCTCTAAGTTTTCACGACAGTTGAGACGGAAGTCGGGAATTATGTTTTTTTTTTTAAATAAATGTCCTAGAAAAACATCAAATTACAACCCATGCTGTTACCAATCACCACCAAACTCGGATGTGCATGAAGTCAAGACATTGAGGATGCTAAATTCCGGACGGATTTGTGATATCTCGAACGGTTTGGCCGTGGCGGATTTTTTTGACTAAAAAAGGACACATAAAGTGTGTTATAACTTGGTTAGTTTTACTGACAGTTACAAAACTTGCCGTGTATATTGTTCTATTCAAGCCAAACAACTTTCTAATTAACAATAATAAGCTCAAACCCACAGAAAGTCAGATATTGTAGTTTGAATATGATCATGCTCTCTCTAAGCCTTGGTCTGTCTCTTTGCCTGTTTTTGCCTGTGTGGTGTGTGTGTGTGTGTGTGTGTGTAGGGGGAGGGGGCTTAATCATTTCACTGTGTGTCTGGCCTGCTAAAGTAAATACATTTCTTAAGCCTGGTATTTTTTAAATAAGTTTTTATTTTTATTTTTTTATAAGTAAAGGCATATAACCTGTTTAATTGTAGTGCATTGACAATAGTTTTATATAATTAGTGTATTAATTAAATTAACTTGGTCCATAAATCAAAAAAGTAAGTAAATAAATCAAAAGGAAGTGTGTTAAAACTTCTGCATACATTAACTGATCTTGATGAAACTTCAGCAGTGTGTTCGTTGTAAGAGGCCGATCACATGGATGTGACTATTGTGAGTCAAAGGCTGCGTTTACACTTGGCATTAACATGCGATAGCCGTGATTTGTATCAAGCAATTGGATCATTAACCAATATCAGGACATGGTAAAATTTCATTCGGTACATTAAGTAGCCTCTGTATCTGGATAGAAGGCGGGATTTCTGTTTCCTGCATAATATTAAATTAGATATGTTGCACGACACCAGATTAAGAGTAAAAATGATGCAGATAAAACAATGTCCCAGTTGCTTTCACTCAGTTCGCTTTGCAATCTCCAGTAATTAGATAAAGAAATGTCAAAACGAAGTTATACTTCCAGAGTTGATCATACACAAATAAACTAGGGTTGATCATTAAAACAAGTCATGTCGGTGGAGTCATCTGGTTGAAGGGTATACTAGCGAATGCCCAACAGCTGTATTGACCAAATGGGAGATAAGTAAGCTTGCAGAGACATTCACAATAAAAACATTCAACATTTAAAAAATCAGATTGCGATTATTCCTACTGGCAAAGCAGCATGCAGCTGTGCTTATTGAGAGTCTCCAGTGACGCTGACTGTGGAGTGTACAGCGATTCGCCTCGGTACAGATAATGTTGCACAATTGAAATGAAAAATGACACACATCCGTCTCAGTGTAAGCCTAAATTAACTGTTTTAAAGATAGACGTTTATTGTAAGATTCAGATAAGTTTTTATTTTCTTGTCTGAACTGCGTTGGCCATTATTTTCTCACAGCCACGCGGGGAGACTGGGTGGGATTTGAATTACGTCCACCTGTGAATGCAGACACGATGGCTGGATTTGCGTTTTACATTACACTGAGATCGCGATCACGAGGCGTCCTCTCGACTACCTTTGAAGCCTGCACACGCCGATACGGTTAGACATTGCGGTGGGAAGGCGCCGTTTACACTTGTCTTTTCAGTGTGCATGTGGACAACATTCCGGATACAGGCTCGCGCTGTTTGGTGCCAAGTGTCAGCGCAGCCGTGATGTGGCGCCAGCCGTCTGGCAGCAGAAAGTGTTTCACTTGCAAAATGCTTTGAAATCACACTCTTACTTTTACCCGATTTGCTTCAAACTTCATCTGTATAATGTAAACACACGCCAGATGAAGAGCTGTGAAAGCATTATTCAATATCTAAGATAATGTTGCCATAGCAACGCATCAAACTTTAACATTCCTTTTTTGATGATTTTGAGTCTCTTAGCGGCTTTTGGGGCCCTTAATGGGTTTGAAAACTCTTGAAACTTTGCACACAGGTCAGATCCCACAGCCATCAGAGCCGGGAAGATGGTACCCGGGTGTGGCAAGGGGGCTAGACAGCGCCCCCTGGAACGGGGTCCAAAAACTTGGTCCATAAATCAAACACGCTTGCATGTAATAATATGAAACTCAGTACACATGTTGATCTCATCGTTTCATATATTCATATATTCTCCTCAAGCCGGACAACTTTCTAATTTACACTCATGAGCTAGGACCCACAGAAAGTCAGATATTTTGGTTTGAAAATGTTGAGTGTCTCTCTGAGCCTACACTTCTGTATGGCAAGCCCTTTTAACATTTAAAAGCTAAGTTTGACTATTCGTAATTAACATTGTAGATATCAACAACGTCTTTCTAGTCGTAATTACATTTTGGATAGTTTGTATTATCATTTAAGATATCTGTAACGTAATTGTGACTAGTCGAAACGACAGATAGAGTATGGCAAGCCGTTTTAACATTTAATCATTTTAACCTACTAGTCTCTATTTTCATGCTACTAGTACTTATTTTTTAGATACTAGTATCTATTCCATTAAGTACTAGTACTTATTCATTAGCTACTAGTGCTTATTCTTTAGATACTAGTGCCTTTTCTTTAGATACTAGTGTTTATTCTTTAGGTACTAGTACCTTTTTAAAGATACTAGTACTTATTCATTAGACACTAGTCCTTATTTATTAGATACTAGTACTTATTCATTAGATGCTAGTCCTTATTCATTACATACCAATGCTTATTAATTAGTTACTAGTACTTATTCATTAGATGCTAGTACCTATTAAATAGATACTAGTACTTATTCATTAGACACTAGTACTTATTTTCAATGGTGACTAGTAACTATTCTTTTGTTACTAGTCACATTTTTCCAGTGACTTCTATGGTGATCTGTCATTCAGATATCAACTATTCAGTTCTGACTAGTATGTTAGTATGTATTCCAATTGTGGAATACATACTAGTATGTATTCCAAAGCAGGGGTTACGTTTTTGCACGTCGTGCAGAATAACCCTAAAGGCACCAAGGTGGCGGTGCCACCGGCTTTATATATATATATATATATATAATAATATAGCTGCGAGCAGCGATGGAGGGCCAAAGCCGGCGGTCACCGCCATCCCGGTGCCTTTAGGCACCGGGGTTGCGGTGCCACCGGTTTGGGCCCGCAATCGCGTGCTCGCAGCTATATTATAGTAATTTCCTTTCCTCAGTCGAGCGATTACTCTCACGCAATAAGCGTGACGTCTACGTTCGTCAATAAATAAACTGCACGTGTGTTTCGGAAGAACACTGTTGCCGGAGCTACTTCTCTCCATTAATGTCTATGGCGAGTCACGCAGGCACTGGGCAACTCCGCATCCGAGTTCGACCCCGGGATAAAATAGTCCGGATATAAACACTTATTACAGGCGTACCGTCGTGATTCAGGATAAATCAAAAACACGGTTTGGAAAATGGATTCATGATGTAGCCGACTCGATCACTTTGAACATAATGGAGCGACTGTCAATAGCTGTGGCTGTCAATCAGCTATGTGGAACCCCGGTGCGCTGTTGGTTGGCGGCTTGGGAAGAGGGGCGGGTTGAGGATCGAAGTTTGTCTGTTGTTTTGGTTGCTCTATTCAGAAGCTGTGTTTCTGAATGCCTGCACGTGCTTTGGCGAATAAACAAGTTAACTAAACTCTAGCCTCGTGTGAGAGATGCTACAATAAGTTACGGACTGCAGCAGCTGATACAACAGCGCTTTTGTTGCGCGAGCGTCCACTCGCACATATGCCACCACATAAAATTTTAACTCGCACATTCTCAAAAAATGGTCGCATATGCGACCAATTTTGTCGCAGTCTGGAACCCTGTAGTTGAATGACGGTGGATTATGAACTCACCAAAATTGAAAAGAAAGCCCAACTGGACGCAGGATCAGTTACTGCTGCTGGCCCAGTTGGGGCTAGAAAATAAATAAAAACATAATAAAAGTGAAATTCGGCACTGGGATTTTCAAGCAAAACTAAGCATGTGACATGGGAGAGGATTTGTTTGCAGATGAATGCAGCATTCCCGCTTTCCCGACTGCGAGAGGCGCTGGTGTTCGATACACTCCTCTGTGAATCGGTCTCAGTGAGTTAGGAGTCCTCTCGACTTCTTTTAAGCTGTCCCAGACTTAGGTGCTACTTTTAGGGCTAAAATGCTTTGTGAATTACTCTCAGTGAAAAAAAATTAGGAGTCCGAAAGTTAGGAGTGACACGCCCATTATTTTTAGGAGTTGCTCCTAAATTCGACAGTTAGGAGCTACTTTTAGCATTAAAAGTCTTTGTGAATACGGCCCCTGGTCCATATACACTGATACTGAGCCCTCCATCAGGAACAACCGCTTGCAAATCCACATTTGATTCATGTATGTTTTTGAATGATTCGTCATTAAAATGATGAGAACACAATCGGGCTATACTGTTGTGGTCTCGTTGCAAATATGAACTCTGACCTCTGATTCTTCACATGCTCGTCCCTGGACAATGAAAACAAGTGGCTGAACTGTCTTTGAATGTAGAACACAGCGTCTTCTCCACATGATGCTCTTTAGCTGAAGTATTTGAATCATATTCAGGTTCACACTTCCGTCTGCGCGCGCAGTTGTTGGGAGTGGCCAATGAGCTAATGTACGTCACTACGAAACAGCTAATGACTTGTTTCAAAAACAATTCATTTCATAGACTCCGAGTCAACTCTCACTTTTGAAAGACAATAACTTTATATACGGTGCACTTTCAGATATAAATCTTTGCAGCATGTTTTCGTTCCCTGATATCTATAGTCCACACTACATGAACATTCATTTTCAGAAACCCATGATAGGCTCTTTAAGTGTGTGTCGGCAGAAACAAGCTACCGTAGTTTCAGTTTATGATAAACGTTTCCCTGTATCGTTCATTTGGGCACAATGGCCTGTTTCCCATCATGCCGTGCAGTGATGTGTGTGTGTGTGTGTGTGTGTGTGTGTGTCGTAGCTGTGGTGTGTGTTCTGGTGCGGAGGGCCTTTGAAGACTCCAGTCACACACTCTCTGAGACCTGCGGCTCAATCCTGGACACCATGATGACCTGTGAGTGTGTGTTTCTGTCCTTCACTCTCCTCACGCACCCAGCATGTCCATGTGTCTTCAGTCATAAAGAAATGAAGGTTTTTTGTCCTTCGGGTCGAAGGTCAGATGTGAGTCTCTGATCCAGACGAGGAATAAGAGTCTGATCTGGACAAACCAGCGCACATTTAGAACAGAATACACATCTACTTTAACCACTAATGCTGGTCGTGCTCCAGCTGTGATGCGACACACATTACGCCATCAGGTTGAAAGGTCAAGCGTGACGTTGGATCTAGTGTTTACAAAGCCATTGTGCAAAGACTAAATCAAACGGCATTTACGAAAAAACATTACAATAAAACGTAAAACAACAATGTGGGACGATTTTGAAGTTGTACGTTTCCTACATTTCTGTAACACGACCTTCCTGATTACGCAGTGTGTGGCGCATCACAGCTCGTGCAAGACCAGTAAAAGTATGCACTTAGAGTAGTAAATAAGAAGAGTAAATGAACAGGAAATGAATGAACTAATCCTGTAACCTGCAGTGTGTCACATGTTCATGAAGTGAGTAGTGTATGATGATAATACGAGTGTGTTTTCTGCCCAGGGCTGCTGGACACACTGAGTGATGAAGACTCACACGCCTCACCCGCTGCGCTCTGGTAAATGCCCGATCAATAACGGTTCCGGAGGGGTCAGAGGTCAGGAGGGGTCAGGGGTTACAGCTCAGTCCATCCGAATCAAACGTGTTTCTTCTCTGCATCGCAGGGTTTATATCTGACGTTTCAAACCCCCAGCTCTAGTTTTCCAGGATTGTACAAAAGGAAAAGCCAAGAAATAACATTAGTTACAAAAACAACATTGTGCTCATTAATCTTCATCCACGTCAGAGCTGCTCATTAATATTTCATCCCTGAAGATCAGCGATGCACTGTGGGAATAGGGTGGGCCTGACTGGATAATGTGTGTGTTCTCCAGAGTGTGTGTGTCCTGTGTGATGGATCCTCATGTGTGTTCAGGGTTCAGGTGTTCGATGCCTCAGTGTTCGGTGTGTGTGTTTCTGAAGACACACTGCAGCGGTTCTTCACACACTCGCTCATGCGCGCTCTCACACACCACCCCGTCTTTAAAGGTGAGACTTCTGCTTCAGTGTTTCAGGGCAGATCATTGAGTAATAAACCAGTACAGGAGGGAAGTATAGAAACTAATTAGTCGAGTGAGTGTTTCAACGACTCGTCACTGCAGAGAGTCAGAGGGACACATCTGTTCTGTGTGTGTGTGTGTGAGAGATCACCTGTCTGACCGGTGTGTAACTGTGTGTAGTGTCCGATGCCATCGCCACACAGAGTGAGTGGAGCTTTGCTAAAACCCCTCCGCTCCTGACGGCTCTGTTCTGCAAGGTAAGACGCTTCACGTGAACTTTGAACTCGTTGTTCACACACAGAGAAAGCTGACGTGCAGATGAAGCAGGAGCACAGTAGAGATGCTACGCTCTCAGTCCACATCACAGCACTGGATCCACTAATCATGTGTGTGTGTGTCAGATCTGCGTTGTCTTCAGCGTGGAGTGTGTGTTGGATCAGCTGCTGCGCGTGTTGGAGACACACGAGGTGAACTGGCGTCACGTGCTGTCGTGTGTGTCTCACCTGCTGGTTCATGATGCGCAGACACAGAGCCACCTCACAGGTACACACACACACACACACACACACACACACAGCTCTTCATCTTGCTGACCCCTGTGTGTGTGTGTGTTCAGATCTGCTGTCCCGGATGCTGAGGTCGTCGTGTCACAGCTGTGATGTGGAGAAGATGGTGTCGCTGTTCCTGCTGTTCCCGTCAGGCGTCTCTCGAGGGACCCGCCGTCTCCCCTCGTACAGCGACTGGTTTAAGGTCAGTCCAGCGCTGAACCCTTGGGGTGGTGTGTGGTGTTGTGTGTGTGGTGTTGTGTTGTTGTGTTGTGTTCCCACCAGTTTGAGAGGATTATCGTAGTGGACTTAAACTGTCTGAATTTGGTCATACAGGGTTAGGGTTAGTTAGGGTTAGTTAGAGTTAGGGTTAGTTAAAGTTAGTTAGGGTTAGTTAGTGTTAGGGTTAGTTAGAGTTAGGCTTAGTTAGAGTTAGTTAGGGTTAGGGTTCAGTAAGAGTTTGAGTTAGTTAGGGTTAGTTAGAGTTAGTTAGGGTTAGTTAAGAGTTAGTTAGGGGTTAGTTGAGTGTTAGGGTTAGTTAGAGTTAGGCTTAGTTAGAGTTAGTTAGGGTTAGGGTTAGTAAGAGTTTGAGTTAGTTAGGGTTAGTTAGAGTTAGTTAGGGTTAGTTAGAGTTAGTCAGGGTTAGGGTTAGTAAGAGTCATAGTTAGTTAAGGTTAGTTAGAGTTAGGGATGCACCGATACTGGTATCTGGTATCGGCCTCGATACCACATTTTCTGAAATACTCGTACTCGTTAAAAGTCCCCCAGATATCGGGACCGATACCATGGTCTGAGAAATGGGTTAATCACAGGCGGCGAGTGCCCGCCCCCAGGCCCCGGCTGCAGCTCAGAGCGGGGAGATGGCGAGGCGAGACATGTCAGCCGTGTGGAACAGGTAAGCGTGGGTCAATGTAACAACCCGCACCCTACCGACGTTTTCAACTACCCGCCCGCACTCGGACTACAAAAAAGTACGAAAATATTGTACTCGACCCGCTTCCTGACCGTAGTTTTTTTTAAAGTAGTACATGCTCATCGTAGCGTCATTGGGCCATAGATGTGTAACAACACATCATTATTTCGGTAAATGTCTCCCACACTTACTCTTTCTATTTGTGTATTTGCGGAGCTTCCGCTCCCCAGTCTTCACCTTTTCTCTTGCCGCCTCCATCTCTCTGTAGACTAGTGATCATAGACATGGCCGGGCTCGTGAACGAATCGTCCTTTTATACCGGTTCTTTTTAATGAACCTGTCGAACCAGTACACTAAATCGAACTGAATCGTTTCGAAACAGTTTGCGTCTTGCGTCAGTGCTGATCCACAAGTTACTAAAGTTACTCACTTTCAGACATGCCTGACAGTCCCTCCGAGTCGAAATAACACAATATCCCAAATTATATTTTACTCCAGTAACTCCAGCAGTTCACTGAACTGAGACATGTTGGTGCCACTGCTGAGAGAAGTGATGAGCACGAGCAGCTGATACTGCGCATCCGCGTACTAGAGTTCTCAACGGGCCTGAAAATTATTACCCGACCGACCTGTGGCTTTTGAAGCCGCGACCCGATGTAACCCGACACATCAACATGAATTATCCGCCCGAACCCGGCCGCGGCCCGACTCGGACGCGCACGCGTTCTAGTACAGTCTATTGCCGTTGCAGCGTCTATTCATTCCGGTGAAATCACAAAATAAAATGAGCACAAACTTAGAAAGGTTGACTTACTAGTCCATCAACAAGATCGCCAGGTCAGCATCACCGTTGCATCCAGTGCTGCTTTTGAGCTCGCGCCAATGAGTATAAAGCTCGACCGAGAGCGGGACTCCTGTCAGGTTTCTCACGCAGTCAGATTCTCTTTTCCTTTTCCTAGTCTTCCGACCGCGTTTTGAAACCAGCAGGCGGGCTACGAGTTTTGAAACAAAATAGACCTAGCCTACAAACATAATCATATGCTTATAATAGGCATCGTGGAGGAAGATCAGTGCGTCCACAGTGGATAGACTGAGGCGTGTTCTCCTCTCTGCCAGCCACCCGCGATGGACTTGGCACGCAGCAGCCAGACTTTCTTTACGGTGAACAGCAGCGATGATTATAATAATTTGTTTGTTTTTTTACTGGGTGGAAAAGATTAAGCCCGAGGTCCGACCCGACCCGAGTCATTTGCTTATATTTTCGACCCGAACCCGCCGGGTCCCGTCGGGTTTGTCGGGGCCGAACCCGAACCCGTTGAGAACTCTACCGCGTACTACCAAACGCAGAGGTACAGCGGTTCTCGGGTCACCAGGACAGAACCGAGAACTGTTTCAGACTGAGCTTGTGTGTCATCTTCGTGCCAGTTATTCAGCCAATAATGTGTAGGCCTATATATTTCAGAGAAAATTGTGTCTAGTACTATATAAATACAAAGGTTTAATTGGCATCTTTTTCCAAACGACCCGACAGACCACGACCCAAATAGCATTAAAAATATTTTTGGATGACCCGTAACTGCGGGTAACCGCGGGTGACCGCAGGCACCCGCTCATTTTGGATCAACCCGCGCATCACTGGTGTGGAACTATTTCAAAGTGTATGGCTTTGTGTTAGGAGAATAAGTTTACTTGTAGTCGCCAAGTTACTTATAGTCAGTTGAATGTCTGTTGGGGGACCAACAAAATAAAGTGTTAGCAGATATTAAGCTGACAGTCTACTAATACTCTAAGGATAGTTAGTTGACATGTAGTTGAAAAGTTACTTAGTAAAATGTCTGAAGTGGACTATTGAAAAAAAGTGTTACCCAAAGTAATTTAATCAAGCACCTAAAATCCCGTATATAAAAATATTTAAATCATGTTTTTTTTTAAGTACTCTGTATCGAGTATCGGCGATTACTGAAATGCAATTACTCGCACTCGTACTCGTACTCGTTTTCCAAAAAAGTGGTATCGGTGCATCCCTAGTTAGAGTTAGTTAGGGTTAGGGTACAATCGAAGTTTACATCTTGCAATTTTGACTTTCTCAGATTTGTGTGATATTAAGTCACAAACGCAAATTATTATAAAAATTGTTATAAAGTTGCAATTCTGTTTTCTGCAAGATAAAAACGGACTTTTTCTTCTCACAATTCTGACTATAACACACGATTTCAAGACTTTATTTCAGGCAATTGTGACTTAAAGGGCACCTATTATGGAAAATTCATAAATTCATATTGCCCGCTTTGTTGATGCTAAGAGTCCCATTATTCTAGTACTTCTCGATCTCACGGCAGCTTTTGATACAGTGGACCATGCAATTCTTCTGTCTCGCCTCAATCACTATGTTGGCATTAAGGGTACTGCGTTTCAGTGGTTTTCGTCATACTTGACTAACAGTCAGTGGTGATTGGGAATTCGTCCTCTTCTACTTCTTCTTTCTCCTGCGGGTGCCACAAGGCTCTATTCTTGGACCAGTTTTATTTTCGCTCTATATGCTGCCCCTTGGGTCCATCATAGCCAGGCATAACATAGCTTATCACTGCTACGCTAATGATGATTTGCAGATTTATTTGCCGATAAGTCCAACAAATAGTGATGCTTTCGGGTCACTAGTTGGTTGCATTGACGACATTAAATCATGGTTAGGAAAAGATAAGACCGAATATATTTTATTTGGTGAGTCTGCAAACACTGACCCTAATATGTTATTTTCAAGTTTTAGACCGACTGTCAGAAATCTCGGTGTGACTTTTGATAGTAGCCTGAAATTTGACAAACAAATTGATAGTGTGGTAAAAGCAAGTTTTTTCCAGCTACGTCTATTGGCCAAGGTCAAACCATTTTTAAATCGTTCGGATCTTGAGAAAGCTATTCATGCTTTTATTAGCTCAAGATTAGATTACTGTAACGCACTTTACGTGGGAGCATCTAAGTCATCACTCAGGCGCCGTCAGCTGGTACAGAACGCAGCAGCTCGTCTTTTAACTAATACACGCAAGCGTGAGCATATAACCCCAATTCTTTCTTCGCTTCACTGGCTTCCGGTTTCTTTTAGAGTTGATTTTAAGATTTTATTGTTTGTTTTTAAAGCTCTATTTCTACAACGCAAACAGACGAAGTGTTGTAAAATAAAGACCTAAAAATGTATATTTTTTTTTTTTTTTTTTTTCACAATTCTGAAAGGAACCGAAGACAAAAACTAAACAAAAACCCGATGTTTTTGCCTGCCGTCACCGTGTCTCGCCTTATAGTGTTATCAGTATTATTTTGGACAAAGTTTTGCACACTTCAATGTACACTAAGCATGCGTCGTGAATTACAAATGTAGAAACAGGGTAGTTACTGCAGTAATATCCGTTCAGTGCTATAAATCTCTCGGTTCCGGAATATTTTTTAATTCATAACATCAATCTTTGATTCAGGTGTTTGTGCAACCAGAAAGTATGTGAGAAGTGCGATCTAAATTACCTATCGTGCTTCGTTCCACCATTTCACCTCAACTTCAAGTGCGAGGGAAAAAACAAAAAAAACATAGCTTCTGTATGGAAAATTAGCATTTTTAATTGGTCGTCAATTCACTGAGTCTGTCTGCGTATCGTAGCAACGAGCACAAGACTGTGCTGTTGTGAATCCAGTGGGGAAAATAGATCTCGTGTATTCTATTGTTTATAAATTTCGTGTGTCTATGTGATAGAAATATTATTTGATGCAAATAATTTTAGCCAGCTCAGCCAAACTTTATTAGCTGGCGGCTCAATTTGGCTTACGAGATTATTGGCTGGCGGCGGTTGATATTCTAAATGGTGCAAATGGTGGCGCCTGGCAGCGGCTTCGGGGTCTAGTCTCAAGACCACGTTTCACGTGGTTTCGGTCTTGTCACGGTCTTGACGGTCTTGGTCTCGCAGTCTCGAGACCGGCATAGTGGTCGTGGATTTAGCAATACAATACTACAATATCCACAACAATATCTGCAACAGACATGGACGCGGAAGTAGGGGTGCTGCCGGTGCTGCAGCACCCCCTGTTGGCAAGCTGTGATGACAATAAATTATAGCTAATAAATATATCTCGGGTTGTTGTTTCTGTTCCACAACATTTTGTATGTCATGTTTGGGGTGGTCGATGATGAGAGGGATATTTAATTTATCTTCAGTGTGTAGTATTAGCCAATCAGGTGTCTTGACGCGAATCACGCGATTACATTCAGCCTACGCAGCACCCAAAAAAACAACAACAAAAAAACACCTAGTCTACAAAAACTGCTAGTGATATAAATTTAGTCTAATAGCAATATAATTAGATAGTAATAATGTCTCAAAAAAGAATTTTAGATTTTTTTTTAAATCATCTTTTAATTTCGGTGCTGATGCAGTGGTGACGCGTTCATGTGACGAGAGTGGCGCTCCCAATAAAGTAGGCCTATCTAAAAGCTTCCACAAAGAACAGGCAAAAAAGTAATGATTATGAATGTCAAATAGCAAGGAGAGATTTTAATTGTTTATTAATAAACAATTAAGGTTTTTCTGTGTCAGTGTGTCGGCTTCAAGATGAATTTGACGATGCTAAATCGCGATCTTCTAGATTGAGAGCGCGTCCGGAGTGAAGACATGGTGTGAAAACGAGCACTTTGATCATCTTGATTTAAAAACACATATCATGTACAGTTATTGATGTATCCATATTTAGTCAAACACAAATCAGTGACATGATAGGTTTTAACTTCATTCAGGAGATTTTGGGTAACTGACAGATGACTTTGAGCACACAGATAACGGTGTGTGTGTGTGTGTAACCATAGCGACAAAACAACCAGCTTTCGGTTCCTGCACTTAAGCTTATAATTTCGTTTTTTAAAATCTTTATGTATTTAAAAGTTACAGAATGGATTCATGTGGAGACTTCGAAATCAACAGAGATAGACAGGCAATGCAAAACTAAATCTTACAAGTTATTGCTTAGCTTCAACAACACTAGTCTGTTTTATGGTCTCGGTCTTGGTCTCGGTTTAGGCGGTCTTGACTACAAGTCTAGTGTGTTGCACATACTGAGACGTTCTGGTCCATTCTCATTTGTGTTTATTCTGTCGGAGTCTCTTCATACTATTTATATTCCAATTCAAACGTACGCTGAATGACATTCAAAACAGCGGGTCTCTCACTCTCTCAGCCCTTCTACTTACCCACTGCCATAGGTATCAAGTTACGCCCTCATCCAAAGGCAGGGCGGGGATATGCAGCTCATTTGCATTTAAGGTGGTATATACCAAAACAGCTCATTTTTAAATAGCCCCAAAAATGACATTTTCAAATGGTTATAATAAATTACCTGTGGGGTATTTTGAGCTGAAACTTCACAAATACGTTCTGGGGACACCCGAGACCAAAAAGGGCATAATAGGTGCTCTTTAATATTCGCAAATCTGAGAAATAAAGTCGGAATTGTGAGGGAAAAAGTTGCTATTACCTTTTTTAATTTTGCATTCCGGTGCGGGAACCAGCTTCCACACACACACACACACACACACACACACACACACACACCTTCCCAACATATCTTGATAATTCTTGTACTTTTAGATTTTTTCCTCGTTGTTGTAAATCTCGTTCTGCTGTTATTGGACAGGATTAAGTGGAGTTTGTCACACAGCACATGTTCATTATGTTGTTCTGATTGATCTTAGTGGTTTTAGGTGAAAAGGAAAACTTTATTTCACACATAAACGGTGTCAGAGGTACAGAAATACAGAACCTGTACACTGATAGTGAGAGTTTCCTGTTCAGTGGTTCAGGGTTAATGTGATGTGTTGATGTGTGTGATGTGTGTGTGATGTGTGATGTGTGTGTGATGTGTGTGTGATGTGTGTGTGATGTGTGTGTGATGTGTGTGATGTGTGTGTGGTTGACCTGAGGCTGGTCTTCTTCGTCAGTTGTCGTTCGGTGGATCTAGCAGTTTCCACGCTGAAGAGCAAGAAGTCCACAGTGTTCCTGCTGAAGTTCCTGTCCGACCTGGTGCCCTTCGAGCGCCCCAGTACCTGAAGGTGAGTGTGTGTGCGGTCGAGAGCCGCCCGTGCCGATGCCCTGAGTGTGACCTCTGTGTGACGTTCCTCAGGTCCACGTCATGCATCCGCCGTTCATCGGGGGAAGTACCGCTGTCTGCTGCAGGAGTACGTGACGCTCGCCAGGACACGGCTGACAGATCTGAAGGTCAGAGGGCGCCGGGTCAGCGGAGGTCAAGGTGTGCTTCTGCGGGACTGACGGAGTGTGTGTGTGTGTGTGTGTGCAGGTGTCGCTGGAGGAGACGGGCATCTTCGAGGTGGTGAACGGCTCCGCCGGTGCGGTTGAAGTAAGTCATGTGACCTGTGTGAACACTGCTTCTGTCTGGGTCTGTCAGTTCGCTTCTGTGTTACGCCCACATTACTTGTGTGTGTGTGTGTGTGTGTGTCAGTGTCCAGCACAGCAGGATGTGGAGAAGGCCGTAACTCTCTTCATGAGCACCAATAAGATCCCAGCGACAGTGATAGAGGCCAGGTACACGCACACACACGCAGACGCACACACACACACACACACACACATGCTGAAAGTGTTTCTGAGGGGTGTTTCCTGTGTGTATTAGTATCTTCAGGAGGCCGTATTTCCTGTCTCGATTCCTGCCTGCTCTTCTCTCTCCGCGTGCGGTCAGTGTCATCCTCTCTCACACACACACACACACACACACACACACACACACACACACACCTGCCCCTTCACTGCTCTCGAATGCTCATCTCTCTTCATTACAGCTTCCTGTAATGCCTGATGCCAGAATGACCTTCATTGAGGCCTTGAGGAAGTAGGTGTCGCTGTACAGTGTAACGCTCTCCAGAGTGTGTGTTGATCTTCTGTGTGTGTGTGTGTGTGTGTGTGTGTTGTATTGATGATCTCTAGAGTGTGTGTTGATCTTCTGTGTGTGTGTGTGTGTGTGTATTGATGATCTCTAGAGTGTGTGTTGATCTTCTGTGTGTGTGTGTGATGTGTGTGTGTGTGTGATGTCTAGATTGTGTGTTGATCTTCTGTGTGTGTGTGTGTGTGTGTGTGTGTGTGTTGATCTTCTGTGTGTGTGTTGACCTTCTGTGTGTGTGTGTGTGTGTGTGTGTGTGTGTGTTGATCTTCTGTGTGTGTGTGTGTGTGTGTGTGTTGATCCTCTGTGTGTGTGTGTTGTCTGTGTGTGTGTGTGTGTGTGTGTGTGTCTGTGTGTGTGTGTGTGTGTGTCTGATCTTCGTGTGTGTGTGTGTGTGTGTGTGTGATCTTCTGTGTGTGTGTGTTGATCTTCTGTGTGTGTGTGTGTGTGTTTGATCTTCTCTGTGTGTGTGTAGGGTGGATAAGATCCCGGCCAGCGCTCTACACGTCATACACACACTCGTGTCAGAGGGAGACGCACCGCCAGAAACGAGGTGCTCATAATCACATGATTAATCCTGTTATTAAACATCACACTGACCTACACAATCATGAACAAGAGTTTATATTTTACACCAGGGTCCGTCAGTATCGTTGTGTGTGTGTGGTTATAGTGTAGTTTCACCTCATGTGTGTGTGTGTTTAGGTGTGTGTGAGTCCAGTGTGGACGATCATCAGGTGATTCTACGAGAGCAGTTCCTTCAGCTGAGGAGATTGATGACTGACGGGGGTACACACACACACACACACACACACACACTCTTCTCTCACACACACACACACACTCACTCTAAATCCTGCTGTCTTGTGTCGTGGCAGACGTTTGTGCTCAGCTGTCCAGGATCTCTCAGACGTTGAGGAACATATGTCCTGATGAAGAGACAGGAAGTGATGTCATCACGCTGGACCTGGATTCGCCTGATTCAACACACGCTGATGTATGAACACACACACAGATTCATGATGTTTCTCTCACACACTCGCTCACACACACACTCACACACACTCGCACTCACTCACAGCATGAACACACATGCATGCTGTTACACACACACTCACAGCCGTATGAACACAGATTCATAATGTTGCACACACACACACACACACACACACACAAACAAACAAACAATCACTCACAAACACACACTCACTTACTGCCGTATGAACACAGGTGCATGCTGTTGCACACACACACACTGAACATGATGTCATGATGGGTATCTACACGACACACACTCGTCCTGTCCTGTCCGACACACACTCGTTCAGGCTGCACAAATATGGGCCAAAATGATAATCACGATTATTTTGATCAATATTGAGATCCCGATTAATTATCACGATTATTTGTTGATTTTAACCAAAACAAATGTTATTGTCACATACAAATAAAATGGGTCCTCTTATTCACCAAAATTCAGTGCATCTCTTTAAAAAATAAAGAAAAATAAAGAAAACAATAAATAAAATGTAGCAAAACTTCAACAGGGCACTATTTTACATTTTACATTGTGTAAATATATTTTAGGAAGCAAAATATAAACTTGCATTGTACCTGCATAATGGATGTGAATAAAACACGCAAAATATACAATTAATAAAAAACAAATATTCCATAGCAGAATGTAACCGAATGAGAACATGTCAAGGCAGAGCTATGCACTGTGGAAGTTCGATTAGTGGATGAAATTCAGAGTCATTGTTATTTGACACTTAAGAAATGTAAAATGTGGTGGTACAGTGTTAGTGATTAGTTGTGAAATCTTACTGCATACATTTCATCTATTTAATCCTCCATATGAAAGTTTACGTGGTCGAATTATTTCTATTTATTAAACAATAGTAAAAAACAAGATGTTTGTTTTAGCCTACTGATTATTGGAGTCCATTAATCAAACTTTCATGCCTCTTATATAGTAATTATATATTATTATGTAGTATTTATGTACCAATTTACTAATGCAATTTACTAGAGCTGCACATCTGTTTGACTGGCATCAGTTCATGTATGAGCTAACATTGAGCAGCACATCCGTTACAGTGTGTTTAAAGCTGTCGAAGTATTGTTCAGTCTCATAATGACTAATGGTAACTAATGAAGCCTCATTGTAAAGTGTTGCCGTTTATTGTCACGGTAACGACGATGGATGTGTGTGTTCTATGTTCTAATCTGTGTCTCTCAGGTGGCCAATCTGACCTTGCAGAGCTTCTGTGTGTGTGTGCTGGATGCTTCCCGAATCAGCCCTCCTAACAGGTATGACACACACACCATCATCACCACTAAACAAGCAAGAATAAGCCCCGCCCCTGTTTCTCATGCTTGAATGCCATTGGCCGCTGTAGAACAACAGCGTTATTCCAATAAGGCTTCAGTATTTGAACCGAAATCTGCAGTTCTGTGTAAACTTAGCCTTTTTCAACAAGCTTGACTATTAAAGGGATACTTCAGGATGTAGCTTTGTATTAGTAGAACACCTGTCGTATTTTTCGAATCACCGTGCTCTCCACCCTCATATCCTCCTGAGACCAGAGATTTGTGGATTTTTTTGTCTGGAAAATCATTATTTTGCGCCATCAGAGGATGTTTTGTCCAGAGGTTAAAGACTACAGTCAGTAGTCAGGATCTGTCCCGCATGTCCTCAATCCGCCCATAGAGGGTGATCTCACTCACAGAATGAACACATAGTGTCAGCCATCTTTTTTTTTGGAAGCTAAGCTAGCAGGCTCTTGTTGTAGTGAGTCCCTACAATGTGGTGATGTAGGTTTTAAGTTTGATTGTTTTTTGGCTTTCTGACCCCAAGACTCAACTAATCTCTGCAATTCTCCATCTGTGATCCTTGAAGAGTTTTTGGCCACTCAAACTTTCATCCTCACCGTCCATTAAGACAATATAGACACACGTCCTCTTCCTGGCAGAATCGTAACATCTTTAGTTGATTATAATTTCTTAATTATTGCCCTGATGGTCAAAATGGGGATTTTCAATTCTTTAGATATTTTTCTTACATCTTTTGATGCACATCAGAACCATGTTCTTTGGTTTTAGTCATTGTGATGGATGATTAAGGGGATTTGGCCTTTGTGCTTCCTCATATTTAAACTCCTGTGAAACAAGAAGTCATGACTGGACAATTTCGTGTCCTTAGTCACCTTAGTGTGCTAAAAAAGGTGAATATTATTGGAATATCCTTCACACATGTTTTACTCATAAAATATTCTCAGGGGTGCAAATAATTGTGGCCAACGTGTTTTGGAGAAAAACATTTACTGCCACCCGCCCCCTCCCCCCCACACACACTTTCAATTCTTTTACTTCAATGAAAGGTTAGAATTGTTACACATTTTTGAATGAAAGATCAGAAGGATAAACACTGCAGGTTTAGTTTTTACAGCCAGTTTTGATCATATTTACCAGGGGTGCCATTCATTCTGTGCATGACTGTACATGTGTTTAATGATCGTGGTGTTGTCCTCAGGCAGGGCTCATGGCCGGGTGTGTTTGTGAAGGTGCTGTTGGGCCACCGATGGCTCGTCTCTGCCCTGATACACAGACTGTGGGATCTGCTCCAGCACCAGGTGATGACTGTCCCCGCGTGTGTTTTATCACTCTCTCAGTGCATGTGTGTGTGTTTCAGGCCGAGGCTCTGAGCGTGGCTCATGTTCTTGGTGTGTGTGTGTTTCAGGCCGAGGCTCTGAGCGCGGCTCATGTTCTGGGTGTGGCGGCGCTGATGGTGGAGCTTCATCAACTGCACACAGGTGTGTGTTCGGGTGCAGCTGACGGGCTCGCCTGCGGTCGCTTTCTCCGTGTCCCAGTGTCTCTGTGAGGCTCTGATCTGCTCCACACGCGCACAAATGGCCCTCTGCCTCAGGTCTGACCCTCATATCATCCCCATATCATTCACACCTGTATCAGATTATTGGTATCAGCTGATATATCAGTTATCAGCATCCAAAAATATACAGAATTATTGGTATCGGCCAATATATCAGTTATCGGCTTCCAATTATTCAGAATTATCAGTATTGGCCAATATATCAGTTATCGGCTTCCAATTATACAGAATTATCGGTATTGAGCCAATATATCAGTTATCGGCTTCCAATTATACAGAATTATTGGTATCGGCCAATATATCAGTTATCAGCTTCCAAATATACAGAATTATCGGTATCGGCCAATATATCAGTTATCGAGCTTCCAAATATACAGAATTATCGAGTATCGGCCAATATATCAGTTATCGGCTTCCAATTATACAGAATTATCGGTATCTGGACAATATATCAGTTATCGGCTTCCAATTATACAGAATTATCAGTATCGGCCAGATATATCAGTTATCGGCTTCCAATTATACAGAATTATTGGTTATCGGCCGATATATCAGTTATCAGCTTCACAAATATACAGAATTATTGTTATCGGCCAATATATCGGTTATCAGCTTCCAAATATACAGAATTATTGGTCTCGAGCCAACATATCGGTTATCAGCTTCCAAATATACAGAATTATCGGTATCTGGCCAATATATCAGTTATCGGGTTCCAATTATACAGAATTATACTAGAATTATCGGAATCTAAGGCCAATATATCAGTTATCGGCTTCCAAATATACAGAATTATTGAGTATCGGCCAATATATCAGTTATCGGCTTCCAAATATACAGAATTATTGGTTATCGGCCAATATATCAGTTATCGGCTTCCAATTATTCAGAATTATCGGTATCGGCCAATATATCAGTTACCGGCTTCCCAATTATACAGAATTATCGAGTATACGCCCAATATATCAGTTATCGGCTTCCAATTATACAGAATTATTGTTATCGGCCAATATATCAGTTATCGGCTTCCAAATATACAGAATTATTGTTATTGGCCAATATATCGGTTATCAGCTTCCAAATATACAGAATTATTGGTATCGGCCAATATATCAGTTATCAGCTTCCAAATATACAGAATTATTGGTATCGGCCGATATATCAGTTATCAGCTTCAAAATATACATAATTATTGTTATCGGCTAATATATCAGTTATCAGCTTCCAAATATACAGAATTATTGGTATCGGCTGATTAATCAGTTATCGGCTTCCAAATATACAGAATTATTGGTACTCGGCCAATATATCAGTTATCAGCTTCCAATTATACAGAATTATTGTTATCTGGCTGATATGTCAGTTATCGGCTTCCAAAATATGTAGAATTATTGGTATCGGCCGCTATATCAGTTATCGGCTTTCAAATATACTGAATTATCGGTATCGGCCGATATATCAGTTATCGGCTTCCAATTATTCAGAATTATCGGTATCGGCCAATATATCAGTTATCGGCTTCCAATTATACAGAACTATCGTTATCGGCCGATATATCAGTTATCGGCTTCCAAATATACAGAATTATTGGTATCGGCCAATATATCGGTTATCAGCTTCCAAATATACAGAATTATTGGTATCGGCCAATATATCAGTTTTCGTCTTCCAATTATTCAGAATTATCGGTATTGGCCAATATTTCAGTTATCGGCTTTCAAATATACAGAATTATCGGTATCGAGCCGATATATCAGTTACTGGCTTCCAAATATACAGAATTATTGGCCGATACAGAATTATTGGTATCGGCCAATATATCAGTTATCGGCTTCCAATTAAACAGAATTATCGTTATCGGCCGATATGTCAGTTATCGGCTTCCAATTATACAGAATTATCGGTATCGGCTGATATATCAGTTATCGGCTTCCAAATATACAGAATTATTGGTATCGGCCGATATATCGGTTATCAGCTTCCAAATATTCAGAATTATTGGTATCGGCCGATATATCAGTTATCAGCTTCAAAATATACAGAATTATTGTTATCGGCTGATATATCAGTTATCAGCTTTCAAATATACTGAATTATCGGTATCGGCCGATATATCAGTTATCGGCTTCCAATTATTCAGAATTACTCGGTACTCGGCCAATATATCAGTTATCAGCTTCCAATTATACAGAATTATACAGAATTATTGGTATCTGGCCAATATATCAGTTATCGGCTTCCAATTATTCAGAATTAGCGGTATCGGCCAATATATCAGTTATCAGCTTCCAATTATACAGAATTATACAGAATTATCGGTATCGGCCAATATATCAGTTATCGGCTTCCAATTATTCAGAATTAGCGGTATCGGCCAATATATCAGTTATCAGCTTCCAATTATACAGAATTATACAGAATTATCGGTATCGGCCAATATATCAGTTATCGGCTTCCAAATATACAGAATTATCGGTATCGGCCAATATATCAGTTATCGGCTTCCAAATATACAGAATTATTGGTATCGGCCAATATATCAGTTATCGGCTTCCAATTATTGCAGAGATTAATTCTACAGAGACACACTGATGAAAGTTACATACATCTAATATGACAAGTTCATTTCTACAACTTGGTCATTGCAGTTTAAATGACTCAGACTGATAGTACAGTTTATCAGGTACTGATTTGCATCCATATCATAGTGCTCATGTGTGTGAGGTGGTCGTGTGTGTGTGTATCTTCAGGTTGTGTGTGGCCGTTCTGTCGTACGGCCTGTGCAGAGCCAACGCTCAGTCAGAGGAACTCCAGAACTTCATCCCAGAAACACTTTATAAAAAGGTACAGAAGCAGTCAGGTGTTGATGCTCAGAGTGGAGCTCTCGACTGCACATGTGTGTGTTCAGGCTCAGTGTGACTGCACATGTGTGTGTTCAGGCTCAGTGTGACTGCATGTGTGTGTGTTCAGGCTCAGTGTGACTGCATGTGTGTGTGTGTTCAGGCTCAGTGTGACTGCATGTGTGTGTGTGTTCAGGCTCAGTGTGACTGCATGTGTGTGTGTGTGTTCAGGCTCAGTGTGACTGCATGTGTGTGTGTTCAGGCTCAGTGTGACTGCATGTGTGTGTGTTCAGGCTCAGTGTGACTGCATGTGTGTGTGTGTTCAGGCTCAGTGTGACTGCATGTGTGTGTGTTCAGGCTCAGTGTGACTGCATGTGTGTGTGTTCAGGCTCAGTGTGACTACATGTGTGTGTGTTCAGGCTCAGTGTGACTGCATGTGTGTGTGTTCAGGCTCAGTGTGACTACATGTGTGTGTGTTCAGGCTCAGTGTGACTACATGTGTGTGTGTTCAGGCTCAGTGTGACTGCATGTGTGTGTGTTCAGGCTCAGTGTGACTACATGTGTGTGTGTTCAGGCTCAGTGTGACTACATGTGTGTGTGTTCAGGCTCAGTGTTGACTGCATGTGTGTGTGTTCAGGCTCAGTATGTGATGGCCAGGCTGGTCCCCGGGACGCGAGCGCTCCTGAGTGAGGAGGGACGGAGCCCGGATGCGTGCACAGATGTGTGTGATCTGACTGGGCGAGTGCAAGACTCCGCTGTGGCGCTGTGGAGGAACACACAGATCCGATCCCTGAGGAAACGCCCTCAGTACCAGGTACTCTCACAGCCTCACTCTCCCAGGAGATGGCAGTGTGTCGGACGGGTGCGCTAACTCTCTCGTTTCTCCAGCTCTCGTTCTCAGAGTGGCTCTCAGCTGAGCTTCAGGTTCACCGGAGCCGAGATGCCCTGACAGATGCAGAGAGGTACACAAACACACACCAACATCAGGGACACGAAAGCACAACACAAACATCTAAGAGACCTGTGATCACAGCTGGGCATTAGTGTTGTTATAGAGACGGGAGGAATATTAGTGCTGTCGCTTTAAGATCTGCACGGGTCTTAAAAATCACTTTCTGTGTGTGCACGTTTGGGTAAAATTCCGAATCCTTTGTGATATTTCAATATGACTTTAAACAATTCAAGTGCGAGACGACCAATTACCAGCGATTCTTTTGAAGCCTAACGCCCAAACTGTGTTGTAAACATCCCTGCAGCATCTTTATAGACCTCATGCTCCAGAGAAACAAGCGCGCGCCATCTTTGGAATATTGTGTTTGAACTCCCGTTGAAGCGGTCGCTCTGTATATCTCTATGGCATCGCTGTCCAGGAGTAATTCGCCTTTGAAGTGGATTTACTTAATGTAAAGTTAACGAAAGTAGTCATGAGGATTGCAATGTTTAAAGCAGACATCTTAACATGTGTGAGTAGACCGGGAAGATTTTACAGACGAGCCGTTCATTCATAAATATATAAAATCAAGATCGCTGTGAGAATACAGACCGGAAGACAAAAAACAATGAGCGCAGCGCTGGAAAGGGGCGGGGCTACATAAGGTCTATAGCAGAGCACGCTTCAGCATTGTGTGTGTGTGTGTTAGGCAGGAGTATGAGCAGTGGGCGTGTCATCAGTATCTGCACATGTCGGAGTGTGACGGAGGCTGTAATGGAGACGTGACTCAGATCTGCGCTCGCATCATCTCTGCTGTTCTAGACCATCACATGATGTGAGTGACTCGCAGAGGGATCAGAAGTATCTCAGTCATACCTCACCTAATGTGTGTGTGTGTGTAGGTCACGGACAGGGAGCGCGCTCTACTCCACACACAGACCGCTGTCTGCCGGACCTGCTGTCGCTCCTACAGGTGCGGATCACCTTCATTCTCATGTTCCTCTCGCTAACACATCAGCGTTCACAGGAGTCTCTCTCTCTCTCTCTGCAGGCGTTCCTGTATGAAGAGCTGCTCACTCACAGCGCATCAGAGGACACGGGTCACTTCCTCTGGGACCTGATTGACAGCAGGTGCTCTGTGACCCCTGACCCCAACAGCATCGCACAGGAGCTGAAATATCAGCAGATGCTTCACGACCTGAGACGGTGCTCACTCACTCACTCACTCACTCACTCACTTACTCACTGACAGACTCACTCACTCACTGACTCACTCACTCACTCACTGACAGACTCACTCACTCACTGACAGACTCACTCACTCACTGACTCACTCACTCACTCACTGACACACACTCACTGACTCACTCACTCGACTCACTGACTGACTCACTCACTCACTCACTCACTCACTCACTCACACTCACTCACTCACTGACACACACACACTCACTCACTCACTCACTGACTCACTCACTCACTGACTCACTCACTCACTCACTCACTGACTCACTCACTCACTCACTGACAGACTCACTCACTCACTCACTCACTCACTCACTGACTCACTCACTGACTCACTCACTCACTCACTGACTCACTGACTCACTCACTGACTCACTCACTCACTCACTCACTCACTCACTCACTCACTCACTCACTCACTCACTCACTCACTCACTGACTGACTCACTGACTCACTCACTCACTCACTGACTCACTCACTCACACACTCACACACTGACTCACTGACTCACTCACTCACTGACTCACTCACTCACTCACTCACTCACTCACTGACACACACTCGCACACTCTCACTCACTGACACACACTCACTCACTGAGCTCGCTCACTCGCTCACTCACTCGCTCACTCACTCACTCGACTCGCTCACGCACTGCTCACACTGACTCACTCACTCACTCACTGACTCACTCACTGCACTCACTCACTCACTCACTCACTGACTCGCTCACTCACTGACTCACTCACTCAGCTCACTCACTGCACTCACTCACTCACTCACTGGCTGAGCTCACTCACTCGCTCGCTCAGTCACTCGCTGACGGGCTGGCCGGCTGGCTGGCTCCACTCGCTACTCGCTCGCTCACTCACTGACGCACTCGCCTGACACGCGCTGGCTCAGCACTCGCTCGCTGACTCGCTCGCTCGCTGACTCGCTCGCTGGCTCGACTGGCTCGCTTGGCCTCGCGCTACACTCACTCACTGCACTACACTCACTCACTCACTGACTCACTCACTCACTCACTCACTCACTCACTCACTCACTCACTCACTCACTCACTCACTCACTGACTCACTCACTCACTAACACTGACTCACTCACTCACTCACTCACTCGACTCACTCACTCACTGACTCACTCACTCACTCACTGACTCACTCACACTCACTCACTCGCTCGCTCACTCACTGACTCGACTCTGACTCACTCACTCAGCTCACTCACTGACTCACTCACTCACTCACTCACTCACTCGACTCACTCACTGGCTCACTCACTCACACTCACTCACTCACTCACTCACTCACACTCACTCACTCACTCACTGACTCACTCACTCACTGACGCTCACTCACTCACTCGCTGACGCTCACTCACTCACTCACTCACTCACTCACTCACTGACTCACTCACTCACTCACTACACTCACTCACTGACTCACTCACTCACTCACTGACCACTCACTCACTCACTCACTCACTCACTGACTCGCTCACTCACTCACTCACTCACTCACTCACTCACTCACTCACTCACTCACTCACTCACTCACTCACTCACTCACTGCACTCACTCACTCACTGACTCACTCACTCACTCACTGACTCACTCACTCACTTCACTCACTCACTCACTGACTAGCTCACTCACTCACTCACTCACTCTCACTCACTCACTCACTCACTCACTCACTCACTGCACTCACTCACTCACTCACTCACTCACT
>JAQIUQ010005343.1:0-30000 GCA_030378365.1 Hybognathus amarus
ATGTCTTTAGTTCAGTACATGTGCTCAATAAGGCACTGTGATACACCAGCTCCATAATATAGTATATCCACCTGATGAAGTGCTAACAAAGCTTTAATTTATCAGCTGTATTTTTCTTTCTACAAAGCTTTATGATTCATTTTTTGCAACAGAAATATTCCACGTTTTAAAACAACAGACAAAGTAGCCTTAAAAACAATCTGGAAATTGTAAGCCTGTGTTGTAAGAGCATGTGCAGACGTCTGATTTTTCGTTTTGTTACGTCACTCTAGGCTTCTTTCAAATGAGTCAAGTGTTACGATGTAGAAACCTATGCAAGAAAACAATCGATCAGTTCAGTATGATAAAGAACGTTAAAAGAGCTGCTCACGTCTTTTGCGGCGCTGCAAGTTCTCGATTTCAAATAGGGCACGTCAATGTGTGCGCGCGTCATGATGATGGAGCCACGCGGTCTGGCACCGTCGCCTACCTCCACAAACATGTACGTCAGACGAAAGATTTACAGATTTTCTTGGGACATTCTGGCGAAGGCGTTACGGCAGCTGCAGCCAGAGTCGTGCGGTTCCCGAGTGTGTTATGTGTGTGCGCTAAACTGTGGGCGCATTTAGAGTTGGGGATAAAACATAGGCTAATTATATTTTTTAGAAATACAGTAAATAAATAAGCTGCTTTATAAAGGAATAAATCTCAAGGAGTAAATACATTGAAAATGTATTTCTATTGGCAGAGAAAAATATGCGACTATGGTCGAACTAATAAGAATGCTCAGGTGCAACCAAGACGGCACTCAGCTAGAATTGCCAGCCCTCGAGCTAACTAACAGTATTTATGTCGATTTTGACGTCCAGTGAGGCGCAAGATGCCAGAAAGCGCGTAAAGTGATATCTCGTCGCGTGTACGATCACTCATTGTTCACAGATAGATTTGTGAAGGCTTTACCTTTCACTGTGAAGATCTAAAACATATTTAGATATACGCAATTGGAGAGTGACGAATGAAAGGCGGTTCGATATTTTAAATCTTCACAGTGAAAAGCAAAACTTCCGAAATCTCGTGCTAAGCAACGAGTCACGGTGGCACGCGGCGAGGTGTCACTTCTGAGGATCTCCGCGCTCGCGCAGGATGGGAAGCGCCCGCCCTCAGTGTGGCTTGGGACGTGGCTGTGGTTACAGAAGTTAAAGACGATATGTGATGCTTTTCGTTTTCTCCACACAAACCGGCTCGTTTTCGTGTCTTAGGGCGTCAGGTGTGTACTTACAGTTACGAAGTCATTAAATCAATGTTCAATTTGGACTTCTCTGTGCATGCTCTTTGAGGTGGTGACCCATTCAGACCTCCATTATATGACTGACAAGCACAGAGAACGGTTTGAGCTAAAAACATTGAGAAATTGAAACTACTGTGGAAACAAGACACCTACACACAGTGGCGGCTGGTGAAAAACATCCTTAGGGTGGGGCTGTGTCATACCTGGCATTTCAATAGTCTGGTAACCATGGAACTCAGGTCTTTTAGCATTGTGGCATGCTCTACCTCAGGAGACATGTGTCAAGAATCTAGCCTTCTCTCCATTAAGAAACCTCTTAAAAACACTTCTATGTCTAAAACACTCACAAACATGTTCTTTTTTTAATCTCTTAACCTATATCGTAAAGTCGAACCTCGAGGTGTTGGAAAGGTTATATAATTAACAATTCTTATTATAAATTAATTTTAATAACCACACCAAATACAATTTAAGGATACATAGTGCTGTGGAGAAGCAATTCTGCAATGCCCAATATTGAGAAGGTTGAGCCAGTGGGCTCACAAACAGCAAACGTAGTGCATGAGCTTTCCATTTGAAGTTGAACTGAGACAGTATCTCTTCAGTGATTGCTTCATCAGCTGTCATTGAATGAGAAAAGTATCACTCACAAGCAGTTTTGAGTGATTTTTCAAGACAAATACTGCACATGTACAGTGACTGAAGACTTGTCCTGAGTTTGGTAGTGGCCGCGGCTGGGCCCGGCTCACGGCCGCAGCGATTCGCTCAGGGCGCTAAAGTAAATCACCCACAGCTGACTTTGAGCTCACTGATTGGCTACAGCTTATGTCAATCGTTATATCGTTCAGTCGGGCAATTGGCTTTGAAGCTGCTCCAGAAACCCGCCTTCCTGGGGCGATTTCTCCAGCGCCCAGGAGCCGACCCACGTGCACGCCATGCGTGCACTTCAGGAAAGGGGAAAGTCGGAGAAGAAACCAGACATTTTGAATTTCTATTTATTATTTTTCACATATACTGAGTTAGCATTTTACATCTATCGACAGCTACACAACTCAGATGCCCACTTTGACAGCTTCGAAAAAGTTCCGAAAGAGAGTCAGTAAGACTAGTCGATATGAATTAAGCAGTTTAGCCCCCATTTTCTAAGAGGCTCGAATCCACTTCATATGACAATCCGGACTAGAATTTAGGCTCTTATTCACATTTCAACATCCGATCAGCGGAGATGACCGAGAAGCTCGAACGTGATGCGTAACGTACATAGATAGAACCGCATTGGTTCTTGTGACATGGTCAAGCAACTGAACCTTCTTTTTATTCACTTTTTGAAGCGGCAAAGTGGTAGTTGCGTCAGCTGTCAATTGGAGGGACTGAAAGCTCTCAGATCTCCTCAGAAAGATCTTCATTTGTGTGTTTACATGTTTGGAACAACATGAGGGTGACAATTTTTGTGCGTAACATTGGGGCTGAACGATTAATTGCATTTGCGATAATATCGCGATATGATGAAACATGATTTTGTAAATCGCAAAGCTGCGATTACACTTGTTAGCGGCGCAACACGAGAGAAAAGCAGTCTGCAAAGATCGAAGCGTCAACTTGGCATGCTACGCATATAGGTCTGGCCATACAGAAATAACAGTTGTTGTTTTTTTTTTAATGTATGTGATATTGTGTTATTTACTCTCTCCCCAAAAATTCTGGATCAATTCAGAGAATTTCAGAATTGAGCCTATATAGCCTATTTAAATTATTAACATCTAATTTGTTTCAATTAAGCTGCAATAACCTAAGACTGGCATGTCGCAGTGGAGGGCTACAGTTCAAAACAACAACAACAACAGGCTTTGCTTGATGACGATATTGAGGCACGCGGAATGATGGGAACTGTTGTTTTCAACTCCACCGTGGATAAATCAGTCAGACGGGAATTGAAAATTAGTTGTCACAGATGAGGTAAAGTTCAACTTCTATAAACGTTGTGTTTAATGACATGCTTGTTTTTCATTAAACTGAAATAGCTGCAAGAAAAAGTCAGGTTTAAAAGTGGATTAGTTATCACAGAGAATGTTTCTGGACAATGAAGCTATGGTGGAGCAGGGTTTAGAAGTCTAGAATCGTAGCTAATGTATCCTGACTTCTCGCCCTATGCTGCAATATGCATTTAGTTTTGCGTTCGTTTACAGAAATCAGCTGCTCAAATGACAATTACTGATGTTCTATTAGATATTTTCAGGCGATATGTCTCAATTCATTCAGTTAACGGATGTTCTCGAGGTAAAATTTTCAGGAATACACGATTGGAGCAACGATTGTATTTAATCGTACAGTTCAATCATAACATAGATAATAAACAGACATTATTGCTTCCTTTCATGTCATTAAACATAACAATATCTGCTGGCCATATACTGATGAGAAAGCGACACCGATATGGTGTGCGATACTGGAGTTGTACCTGAGACAGTCGCGATGGCTCTCCTTCTCTGTGTGCGCCCCTACAGGAAGCAGTCACACATTACGCAAATAATACCCGAAAAAGACAATGTATCAGAACCGGATGTGCACCATTGCCATTAGCAAATGCAGCTAGGAAGCAAGCTGACATTTGTTGCTTGATAGACGCAAACGCAGCAGCTGCCGCAGCTTCCGCATTTAACATCTCCAGGACTTCCACCAAGTCGAGCCAAGCAATCGAGGTCACAGCAGCACGCTACGGCGGGCTAACTGCCGACTCCACAGCTTACCCTGCTCTACACGCCCCGTTTCCTTGGTTTAAATCTCAATTTCTCTCTCGAATTTAAACGCTGCTTTGCAACATTTGGAAATATTGCAAGTTAATTCATCTAACTATATATATGACACTCGCCTTGTGATTGGGGGTATCTTATGCAAAAATCTTAGGTATTGCACCTTCAAATGTTTTTTTTTATATTATTTTTTTAAAAGTGTGTTTTTACACATGTAATTAAATACATATTTTTAGTGTTATTAAGGTGCATTAATAAGAAAAGAGAAGAACAATGGAGTCATGAGCTGCCTAAAGATTCCCATCCCATACTGTACAATGATTTCTTGCTTGTCTTTATCTGAGTAAAGAACTTAAAGAAAAATCGCACTGTCAACTGTCACAATTGCAAAGAAAACAAAAGCGCAATTAGACTTATTTTCCCATAGGTAATCGAGGGCCCTATAAAATCGCGTTTATTTTTTCCCAAAATTCCAGTTTATTTTTTCCCAAATTTTGTGTTTTCCGATTTCATTACAAAGTGATTTTGAATTCCGTTTTGCAAATTTAATTTCCGTTTTCATTTTTGCAAATTCCGTTTTTTCCGTTTTCATTTTCTGCAAATTCCGTTTTCATTTTTGGGAACTGATTTTTTTTTACCCTTCACTGTTATTGAGTCTGTTGAACAGTGCTTGTTATTCCCGTGATTCGCAGAAATTATAGGGCCTGATAATCGTTTAGCCCTGAGTGTATTACTATCCCTTTAAGTTTAGGAATGCATACATAAGAGAGAAAGGTTCTACTTGGGTCAATCTCTGGAAACAAATAGTTCCCAGGAGAATGTAACTGACCATGCAGTGCTGTTAGAACTGATCAGTCTAAGAGTGATTCTGAGCAAATCGGAAGGTGGCCTAGCTCTTTGATGTCTGTTACGGGGTGAATCTGGCTCATCACTGTCGAGTGCACACGACTTTAGTTGCCCGGGGCGAGCCTCGTGGCGCTATGAAGCAGTTAGCTACCTCACGCTGCCTTCACACAGCGCTCGGAGCGGCTGTCTGCTGGATCACGATCGTGGCGCTGCAGCCGTCCCGGACACTGTGCACAGAGCCCATGGAGCATGATCACAAGCCTGAACGTTCTGTGCCCACATCCTGACATGGTCTGCGAGGACCATCTGAGCTTACCTCTGTCTTTTACTTCTGTCTCGGTCGCGGTAGCGGTCGTCAGTCTCTGCCCCATTGTCCTGGATACTGTCTTTGCTCTCTGGTCTGTGTCTTCTGGAGGCTATGCATGAGCCCCATGTTCACGTCTGTCTATTTTCCCTCTGTTGAGTTTTTCCAGCTCGAACTCTCCACTAGTCTTCCCTCCTGGGTTTTCTCATGGCGTTTCTGCTAGCCAGTGACCCGGTACTTCCTGCAGCAGAAGAGATTCCAGGCTCCATCCATTTGCTCGATGTCCTTGATATTGAAGGAATAGTTTGCCTTTGAAATTAATTTTTGGTGTGTTTCATCTTGACCTCTTTGTTTCTACAGTGCAGTTTCAATTTTGATATTTCCAAAGGTACAAAATCCGTTTCTTGTCTATTAGTCATATAACAGGGTTCCTACAGGTTTCCTCAAGTTAAATTCAAGATCTTTTTGAGGACGTCCGACCTACCAGCAGAAGAAACAGAAATCCTTCAACTTGTGTTCATTTATTTTTCAAATGTGGAGAGAGTCGGGTAAAAGTATGATAAGCCAAGCAGTTGTTAAAATTAAAAATATTTCAGTAGGCCACAAGAAAGTTTGGCCGAACAATGTTAAGTTGCATACTGTTCCATGCTGGGAATATGGGGAACTGAGAGACCCCTGAACAATAAACATTGAAAATCATAATAATCAGAGATTAACAAATTATCTTTTAAGGAAAAATACAATACGAGAGAAGTTACATACAGCAGTGTCAATTTTGACAGCACATTTTTATTTAGTTCTAGTCATATTTTAGTCATCTGAATTGTTTTAGTTTTAGTCTACTTTTAGTTGACGAAATACAATAAGATTTTAGTGATTTAGATTAAGCTTTTTAGATTTTCTAAATCTACAGTAGATTTAGTCGACGTAAAATATAATGGGTTTAGGTTAGGGGATGTCTCCGATTGGATCGACAAGAGGTCGGTACTCGGCTGATCATAACAATTTTTGACTTCGATTCGGTACTCACTAACTTGGCCGATCTTACAGAACTCGATCCCGATTTGATGACGTCGACGTGTGAGGACGTCGTGATACTTATATTGGAGAATGTTTAATTAAACCTTATTTGTCTTATCAGACTTCTCCATGTTGGAGATTAAATGTTTCTATTTATTTTATTCTCTTTAACATTGAACAATGCTTTAATTAAACTCTAATGAGTTGTATCAAACCACTTCAATTTGTTCTTTTAGGAGTTTAAATGTTGTTTGATTTTTTATTTATTTATTTTGTCCTGCTCAAGACTTGTATTGGACGATGTTTAAGTTACATCAGACTTCTCCATTTTCAGAGACTAAATGTTTTATTTTGTCCTCCACAGTATTGGACAATGTTTAAATAAACCTTATGAGCTGCATTGAACTGTTCCATTTGTTTATTTGTCTTATATTAGAGTGGATTAAGCATCGAGACGTAGATCTGATTTCTGGCCGATCACTTAGTGACAATAGAAATTGGATTACTCATATTCGGCTGCAAAAAGTGCTGATCAGAGCACATCCCTCAGTTTAGGTAAACTGTCCATGCGTTAGAAATTTACGTAACCCATAATTATGCTTTGGAAAACATATATTGACCTATTAATATGAATGATTTTGAAGTTTGAACATGCAATACATATACAGATCTAACTACTGTGACTTAAAAAAAGATATTAAAATTAAATAAAACCCTTTCTAAAGTGAAAACACAGTCTTCTTCTCAATGTAAGATAACATAGTTGCATTCTTTATAACAACTTACATCATTCTTTATTCTTTCAAGTAGACAATTATTTGTATGAATTAAATACAATTAATCCTTATTAAAGATAATAACAAACAGTGAATAATTTTCTCTTTTTCTTTTGTTGCTTGATCAAAATTAATGACACAGACCGCATTATGTTTATTGCCACTGTCACTTTAAGAGATCAGGTCATGTCCAATGACATGCGGATACGATTGCACTGATGCACATCCGATACACTCAGTTTAAGACATAACTGACAGTTTACATGAATACTCTCCAAAACGGACATTTAGACATAATGTTGTGTGTGTATTTGTCCATTCAGACACGAAAGAGAGCTCAGTTCAGCAGTACCCGCGCGCTGTATAGGTGTATATGTGCACGGCTCCACGCTTCAGGCTGTTACGGTGGTTGGTTTACATTTTAACGTTTTATGAGACCGCGGGTAGATCAGCACGTTAAAGTACAAATGTGTGCATCTGACACACACGCAGGACATCAGTTCTGACTGGATCGCTTCCCAGATCGTCACTATCTAACATTTTCATCTAGTTTTTATTCGTTGACGAAAATGTCAATAGATTTTCGGCATAGTTTTTGTCATTCAAAACATTTTCGTCGGTGAAATTTTTTTTGTTTTCGTCAATGAAATGAACACTGACATACAGCATAATTTTTAAGACCCATACATCAAAATTCAAGACTTTTTAAGGTATTATTTCCAAATTCATAAATTCAATGCTTTTTATGACCCCCGGGAACCCTGTATAATGGAGGTCTATGGTCACCACCTCAAAGAGCATGCACAGAGAAGTCCAAATTAAACATGATTTAATGACTCGTAAATGTAAGTACACATTGAGGGCCTGAAGACCACGAAACAAGCGGTTTGTGTGAGAAAATGAACAATATTTATTTAGTTTTTACTTTGTGCCAAGTGTCCAAGTGATTTGAGGGTGCGGGCGCTTTGAGATGAAAACGATATAAATACTGTTAGTTTTCTCATAAAAACCGCTCTTTCAGTGTCTTTAGACCATCTATGTGTAGTTACATTTACAAGTAATTAAATCATGTTTAATTTTGACTTTTCGGTGCATGCTCTTCGAGGTGGTGGCCATAGACCTCCATTATATGACTGACAGACACGAACGGTTTGACCTAAAAATATCAAAATTGAAACTACTGTGGAAACAAAGACACATACATCTTGGATGCCTTTGAGGTAAGCTAAAACATAGCAAAAATTAATTTCAAAGTGAACTATCCCTTTAAGATAGGTATTAGGAAATGCTCTTGATTAAAAAAAAAAAGATTACAGGAATAATATCCAATAATATAATATCCAAAAGTAGAGCTGCACGAATAATCATTAAATCCTGATCACAATCTCGATTCAAACACCTATGTGATCTTACTGACAATGACAGCATCACAAAGTCTTTTCACCCACACAGTATGATTATGTCTGTGTTACAAAAATTAAAAGCAGATCCAAACTCAGTTCAAACTCAATAAACACCTTTTATAAAAACCCAGACTAAAGACCTCTCATGTACAGCTCAGCCAGCTGTACATGAGCTTATCTGCATTTCAATTAAAAAAAATGTTTGTAAACGATTGTAAAGTTTGTAAGATTGCTTTGTGAATTACTCTTATAGCAGAAATTTAGGAGTTATAAAATTAGGAATGGCACAGGCCATTATTTTTAATAGGGATGCATGATATATTGGCCACCATATCGGGTATTGGCCAGATAAATATTACATTTTAAGCTTATTGTTATCGGCCTAATAAGAAAATTTGGCCGATACATATTAAAGCCAATAATTAATGGATTATCGCGTTCGGCTGAGATACTTCAGATGTGCACTGTTCACCATGATGGTTTTGGATCACTTGAAATATGATTGAAATCACTTCAAAAAAGGAAAATATGGTTGTACAGTGCATCATGTGGAGCGCAAGTCTGTCACAGGCAATATAAAAATAATATTAAAAACATTATAATTTTGTGCTTAGGACATGTCTTTTAATGGTGAGACTTTTTTTGTAATCAGGCTCTCAAAATATATATAAAATTGCAATATATCGGTTGTTGGCTTTCAAATATAAAGATTTATCGGTATCGGACAAAACTTATATATCAGTACATCCCTAATTTTTAATAGTTTCTCCTAAATCGGCAAATAAGGAGCTACTTTTATCCATAAGATGTTTTGTGATTACAGACTCTGTTCTATGTGGCACCAATCATTTTTGGTTAAGGGTGTCTCTGTTACACTACCGGTTCAAAAGTTTCAGGTCGGTAAGATTTTTTTATGTTTTTAAAAGAAGTCTCTTCTGCTCACCAAGGCTGCAATTTCTGATAAAAATACACAAAAAACACAGTAATATTGTGAAATATTATGACAATTTAAAATGACTTTTTTATGTTAATATATATTAAAATGTAATTTATTCCTCTGGAAAAAAAGCTGAATTTTCAGCATCATTACTCCAGTCTTCAGTGTCACATGATCCTTCACAAATCACTCTAATATGATGATTTTATGCTCCAAAAACATGTATGATTATTATCCATGTTGAAAACAGTTTTTTACATTTTTATTTCAGGATTCTTTGATGAATAGAAAGTTCAAAGAACAGCATTTATTTAATTAGTAATCTTTTCTGAACATTATAAATGTCTTTACTGTAACTTTTTATCAATGTAACTCATCCTTGATGAATAGAAGTATTGATTTCTTATTTATTTCCCCAAAAATAAATACAAATTCTTACTGACCCCAAACTTTTTAAAGGGTAGTGTTTAATGTAACAAAAGCTTTCCATTTCAGATAAAAGCTGTTCTTTTGAACTTTCTATTCATCAAAGAATCCTGAAATAAAAATGTAAAAAAAACTGTTTTCAACATGGATAATAATCATACATGTTTTTGGAGCATAAAATCATCATATTAGAGTGATTTGTGAAGGATCATGTGACACTGAAGACTGGAGTAATGATGCTGAAAATTCAGCTTTTTTTCAGAGGAATAAATTACATTTTAATATATGTTAACATAAAAAAGTAATTTTAAATTGTCATAATATTTCACAATATTACTGTGTTTTTTGTGTATTTTTCATCAAAAAATTGCAGCCTTGGTGAGCAGAAGAGACTTCTTTTAAAAACATAAAAAATCTTACCGAACCCTAAACTTTTGACCGGTAGTGTAAGTATGACATTGATCGGTAAATGAAGTTGATTACTACACAACTTACTATAATGTTAGCATTAGGGTTTGGTTATGGTTTAGTTGCATTTTATGCATAATTTACAATTTTTACTATATTAAGTAAGTACAGATGTCACATGTAACAAAGACACTGTAAAATAAAGTATTACCTAATTTTTAAAGAAGACAACCCACCTTTCTTTTTTCCCGTTCCTGCTCTCACCATCCTCTTCAGTTTCATCATCAGACCCTGAATCACTTTTTCCCTCCTCCCAGTCCCTGTAGGACGACACCTTGGATTTCTTGGGTCTGATCATCCAGCCCTTCCTTCCCCTCACGTTCCTTGCGCTTCTGGGCGGCCAGCAGATCCAGGCCCAGGAGTGAGGTGCGTGGAGCTGGTGCTCTGAACACATGTTGTTCTGTCGAAGCGATCTTCTCTTCACTATCAGCCCCCCGACCTGCACACTGGGTCACTGCCTTCTAGCTCCATGCAGGGAGGAATCATCTTCCATCTCTTCCATCCTGCTGAGGTGTCAATCACAGCACTCAGCTGATGGATTTCTGGTGTATCTAAAAACACATTGCCTAAAGTTACTCATAAGGGCCAACAATACACAGACTTTGTGTTAGAAGTCAAGTAAACACATGCGGATACAATATGTGATTAATATGAGTACACGGAACTAATAATAAGTGAAAACTGGAAAAATGGACATGTTTAACTGTTAACTTATTACATTTAAAAATAAAATATAGTTACATAAATATATCTAGATAAAATGCCCCTAAACAATGCAACGGGTTTTGTCATTTACACCAGTTACTACAGCTATTATTGTTGAAATAAAAACGTAGTTCTTAGCATTAGCCATGGCCACCACTGTGACAACAACAATAAACGATAGGAAGATTTTTTTAACCACTTATAATTTTAAAGGAGATCGCAACATAATTAAGGATTCAATATATAATGTTTGACATGAATATCACCAATAAGTGTAGTAACAACAGTATTTTGGTTGCCACGGTAAGTTTGCGGAAAGGTTAGAAAACATTACTAACTGAATTGATCATATATATATAGCATTTTGATAATAAACCAGCGCTGCCGCTTATTATAGATATGTACGTTAATAATAAAGAAGAGATTAAACTGCGGTCGTTGATGTAACGTTACATGATAAATATCTCAAATGTGTTAATGCAAAGCAGCACTGTGACACTACTCATTTATCAGAAAAAATCGGGTTTACCTTTGAAACGATAGGTTCCTCAAAACTGCTCTACACTGTATAATAAAAGTTATGTACTGTAAAATAAAACATTCAGTGAAATAGCATAGCGGTAAACGTCAACAATGTGTACAGTAGGCCGCCATTACTATCCCAGCATTCACAGGGAAGTGACGTCAGTGGTTTTTGTGAAACGATTCCTGAACGATTTGAATTTTTTGAACCGTGTGTCGTTTTAAACGACTTAACTTGATGGCAAAAACGCTTTAGTAAACGAAGGAACCTGTCAATAACAACATGCTTTAAACAAACACAATACGAGCGACTGGAAAATATATGAGTGATTGCCAGCGAATTGGGGAATTTTAACCGATTATCTGAAACAATCCGTCCAAAAGAACCGACTCTCTGAATGAATCAGACTCCCCAGCACTTTTTTACGCAAGCGATTTCTTCGTTTGACAATTCCAACGTATTTAATAATGTATTTTTTATTAGTAGTAGTAGCAGTAAAACGTTTTTTTATGTCTATGAAGCAGATATATACAAATTGTTAAGTTACTGGCAAATTTACAGATAAATGGGTCTCACAGTGTTCATGTGACTGTGTAAATACAACTTGTAAGGTCAAATTGACCCCCAGTCAAATGTCAAAATTAGAGCTAATTTGTTGTTTGTTTGATTTTGTTTTTTTTTTCAACCACATAAACTCAAAACCAGTAAAATCAGTGTATTTGTGTTTCCAAGGTCTTGGACTCCGATGAACACTCAATTTTTTATATTTTTTAAATGAATGAGCTTTGTGTGAAAATTACCTGAGGTTCTGTAAAACTGATATGGTTTTAAGTGCTTAAATAATATAAAATAGGCCTACATCATATATTCTAAATAAACAAGTAATTTTTAACCACGATTTTACATTATTGCAGTTATCAACCAACTTTGTATGTGGATGATACCCTTGTCCCTGCCTATTTTACATTTAAATGCATGTTCCTAATTAGTCTGAAACACAATATTGACAATAATTACATCGTAATGAATCATACTCCCAGCACGTTTTTACCAAGCGATTTCTTCGTTTGAAAATTCCAACGTATTTAATGTATTGTTATTAGTAATAGTATAGCAGTAAAATGTTTGAACGCACATAGCCATCCTATTGTTTTTTTTTTTTATATGTCTATGGAGCACATATATACAAATTGTTAAGTTACTGGCAAATTTACAGATAAATGGGTGTCACAGTGTTCATGTGACTGTGTAAATACAACTTGTAAGGTCAAATTGACCCTCAGTCAAATGTCAAAATTAGAAGTAATTTGTTACTCTTTTTCTTTCTTTTTTTCCAACCACATAAACTCAAAACCAGTAAAATAGTGTATTTATGTTTCTGAGGTCTTGGACCACTCCTGATGAACACTCAATTTTTATATTTTATATTTTTTATATTAAGTTTTGTGTGAAGATGACCTGAATGTTCTGTCAAACTAGATATGGTTTTAAGTGCTTAAATAATATAAAATACATCATATATCCTAAGTAAACAAGTTAAACAGTGATTTTCCATTATTGCAGTTGTATCAACCAACTTTGTATGTGGATGATACCCTTGTCCCTGTCAATTTTACATTTAAATGCATTTAGTCTGAAATACAATATAGACAACAATAAAGTACACAAACAATATTCAGTTTTTCATCATTTATTGAAAATTCAGTAGCTATTTATTTTTAAACACACTATATACAGTGCGTCAATTCACTGACATGCCACAGATATTCCTACTATAGATCGGATAAATGATCATTCTACTAAATATACAACATTTGTCAGCAGAATTAGAGCCTTGAGCTGTGATTATTACATGTGTCTGAAAAGCAGACGGTGAAGTAAGAGATTAGCACATTTGCACTCAATCAGGACTAAGTTGTTGTTTTATACTTCTCTAAAATAAACTTACTGACATTAACACGTGATCCAATAAAAACATGGCAATGTCATAAACATCTTATGCATATAAAATGCACACAAATATAAACATCTTAACATCTGATTGTTGGGCAAAGCTGAAATGTTGACTCAGCCTGGCAGAAAAATAGTAATTTGCTGAGACCCCGAGGCAGGAATGATTTTAAAAAATAATAAACATATAAAAAGGCCAAATATGACACTCAAGAAAACATGGGAAATTGGCCTCTATCTATATATATATATATATATATATATATATAGATAGAGGCCAATTTCCCATGTTTTCTTGAGTGTCATATTTGGCCTTTTTATATTTTTATTATTTTTTAAAATCATTCCTGCCTCAAGATCTGAGCAAATTACTTATTTTCCTGCCAGGCTGAGTCAACATTTCAGCTTTGTCCAACAATTGATGTTAAGATGTTTATATTTGTGTGCATTTTATATGCATAGATGTCAATGACATTATCACGTTTTTATTGGATCACATATTAATGTCATAATTTTATTTTAGAGATAAAAAAACAACAACTTAGTCCTGAATTTGAGTGCAAATGTGTTAATCTCTTCTTTCACCATCTGCTCTTTCAGTACAACAGCAGAAGAATCACAGCTCAAGGCCTTTAATTTTGCTGAGATAAATGTTATATATTTAATAGAAATGATCATTTATCCGTCTATTAGGAATATTGTGGTATGTCAGTGAATTTACGCACTGTATTAGTGTGTTTAAAAAAAAATTAGCTACGTTTCAATAAATGGTTAAAAATGCAAATATGTTTGTGTACTTTTATTATTGTCTATATTGTATTTCAGACTAAATGCATTTAAATGTAAAATTGACAGGGACAAGGGTATCATCCACATACAAAGTTGGTTGATACAACTGCAAATAATGGAAAATCATGGTTAACTTGTTTACTTAGGATATATGATGTATTTTATATTATTTAAGCACTTAAAACCATATCAGTTTGACAGAACATCAGGTCATTTTCACACAAAACTTGATATATAAAAAATATAAAATATAAAAATTGAGTGTTCATCAGGAGTGGTCCAAGACCTCAGAAACATAAATACACTATTTTACTGGTTTTGAGTTTATGTGGTTGGAAAAAAAGAAAGAAAAAGAGTAACAAATTACTTCTAATTTTGACATTTGACTGAGGGTCAATTTGACCTTACAAGTTGTATTTACACAGTCACATGAACACTGTGACACCCATTTATCTGTAAATTTGCCAGTAACTTAACAATTTGTATATATGTGCTCCATAGACATATAAAAAAAAAAAACAATAGGATGGCTATGTGCGTTCAAACATTTTACTGCTATACTATTACTAATAACAATACATTAAATACGTTGGAATTTTCAAACGAAGAAATCGCTTGGTAAAAACGTGCTGGGAGTACTGATTCATTACGATGTAATTATTGTCAATATTGTGTTTCAGACTAATTAGGAACATGCATTTAAATGTAAAATAGGCAGGGACAAGGGTATCATCCACATACAAAGTTGGTTGATAACTGCAATAATGTAAAATCGTGGTTAAAAATTACTTGTTTATTTAGAATATATGATGTAGGCCTATTTTATATTATTTAAGCACTTAAAACCATATCAGTTTTACAGAACCTCAGGTAATTTTCACACAAAGCTCATTCATTTAAAAAATATAAAAAATTGAGTGTTCATCGGAGTCCAAGACCTTGGAAACACAAATACACTATTTTACTGGTTTTGAGTTTATGTGGTTGAAAAAAAAAAACAATCAAACAAACAACAAATTACTCTAATTTTGACATTTGACTAGGGGTCAATTTGACCTTACAAGTTGTATTTACACAGTCACATGAACACTGTGAGACCCATTTATCTGTAAATTTGCCAGTAACTTAACAATTTGTATATATCTGCTTCATAGACATAAAAAAAACGTTTTACTGCTACTACTACTAATAAAAAATACATTATTAAATACGTTGGAATTGTCAAACGAAGAAATCGCTTGGTAAAAAAGTGCTGGGGAGTCTGATTCATTCAGAGAGTCGGTTCTTTTGGACGGATTGTTTCAAATAATCGGTTAAAATTCCCAATTCGCTGGCAATCACTCATATATTTTCCAGTCGCTCGTATTGTGTTTGTTTAAAGCATGTTGTTATTGACAGGTTCCTTCGTTTACTAAAGCGTTTTTGCCATCAAGTTGAGTCGTTTAAAACGACACCGGTTCAAAAAATTCAAATCGTTCAGGAATCGTTTCACAAAAACCACTGACGTCACTTCCCTGTGAATGCTGGGATAGTAATGGCGGCCTACTGTACACATTGTTGACGTTTACCGCTATGCTATTTCACTGAATGTTTTATTTTACAGTACATAACTTTTATTATACAGTGTAGAGCAGTTTTGAGGAACCTATCGTTTCAAAGGTAAACCCGATTTTTTCTGATAAATGAGTAGTGTCACAGTGCTGCTTTGCATTAACACATTTGAGATATTTATCATGTAACGTTACATCAACGACCGCAGTTTAATCTCTTCTTTATTATTAACGTACATATCTATAATAAAGCGGCAGCGCTGGTTTTATTATCAAAATGCTATATATATATATGATCAATTCAGTTAGTAATGTTTTCTAACCTTTCCGCAAACTTACCGTGGCAACCAAAATACTGTTGTTACTACACTTATTGGTGATATTCATGTCAAACATTATATATTGAATCCTTAATTATGTTGCGATCTCCTTTAAAATTATAAGTGGTTAAAAAAATCTTCCTATCGTTTATTGTTGTTGTCACAGTGGTGGCCATGGCTAATGCTAAGAACTACGTTTTTATTTTAACAATAATAGCTGTAGTAACTGGTGTAAATGACAAAACCCGTTGTATTGTTTAGGGGCATTTTATCTAGATATATTTATGTAACTATATTTTATTTTTAAATGTAATACAGTTAACAGTTAAACATGTCCATTTTTCCAGTTTTCACTTATTATTAGTTCCGTGTACTCATATTAATCACATATTGTATCCGCATGTGTTTACTTGACTTCTAACACAAAGTCTGTGTATTGTTGGCCCTTATGAGTAACTTTAGGCAATGTGTTTTTAGATACACCAGAAATCCATCAGCTGAGTGCTGTGATTGACACCTCAGCAGAGATGGAAGAGATGGAAGATGAATTCCTCCCTGCATTGGACTAGAAGGCAGTGACCCCAGTGTGCAGGTTGGGGGGCTGATAGTGAAGAGAAGATCGCTTCGACAGAACAACATGTGTTCAGAGCACCAGCTACCACGCACCTCACTCCTGGGCCTGGATCTGCTGGCCGCCCAGAAGCGCAAGGAACGTGAGGGGAAGGAAGGGCTGGATGATCAACCCAAGAAATCCAAGGTGTCGTCCTACAGGGACTGGGAGGAGGGAAAAAGTGATTCAGGGTCTGATGATGAAACTGAAGAGGATGGTGAGAGCAGGAACGGGAAAAAAGAAAGGTGGGTTGTCTCTTTAAAAATTAGGTAATACTTTATTTTACAGTGTCTTTGTTACATGTGACATCTGTACTTACTTAATATAGTAAAAATTGTAAATTATGCATAAAATGCAACTAAACCATAACCAAACCCTAATGCTAACATTATAGTAAGTTGTGTAGTAACCAACTTCATTTACCGATCAATGTCATACTTACACTACCGGTCAAAAGTTTAGGGTCGGTAAGACTTTTTATGTTTTTAAAAGAAGTCTCTTCTGCTCACCAAGGCTGCAATTTTTTGATGAAAAATACACAAAAAACACAGTAATATTGTGAAATATTATGACAATTTAAAATTACTTTTTTATGTTAACATATATTAAAATGTAATTCATTCCTCTGAAAAAAAGCTGAATTTTCAGCATCATTACTCCAGTCTTCAGTGTCACATGATCCTATCACAATCACTAATATGATGATTTTATGCTCCAAAAACATGTATGATTATTATCCATGTTAAAAACAGTTTTTTTTCATTTTTATTTCAGGATTCTTTGATGAATAGAAAGTTCAAAAGAACAGCTTTTATCTGAAATGGAAAGCTTTTGTTACATTAAACACTACCCTTTAAAAAGTTTGGGATCAGTAAGAATTTGTATTTTATTTTTGGGGGAAATGAATAAGAAATCAATACTTCTATTCATCATGGATGAGTTACATTGATGAAAAGTTACAGTAAAAACATTTATAATGTTAGAAAAGATTCTAATTAAATAAATGCTGTTCTTTGAACTTTCTATTCATCAAAGAATCCTGAAATAAAAATGTAAAAAACTGTTTTCAACATGGATAATAATCATACATGTTTTTGGAGCATAAAATCATCATATTAGAGTGATTTGTGAAGGATCATGTGACACTGAAGACTGGAGTAATGATGCTGAAAATTCAGCTTTTTTTCCAGAGGAATAAATTACATTTTAATATATATTAACATAAAAAAGTCATTTTAAATTGTCATAATATTTCACAATATTACTGTGTTTTTTGTGTATTTTTTATCAAAAATTGCAGCCTTGGTGAGCAGAAGAGACTTCTTTAAAAACATAAAAAAATTTACCGAACCTGAAACTTTTGAACCGGTAGTGTAACAGAGACACCTTAACCAAAAATGATTGGTGCCACATCAACAGAGTCTGTAATCACAAAACATCTTATGGATAAAAGTAGCTCCTTATTTGCCGATTTAGGAGAAACTATTAAAAATTAGGGATGTACTGATATATAAGTTTTGTCCGATACCGATAAATCTTTATATTTGAAAGCCAACAACCGATATATTGCAATTTTATATATATTTTGAGAGCCTGATTACAAAAAAGTCTCACCATTAAAAGACATGTCCTAAGCACAAAATTATAATGTTTTTAATATTATTTTTATATTGCCTGTGACAGACTTGCGCTCCACATGATGCACTGTACAACCATATTTTCCTTTTTGAAGTGATTTCAATCATATTTCAAGTGATCCAAAACCATCATGGTGAACAGTGCACATCTGAAGTATCTCAGCCGAACGCAATAATCCATTAATTATTGGCTTTAATATGTATCGGCCAAATTTTCTTATTAGGCCGATAACAATAAGCTTAAAATGTAATATTTATCGGCCAATACCGATATGGTGGCCAATATATCATGCATCCCTATTAAAAATAATGGCCGTGTCATTCCTAATTTTATAACTCCTAAATTTCTGCTATAAGAGTAATTCACAAAGCAATCTTACAAACTTTACAATCGTTTACAAACATTTTTTTTAATTGAAATGCAGATAAGCTCATGTACAGCTGGCTGAGCTGTACATGAGAGGTCTTTAGTCTGGGTTTTTATAAAAGGTGTTTATTGAGTTTGAACTGGTTTGGATCTGCTTTTAATTTTTGTAACACAGACATAATCATACTGTGTGGGTGAAAAGACTTTGTGATGCTGTCATTGTCAGTAAGATCACATAGGTGTTTGAATCGAGATTGTGATCAGGATTTAATGATTATTCGTGCAGCTCTACTTTTGGATATTATATTATTGGATATTATTCCTGTAATCTTTTTTTTTTTAATCAAGGAGCATTCCTAATACCTATCTTAAAGGGATAGTTCACTTTGAAATTAATTTTTGCTATGTTTTAGCTTACCTCAAAGGCATTCCAAGATGTATGTGTCTTTGTTTCCACAGTAGTTTCAATTTTGATATTTTTAGGTCAAACCGTTCGTGTTTGTCAGTCATATAATGGAGGTCTATGGTCACCACCTCGAAGAGCATGCACCGAAAAGTCAAAATTAAACATGATTTAATTACTTGTAAATGTAACTACACATAGATGGTCTAAGACACTGAAAGAGCGGTTTTTATGAGAAAACTAACAGTATTTATATCGTTTTTATCTCAAAGCGCCCGCACCCTCAAATCACTTGGACACTTGGCACAAAGTAAAAACTAAATAAATATTGTTCATTTTCTCACACAAACCGCTTGTTTCGTGGTCTTCAGGCCCTCAATGTGTACTTACATTTACGAGTCATTAAATCATGTTTAATTTGGACTTCTCTGTGCATGCTCTTTGAGGTGGTGACCATAGACCTCCATTATACAGGGTTCCCGGGGGTCATAAAAAGCATTGAATTTATGAATTTGGAAATAATACCTTAAAAAGTCTTGAATTTTGATGTATGGGTCTTAAAAATTATGCTGTATGTCAGTGTTCATTTCATTGACGAAAACAAAAAAAATTTCACCGACGAAAATGTTTTGAATGACAAAAACTATGCCGAAAATCTATTGACATTTTCGTCAACGAATAAAAACTAGATGAAAATGTTAGATAGTGACGATCTGGGAAGCGATCCAGTCAGAACTGATGTCCTGCGTGTGTGTCAGATACACACATTTGTACTTTAACGTGCTGATCTACCCCGCGGTCTCATAAAACGTTAAAAATGTAAACCAACCACGTAACAGCCTGAAGCGTGGAGCCGTGCACATATACACCTATACAGCAGCGCGGGTACTGCTGAACTGAGCTCTCTTTCGTGTCTGAATGGACAAATACACACACAACATTATGTCTAAATGTCCGTTTTGGAGAGTATTCATGTAAACTGTCAGTTATGTCTTAAACTGAGTGTATCGGATGTGCATCAGTGCAATCGATATCCGCATGTCATTGGACATGACCTGATCTCTTAAAGTGACAGTGGCAATAAACATAATGCGGTCTGTGTCATTAATTTTGATCAAGCAACAAAAGAAAAAGAGAAAATTATTCACTGTTTGTTATTATCTTTAATAAGGATTAATTGTATTTAATTCATACAAATAATTGTCTACTTGAAAGAATAAAGAATGATGTAAGTTGTTATAAAGAATGCAATATGTCACTTCATTGAAAAGAAGACTGTGTTTTACTTTAGGAAAAGTGGTTTTATTTAATTTTAAGATCTTTTTTTAAGTCACAGTAGTTAAATCTGTATATGTATTGCATGTTCAAACTTCAAAATCATTCATATTAATAGGTCAATATATGTTTTCTCCAAAAGTATAATTATGGGTTTGGAAATTTATAACGCATGTACAATTTACCTAAACTAGGGATGCTCCGATCAGGACTTTTGCAGCCGAATCCAGTACCGATTTCTTGTCATGGTGATCGGCCAGAAATCAATACTCGATTTCTGATGCTTAATCGACTTAATATAAGACAAATAAACAAAATGGAACAGTTTAATGCAGCTCATAAGGTTTATTTAAACATTGTCCAATACTGTGGAGGACAAAATAAACATTTAGTCTCCTGAAAATGGAGAAGTCTGATGTAACTTAAACATCGTCCAATACAAGTCTGAGCAGGACAAAATAAATAAATAAAAAATCAAACAACATTTAAACTCCTAAAAGAACAAATTGAAGTGGTTTGATACAACTCATTAGGTTTAATTAAAGCATTGTTCAATGTTAAAGAGAATAAAATAAATAGAAACATTTAATCTCCAACATGGAGAAGTCTGATATAACAAATAAGGTTTAATTAAACATTCTCCAATATAAGTATCACGATACGTCCTCACACGTCGCACGTCATCAAATCGAGATCGAGTTTTGTAAGATCGGCCAAGTTAGTGAGTACCGAATCGAAGTCAAAAATTGTTATGATCAGCCGAATACCGATCTCTGGCCGATCCAAATCGGAGACATCCCTAACCTAAACCCATTATATTTTAGTCGACTAAATCTACTGTAGATTTAGAAAATCTAAAAAAACTTAATCTAAATCACTAAAATCTTATTGTATTTCGTCAACTAAAAGTAGACTAAAACTAAAACAATTCAGATGACTAAAATATGACTAGAACTAAATAAAAATGTGCTGTCAAAATTGACACTGCTGTATGTAACTTCTCCGTATTGTATTTTTCCTCAAAAGTATAATTTGTTAATCCCTGATTATTATGATTTTCAATGTTTATTGTTCAGGGGTCTCTCAGTTCCCCATATTCCCAGCATGGAATAGTATGCAACTTAACATTGTTCGGCAAACTTTCTTGTGGCCTACTGAAATATTTTTAATTTTAACAACTGCTTGGCTTATCATCTTTTACCCATTCCACATTTGAAAAATAAATGAACACAAGTTGAAGGATTTTGTTTTTCTTTGCTGGTAGGGACGTCTCAAAAAGACTTGAATTTAACTTGAAGAAACCTGTAGGAACCCTGTTATATGACTAATAGACAAGAAACGGTTTGACCTAAAAATATCAAAATTGAAACTACTGTAGAAACAAAGAGGTAAGATGAACACACCAAAAATTAATTTCAAAGGCAACTATTCCTTTAATATCAAGGAACACGAGCAAATGAATAAAAGTTTAAATTTTTTTGCCTCTACAGGAAGTACCGTGTCACTGGCTCGGAAACGCCATGCAAACCCAGGAGGGGTTAGTGAAGAGTTCAGAGCTGAAAAATCAACAGAGGGAAAAAGACAGACGTGAACATGGGGTTTATGCATCCTCCAAAGAAGACAAGACCAGAGACAAAGACAGATCCAGAGACAAGGACAGAGACTACGGACCGCTACCGTGACCGAGACAGAAGAAAAGACAGAGGTAAGTCAGATGGTCTCGCCGACTCTGTGAGATCTCAGCACAGAACTTCAGGCTCTGATCATGGTTTATGGTCTTTGTGCAGATGTACGGGACGGCTGCCAGCAACCGTGGATCCAGCAGCAGTCGCTCTGAGCGCGTGTGAAGGCAGCGTGAGGAGTGACGCTCTCAGAGGGACGGGCTCGTCCGAGGCAAATGAGTCGGTGGCATCTCGACAGTGATGAGCCAGATTCACCCCGTAACAGAACCAAAGGTCAGGTCACGCTCCCAGATTTGCTCAGAACACTCTTAGACTGATCAGTTTTAACAATACTGCATGGTCATTACATTTCCTGGGTTATTTGTTCCAGAGATTGACCCAAGTAGAACCTTTCTTTCTATGTATGCATTCCTAAACTTAAAGGGATAGTTACACTAGGGCTAAGCGATTATAGGGCCCTATAATTTCTGCGAATCACGGAATAAAAAGCACACTCTTTTTACAACTAAAATAACAGTAAAGGGTAAAAAAAATGAGTTCCCAAAAATGAAAACGGAATTTGCAAAAATGAAAACGGAAAAACGGAATTTGCAAAAATGAAAACGAAAAAAAAACGAATTTGCAAAAATGAAAACGGAAAAAACAAAATTTGGGAAAAAATAAAATGGAATTTGGGAAAAAATAAACGGATTTTATAGGGCCCTGCGATTATGGGAAAATAATCTTAATTGCGCTTTTTTTTTTTTTGCAATTGTGATTTAATATGCGATTTTTTTTTTTTTCTTTAAGTTCTTTACCGATAAAGACAAGCAATAAATCATTGTACAGTTGGGATGGGAATCTTTAGGCAGCTCATGATCCGATCTTCTTTTTTTCTTATTAATTAATCTTAATAACACTTAAAATATGTATTTAATTACATGTGTAAAAACACACTTTAAAAAAATAATATAAAAAAAAAAACATTTAAAGGTGCAATACCTAAGATTTTTGCATTAAAATATCCCAAAATCACAAGGCCAGTGTTATATATTTAGTTAAGATGATAACTTACAATATTCCAAATGTTTCAAGCAATGTTTTAAATTGAGAAGAAAATTGAGATTTTAACCAAGGAAACGGGGCGTGTGAGCAGGGGTGAGCTGGAGTCGCCAGTCAATCGCGTCATATCCGCGTTACCTCGGATTTCTGCTCGTACTACGTGTAGTCCTGGATAAATGCGGAAGTTGTAGTTGTGCGTTTGCGTCTATCAAGCAACAAATGTCAGCTTGTTTCCGCGCATTTGTAATGGAATGGTGCACATTCTGGTGCATTATTCTTTTCAATTATCTCGGAATGTGAACTGTTGGCTGTAAAGGGGGTCGCACACGGACGAGAAAGCCGCGCCACGTCTAGTACAAAGTCCAGTATCGCACACCGGACGCGCACTTTCTCATCAGTATATGGCCAGCAATATTGTTATGTTTAATGACATGAAAGGAAGATAATGTCTGTTCTATGTTATGATTGTACTGTACAATTAAATACAATCGTTGCTGAGTCTGCAGTCTGAAAACTTTACCTCAGAACATCTGTTAACTGAATGAATTGAGAATATCACCTGAAAAATCTAATAACATCAGTAATTGTCATTCAAGCAGCTGATTTCTGTAAATGAATGCAAAACTAAATGCATATTGCAGCATAGGGCGAAGTCAGGATCCATTAGCTACGATTTGACTTCAAACCCTCTCCACCATAGCTTCGTCCAGTGACTCGTACAGTAACATCTGTGATAACTAATTTACTTTTAAACCTGACTTTTCTTGCAGCTATTTCAGTTTAATGAAAAACAAGCATGTCATTAAACGCAACATTTATAGAAATCGAACTTTACCTCATCCATGACAACTAATTTTCAATTCCCCGTCTGACTGATTTATCCACGGTGGAGTTGAAAACAACAGTTCCCATCATTCCGCGTTCCTCCACGTCGTCATCAAGCAAAGCCCGTTGTTGTTGTTGTTTTGAATGTAGCGCCCTCTAGCGACATGCCAATCTTAGGTATTGCAGCTTTAATTAAACAAATTAGATGTTAATAATTTAAATAGGCTACTATAGGCTCAATTCTGAAATTCTCTGAATTCGATCCAGAAATTTTTGGGAGAGAGAGTAAATAACACAATATCACATACATTAAAAAAAAAACAACAACTGTTATTTCTGTATGCCAGACCTATATGCGTAGCATGCCAAGTTGACGCTTGATCTTGCAGACTGCTTTTCTCTCGCGTGTCACGTGACAAGTGTAATCGCAGGCTTTGCGATTACAAAATCATGTTTCATCATATCGCGATATTATCGCAAATGCAATTAATCGTTCAGCCCAAATATTACGCACAAAAATTGTCACCCTCATGTTGTTCCAAACATGTAAGACACACAAATGAAGATCTTTTTGAGGAGATCTGAGAGCTTTCAGTCCCTCCAATTGACAGCTCAGCAACTACCACTTTGCCGCTTCAAAAAGTGTAATAAAAAGAAGGTTCAGTTGCTTGACATGCACAGAACCAATGAGGTTTATTCTTGTGTTACGCATCACGTTCTAGAGCTTCTGTTTATTTCCGCTGATCAATGTTTAAATGTGAATAAAAGCCTAAATTCAGTCGGTTTGTCATATGAAGTGATTGAGATCTCTTAGAAAATTTGGGCTAAACTGCTTAATTCATATTGATTAGTTTTATGACTCTCTTTCTGAACTTTTTCGAAGCGTCAAAGTGGTATTTGAGTTGTGTAGCTGTCAATAGATGTTAAATGCAACCAGTATATGTGAAAAATATAAATAGAAATTCAAAATGTCTGGTTTTTCTACACTTTCCCCTTCCTGAAGTGCACGCATAGAGTGCACGTGATCAGCTCTGGGCGCTGGAGAAATCGGCCCAGGAAGGCGGGTTTCTGGAGCAGCTTCAGCCAATTGCTCGATTTAAGATATAAATGATTGACATAAACTGTAGCCAATACAGCGAGCTCAAAGTCAGCTGTGGGTGATTTATTTCAGCGCCCTAAGCGCAACGCGCGGCCGTGACCGTGCCCAACCGCGCCACTACTAAAGTCAGGACAGAGTCATTCTACTGTACATGTGGAATATTTGCTTGAAAAATCACTCAAAATTGTTGTGAGTAATACTTTTTTTATTTAATCAGCTAATTAAGCAATCACTAAGTATATTGTTTGAGTTCAATTTCAAATGGAAAGTTTATGCACTACGTTTGTTTTTGTGAGCGATTGGCTCAACCTTTTAATATTGGCATTAAATAATTACTTCTTCACAGAGCACTAGTATCCTTAAATTGTATTTGGGTGGTTATTAAAATTAATTATAATAAGAATTGTTAATTATATAACCTTTCCAACACCCCAGGTCGCTTTACAATATAGGTTAAGAAATTAAAAAAAAATAAACCTCACATCAAAGATGATGAGTGTTTTAACATCAAAGTGTTTTTAAGAGGTTTTTAATGGAGAGAAGGGTGGATTCTTGACATATGTCTTGAGGAAGAGCATGCCACAATGCTAAAAGACCTGAGTTCCATGGTTACCAGACTATTGAAATGCCAAGTATGACACAGCCCCACCTAAGATATTTTTCACCAGCCGCCACTGTGTCAGGTGTCTGTTTCCACAGTAGTTTCAATTTTTCATGTTTTTAGCTCAAACCGTTCTTGTCTGTCAGTCATATAATGGAGGTCTATGGTCACCACCTCAAAGAAGCATGCACAGAGAAGTCCAAATTAAACATGATTTAATGACTCGTAACTGTAAGTACACACCTGATGGCCTAAGACACGGAAACGAGCGGTTTGTGTGAGAAAACGAAAGTATTTATATCGTTTTTAACTTTTGTAACCACAGCCACGTCCAAGTGATATGAGGACGGGCGCTCCCATCTGCGCAAGCGCGGGAATCCTCAGAAGTGATATCTCGCGCGTGTTGCGTCACTCGTTGCTTACACAGAGATTTCGGAAGTTTTGCTTTTCACTGTGAAGATTTAAAATATTGAAAATCGTCTTCCATTGCAATTACAGTATATCTGAAATATGTTTAGATCTTCACAGTGAAAGGTAAAACTTCAGAAATCTCTGTGTAAACAATGAGTGATGTACACGCACAGATATCACTTTAGCGCTTTCTGGCACTTGCGTTTTACTTGGCGTAAAAACGATATAAATACTGTTAGTTTTCTCTAGGGCTGTCAACTTTAGTAGTGCCGTCTTGGTTGACTGACATTCTTATTGTGTCGACCAGTCGCATTTTTTTTTTTGCCAATAGAAATACATTTTCAATGATTTACTCCTTGATATTTATTCCTTTATAAAGCAGTTATTTATTTACTGTATTCTAAATATAATTAGCCTATGTTTTATCCCAACTCTAAATGCGCCACAGTTTAGCGCACACACATAACACACTTCGGGAACCGCATCCTCTGGCTGCGCTGCTGCTAACGCCTCGTCAGAATGTCCAAGAAATCTAAATCTTTTGTCTGACTACATGTTTGTGGAGGTAAGCGACGGTGGCGACCGCGTTGCTCCATTATATGAGCGCGCACACTTCGCGTGCCTATTTGAAATCGGAACTTGAGCGCGCAAAAGGACGCTGAGCAGCTCTTTTAACGTTCTTTATCATACTGACTCAATCGATTGTTTTCTTGATAGGTTTCTATTTGTACACTTGACTCATTTGAAAGTAGCCTAAATAATGTAACAAAACGAAAAATAAACTGCATATGCTCTTACAACACAGCTTACAATTTCAGATTGTTTTTTAGGCTACTTTGTCTGTTGTTTTAAAACGCCTAACAGATTCGGCTGGACAAAAGTTGAACCCATAGCTTTGTAAGTAAAGAAGAATACAGCCTGTATAAACGGAGCTTTTGTTAGGATTTTTCATTATGTGGCAGATAGTAGTTATATTATTTTGTAGCACGTGTGGTGTGATCAGGTGCGCGATTGTGACTGTCACTATAGACCTAGTGCTCCTCTCTTTTTGCAGTTAAAAAAATCACTTCATTTTCAAAGAATTGTATTATTATTATAGTTTTATTTATTTTTTATGTTTTTTCGTTGTTGTTTTATAGACCATTTCACAAGATGTAAACAACACTGGTCCAGAAACACTTCCTGTTTCAGTTTGTAACTGTTTTCTTTATTTCACATGTAAAGAAAACATCTTAAAGATGTTTGTTTAACTTTTTGATTCAGTTTTAAATGTTCTGTTGGTTGTATTTTATCCCAGCTTTTATGTAGTGTTAAAAAACTGAAACAGGAAGTGCTTCTGGACCAGTGTTGTTTACATCTTGTGAAATGGTTTATAAATGCTCTGACAATTGTTAAAAAAATGTTAAATCAAAACATTTTTTGTTTTTTTTTAGTCGACTAATCGTTGCGCAGGACAAAACCTTGGTCGACTAAGATTTACTTCAGTTGACGTACAGCCCTAGTTTTCTCAAACAACACCGCTCGTTTCATGTACTTAGGCCATTAATGTGTTATTACTTTCATGAGTCATTAAATCATGTTTATTTTGGACTTCTCTGTGCATGCTCTTTGAGGTGGTGACCATAGACCTCCATTATATGACTCACAGACCAGAACGAGTTTAAGACCTAAAAATATAAAAATTTAAACTACTGCGGAAACAAAGATACAAACATCTTGGATGCCCTTGAGGTAAACTAGAACGTATCAAAAATTAATTTCAAAGTGAACTATGCCTTTAATTAAATCAGTGAAGCGCAGCACTGTTGTACACGCAAGCAGATCATGATCCGGTATATGAGCGGCTCAGTTCGCAGTAAATGCTGCTCAACATGAAACATTAAATTGTTTTTTATGTAGCATTTTTTTTGTTTAATTTAATAATAATACTTAGAATTATTATCTATTATTATTATTATAATTTTAAAGCATTATTGATTTATAACCACACATTTGTGGCCAAATTGCAAAATACAAACAAGCACAACAAACCTTTTTTATTTTTTTTATTACATTTTAAATCACTATCACATATCCGAAAAATCGCAATTATAGTTTTTTTTTTCACCCTAAATCGTGCAGACCAAACCGTAGCTATAAATATAAACCTAAAAATGGTATTGGTTGAATGTTTCATATGTCCACGCAGGCTTGGTCACTCCGTCACAGCTCCAGCTGGGATGAAGATGACAGTGGATATTCCCAGCTCACGTCACTTCACACTGGGAGAGCCCGTCTCCTGCCCCTCGCACCGGGAGACTGACCGCTGCGAGCGCAGCCATCGTTCAGTCCGGGACAGCGGAGAGGAGAGACAGGTGTGACTCACTTTCCTCAAAGCCTCAGTGATCAATGTGTGCTTCAAGTTATTTGTGGTGATGTGGTTTGTGTTGGTCAGAAGGAATATTAATAGATGTTTCCTTGTCACTTTTGTTGTTCAGGTCAAGTAAACCTCAATATCCGGCAGATACTCCTCTACCAACCCCGTCATATAAGTACCAACGAGTGGGCCAATGACAGGAAGCATCTTGGTTCCACACCACGCCTGTCCAGAGGGAAAAGGTAAAGATACACCTTACATGTTCTTTATGTGGAGAATGTGGACAAATTTGTCAGACTTTTTGTGTACACTTCCTAACTCAAATTTAAACATTTTAAACTTTGTTTAATGCACATTATACATGTTTGATTATACATATTTTTATCATTATATATTTTATAATATTTTTTCATTCTTTTTACCCAGAGTATTACTAATATCTCCCCATATTAATATAAGAACACATATTAAGTAGGGCTGTCAAATTATTAATCACGATTAATCGCATCCAAAATAAAAGTTTTTGTTTACATAATATATGTGGGTGCATATGTGTATAATTATTTTATATATATAAATACACACACATGCTTGTATATATACATGCTTGTATACACATGCATGAGAATATTTCAGTGTATATACGGGATATAGGTTTATTACGGTGGGGTATTGCATTCACTTGAAGAAAAAAAAAATCTACTCTGTTTTTCTGAATTAACGAGTTAATTTTTCATGAGAATTTTTTTTTTGCTCTGTTTTTTCTGAATTAACGAGTTAATTTTTCATGAGAAATTTTTTTTGCTCTGTTTTTCTGAATTAACGAGTTAATTTTTCATGAGAAATTTTTTTTGCTCTGTTTTTCTGAATTAATGAGTTAATTTTTTCATGAGAAAAAAAGTTTTTGCTCTGTTTTTCTGAATTAACGACTTAATTTTTCATGAGAAAAAAAGTTTTTGTCTCTGTTTTTCTGAATTAACGACTTAATTTTTCATAAGAAAATTTTTTCATTCAGAAAAACAGAGCAAAACAAAATTCCATGAAAAATTAACTCGTTTAATTCAGAAAAACAGAGCAAAATTTTTTCTCATGAAAAATTAACTTCGTTAATTCAGAAAAACAGAGCAAAAAAATTTTCTCATGAAAAATTAACTCGTTAATTCCGAAAAACAGGAATAATTTTTTTCTTCAAGTGAATGCAATACGCCACTGTAGATTTATATATAATTTATATTATATATAAATATAACTATTTTATATATAAATAATTTTTTTTTCTAAATATACATGCATGTGTACGATAGTATATTGCATTCACTTGACGAAAAAATATCTACTCTGTTTTTCTGAATTAGACGTTAATTTTTCATGAGAAAAAATGTTTTTGCTCTGTTTTTTCTGAATTAATGAGTTAATTTTTCATGAGAAAAAAAGTTTTTGCTCTGCTTTTTTCTGAATTAACGACTTAATTTTTCATTAGAAAAAAGTTTTTGCTCTGTTTTTCTGAATTAACGACTTAATTTTTCATGAGAAAAAAAGTTTTTGCTCTGTTTTTTCTGAATTAACGACTTAATTTTTCATAAGAAAAAAATTTCATTCAGAAAAACAGAGCAAAAAAAATTTCCATGAAAAATTAACTGATTAATTCAGAAAAACAGA
>JAQIUQ010005343.1:35000-42500 GCA_030378365.1 Hybognathus amarus
ATCGCGGGGGATTAGTGGGCGATGAATGCTTGCCAATCTGTTAGTATGAAAGAGCCAACAATGCAGCGAAGACGCTCGCAGATGCGTCGCCGAGCCTGAGAAAAATATAGCATGATGCAGTATACAGAGCCGTCGCGCGACTCAACCTCAGTGATGTCATGAGCTACAGCCAATCATAGCAAGGCACGGGTTGAGGTCACCGGGTAAATCTTATATATATATATATTTTTTTTGCATTTTTTTTCAGAGCAAATCATCGCGCAAACAGTGTGCAGCACTAGTTTCTATCTGACGTCCATATTCAGGTGTTGTTTCCTCTTCTTCGGTATTGGCGCACGTGCTGTTTGCGTCATTTCTGGTTTGTTTTATTGCACGTTTTTTCGTGACAAAACGTGGTTTGTAGATAAGATAGAATCCTTGGGTGTTAATCTTTGCAAATCGCGGGAAAAAGTTTTTCATGACCATGTAGTTGTAACGTCAATCTGTCAATGAACTAACGTACACATCAGTAAACACAGCGTTCGTATCTCATTACTCTACCCTGCCAGTGCATACAAAGATAGATCAAAGTAGCATTACGTTAACCAACCATTCGGAAACGTCCAAGCCTTAATTTACGAACTTCTTTGCGGCCGTCATCTTGTTCCGGTGTGTATTCAAACTGATACGATTGCACAGATGTGTCCTCATAGACTCCTGCAGCCATTCTTTCTCCAAAATATACCCTCAACTGTTGTCAAGGCAACACTCCACGTGCACTGTCTAAATGCCCGCAGAACAGAGGGGCGGGGTTTAAAATTTAAAGGCATATGCATATCTGAAAACAGAGCTGATTTTGACTAGGTAAAATTAGTGTTTTCTTAAAATACTAATGATAATTTTTAATAAAAGTATATTACAAAGTTTTCATTTAGACCAGTGCAGTGGTGGAAAGTAACTAATTACAAATACTTTTGTTACAGTACTTGAGTAGATTTTTTCATTTTTTCTACTTTCTTGAGTATAATTAAATTGTGGTACTTTTACTCTTACTTGAGTAAAATAAAAATAAAGTATTCAACTTCTTTACATTTATATTTCATAAAAAGTACAAAGTACTTTGACAAAGGTGCCGACGGAGCAACAGGGCAAGCTGACATTTGACAGACACTTTTCAAAACTACTGCGATGGAGCACTGCGCTTCAGCCAATAACAGACATATCTGAAGCCCTTCAGCCAATAACAGACAGGTCTGGCTCGGGTGCAAAACCAATCAAAACCTCCTGTTCAGCTGGGGGCGGGATGTTCAAACCGCGCTTTGACATTTAATCACTGGCGCTCGGTGTTTTGAACGTTTTGAATCAGTCGCGCTTCAATATACGTTCAATAACGTTTCAATATTTCAGTGGATGTAAGTATTCTGTTCATATTTAATTATGGCAACTACTGACATGGGTTATACCATTGATAATACCAGAGCACTGAGCAGTGGAAGTGAATAAAAAAGCTTGGCTCATAACATGGACGCAGTTATTGGATGGACGGAGCGGGATCAATGTTCTGTAAGTGTCTAAAATACATTCACACAGTTGAATTAATGGTAAAGGTCGCCCTGTTTAACAATACAGTTAACTTAATATACGAAGCAAACTTTGTACAAAGCTGAAAAAACTGTGAAATAAGATCGCATGATTTATCTGTCAATCAGATGCATGTAAAAGTGTAGTTCGTTCCTATAGCAACAGTGGGCTCCCAGCACATTTTCGGTAGGCTACAACCAAAAAAAGATAATTTAATTTAACATGTTAACCATACCCCACTTAATTTTTTATTATTATTATTATTTTTTTTTTACTGGGAATTTTTTATTCACACTGTTTTATTGTTTTTCATACTTTTTTTTTTATCTGGACCTCCAAGTCTCAATTAACCTTCTTTGCTTTCTATGAATGATTCAAATAATTCAAAAAAATTCAAATGATCTTACCTGGACTTACTTTTCAAAATTAGTAATAAACAATTGCTCTTGACAACAGAGAAAGCTAGTAGGCTATAGAGAGCCTAAGTCCCTCCCCTTCCGGTCGACCACCATGGTATTTCGGAAAAATATTGTATGGTAGATCAATGGCGAGAGATAACAAATATTTTGATCTCGTTTGAACTGTGCTCTGAGTTACACATATGATGTTTGTCAATTAAAGAATCATTTTAAAGTCAAGAACGTCTTAGTTTGATGTAAACCCGTTGAGGTATAAGACTGTGAAAATACGTAATTACAAAGACTACAAACCCCAAAGGCGCACATTTTCTCTCAATGAATGAAGCTAACTTTACCGAGGCTAACGTCTGTCATTGTTTCTATAGTCTTACGTTATAATCGTAACGTTACGCCGTCATGCCTGAGTGTTTTGTACCAGACTGCACACACACAAGCAGGGGATCTCGCTCGTTGTTTCACTTCCCGGGAGATGTAGTTCATTGAGCGATCTTCACATAAAACTAAATGTTACTCTTCTGTTTTATGACAAACTGCGACGCTTTTGACTTTCAGAATTATCTTTTAAATTCACAAACATATGTGTAATTCAGGGCACAGTTCAGACGGAATAAAAAGATAAGTTGTCTCTCGCCATTCATATTTTTTCCGAATAAGGTCCCATGAGCCAGAAGCGGAGGGGCGGGACTTAGGCTCTCTATATGTAGAGCACTTTTATCGTGGATGGATGCACTTTTTTGGGCTTCAAATTTTCTCCAGTCATTCACTGCCATTATAAAGTTTGGAAGAGCCAGGCCATTTTTTAATATAACTCTATTTGACTGAAAGCAGAAAGTCATATCTTCTAGGATGACTTGAGGGAGAGTAAATCATGGGCTAATTTTCATTTTTGGGTGAGCTATCCCTTTAAAGACATACATCAATTCTTTTGAAAATACCTGATAGTTTGATAAACAAAGATATATTATAGCTATAATGTGTTTGTCTTCATGTTTCATAAGTCAAAACATCACTATTTGCATGTTATTATATCCATATAAGGCAGAAGTTTAATACTTCTATGCATCAGTACTGGGCCTTCAGTATGAATGAAACAGATGACATGAGGGTGTTTAGCGCTCCATTTTGCTATCATCTCCCCATTTTGGGTAAAAATAGAAAAATACTAAAGTACTTTGTAACGTAGTTACTTGAGTAGTTTTTAAGCAAACTACTTATTTACTCTTACTTGAGTCATATTATATTTCAGTACTTCTACTTGTACTCAAGTAAATTATTACTTAAGTAGCAATACTTTTACTTAAGTACAATTTGTCAGTACTCTTTCCACCACTGGACCAGTGTTTCTCAATTTTTCTGCCATTCCCCACTTTGAAGGTAGGGAAGGGTTCGAGCCCCACCTGTCCCCTTGCAATCGCCCACCAAAAAATGTTAATAAACTAGGCTTTAAGTTAAAATGTATTTTATCAACATGACATTTAAAAAAAAAAAAAACATGACAGTATATAAAAATAATAATGCAATTGTGTTTTTATTTTGCCTCTGATAACATCAAATTCAGAAACGGAGAAAATAAAAGTGTGGACTAGTTTATTAGCTTTATTTTGTCACTTCGCAAACTGCATGCAAAAAGAACAAACAAAATTGAAAAAGAATAATAATAATCTCAGGGTTTTCCTGGCTCACAACGAAGCGGAGGTGGTAAAATCCTAATAATGTTTGTATTTTAGGTATTTTTATAATAATAATAATTTTCGAAAACTATCATAAAGCTACTGTGTTTCCCACAGTATTGTGTGTGTGGTGTGGACCTCTGCTGCACCCTCGGGGTCCAGGGGCATGCTCCCCGGAAGAAAAGTTTGCACGTTTTAAAGATAAATTCATAAATCTTGTGCACTTTGAAAGTTCAAAATTAATTGATAAACTAATTTAGTGTCTAAAATGAGCCTGTTCTCTAGTAGGCTACACATATTTTTTAAAAAGCAATTTTAAAGTTGGTCAAATACAGACTTATGTCTATGGAAGCGGCAATAATTATTATTTCCATTATAATTAGACATCAACACGTATTATTCTTATCAAATACACATCGTATAAGTAACTTCTCGAGTTTACTCTATGCTTCTTCCAGTTCACCGGGCCTCTTACTTTCATGTATTTCGGGGAGAAGTGGATAAACAGACGTTTGTTAAATCCAGATCTGATTCTCTAAAATGCGGCATAAACTAACGCCTCACGCATAGCTCAACTAAGGTGTTAAACAACAATACACATCCACTTGATCATATTCAACAATCGGAATATCAGGATATTTTCGGTTTCCAGATATTAAAAGGTTAATAAGGCTTACATTTAAATGTGTCCTCGTTTTGTTTTGAGTTTATGCTCGATAAAGGAACTAATAGAGTTGGGCACAAAATTACTCAGTGGTGCACGATATATCGGCCGCCGATATAACATCGGCCGATTTGGTACATTTTTTATACATCGGTATCGTTCCGATGTCAAAATAGGGCCGATGTGAACAGGCCGATGATCATTCCTGTGTATTTGACGTGCGTGTAGATTTGAGTGTGGGGGCTGGGATGTTTGTTTTACACGAGCGTGCGCAAGTCCGTTTAAAACGTCAAGCGCCTGAAGACTGGAACTGGCGCACTGTTTTCTGTCAGCCTAATGCATATTTTTGTCCCGCCAAAGCCATATTTGACCGGTAAGTGATGTAGATGAGTGACTGCTTCGCTTGTTTAACTGAGGGAACGAGAGAGAGTGAAAGCACCGGTCGCGCGCATCGTCTTCAAACTGTCTCTCTCTCCCTCACTCGCGCATGTTTATGAATTGAGTTGACTGAATATCTTTGAGAATACACGATGGTAAAAGGTTTTTTTTTCTGAACTACTGGTTGTGAATTGTGCTAAAATAGCGTTGCCTTATCTTCTCTGAATAGCTTTCCACACATCAGATCAGATGACTTAAACCACACTTTCAATAAACCAAAAAAAAATCTACCTGGTGATGAAATGTTTTCCGTGTCAGAGAACTATAGAAAATAGGTCAGAGACAAATCTAATGCAATGTCCTAAACTGCCTGGATAATCACACAACATGTGCCGTGCTCCGTTAATGACACATCCGATTCGCGAACTAATGACTCATTTGAACCGATTCACTTTAATGAATGGTTAAAACAACTGATCTGTCCTTCACTGAACTCAAGAGACATAAATCGGAAACACTTTACAATAAGGTTCCATTTATTAAAGTGTACATTTATTAACATTCTATTAATATTAGTTTAATTTAATATTATAATATATTAAATATATATTTAATATTATTTAATATTAGATTTACTCCATGACAAAACCACCCCAGCCCAGTCATTCTAGAATGATTCATTCTTTCCAAATAGAGATATTCAAGTAATCTGGTGAAATTGTTTTTATCACAAATCACAATATATATCACAGAAAAATAAAATATCACAAAATGTAATTTTTTACCAATTTCGTGCAGCCCTAATCCTCGCTATGTGTTTTCTATACAGAGATATCGACATCGGTAAATATCGGTATCGGCAATAACAGCAATATTAATATCGGTTATCGGCATCGGCCACAAATTTTCACATCGGTGCATCACTAAAAATTACCACATTTTCTCCCATTTGTCACGCCCCACCTGTCATGTTTCTATTCCCCACCAGTGGGGCGCGCCCATACTTTGAGAAACGCTGATTTAGACCCTAAACATTCATATTAACTTGTACAAAAATGGCATTATATGACCCCTTTAAGACTGAATGCACAGATCTAATATACTGACACACATCCGGTGTTCACCCCAGTGTTTGCTCACATGTGTGTTTCACTCCAGGATAACGGACGCTGGGAAACCAACCGCATGCTCACCAGTGGAGTGGTTCAGCGCTTGGAGGTGGACGAGGACTTTGAGGAAGACAATGCGACCAGAGTCCACCTACTTGTCCATAACCTCGTGCCACCCTTCCTGGACGGGAGGATTGTCTTCACTAAGCAGGTACAGACGTCTCTATGCATGGATGTGCTTACTGGTGAGTCACCAATCTTGTGAGTCTTTAATTGATGATTGTACGTTTGTCTTTGGCATTCCAGCCAGAGCCGGTCATTCCAGTGAAAGACGCAACCTCAGACATGGCCATCATCTCCCGCAAAGGAAGTCAGCTGGTCAGACGACACCGAGAGCAGAAAGAGAGAAAGAAGGTGCATATCTGTTTTTCATTGTTTCATTTGGACTCCACTCTCACTTCCAGGACAGTAGTGTAGATGTAATTGTTGTTGCGTTTGGTTCTTCCAATTGACAGGCACAACACAAACACTGGGAGCTCGCTGGCACCAAACTGGGTGACATCATGGGCATCAAGAGAATCAGGAGGAAGGGGAAAAAGATGGAAAAGCTGTTGGAGAAGATGGAAATGTGGATTACAGGTAGATATTGTGTCTCTCAATATGTGTGTGTGTGCGTGTGTATATACTGTGTATGTATATATATACATGCATGCACGCACACACACACACACACACACACACACACACACACACACTACCGGTCAAAAGTTTTAAGATCGGTAAGATTTTTTATGTTTTTAAAAGAAGTCTCTTCTGCTCACCAAGGCTGCAATTTTTTGATAAAAAATACACAAAAAACACAGTAATATTGTAAAATATTATGACAATTTAAAATGACTTTTTTATGTTAATATATATTAAAATTTAATTTATTACTCTGAAAAAAATCATTACTCCAGTCTTCAGTGTCACATGATCCTTCACAAATCACTCTAATATGATGATTTTATGCTCCAAAAACATGTATGATTATTATCCATGTTGAAAACAGTTTTTTACATTTTTATTTCAGGATTCTTTGATGAATAGAAAGTTCAAAGAACAGCATTTATTTAATTAGAATCTTTTCTAACATTATAAATGTCTTTACTGAAACTTTTGATCAATGTAACTCATCCTTGATGAATAGAAGTATTGATTTCTTATTTATTTCCCCCAAAAATAAAATACAAATTCTTACTGACCCCAAACTTTTTAAAGGGTAGTGTTTAATGTAACAAAAGCTTTCCATTTCAGATAAAAGCTGTTCTTTTGAACTTTCTATTCATCAAAGAATCCTGAAATAAAAATGTAAAAAACTGTTTTCAACATGGATAATAATCATACATGTTTTTGGAGCATAAAATCATCATATTAGAGTGATTTGTGAAGGATCATGTGACACTGAAGACTGGAGTAATGATGCTGAAAATTCAGCTTATTTTCAGAGGAATAAATTACATTTTAATATATATTAACATAAAAAAGTCATTTTAAATTGTCATAATATTTCACAATATTACTGTGTTTTTTATGTATTTTTTTATCATAAAAATTGCAGCCTTGGTGAGCGATCTTGTGTTAAAAACATAAAAAATCTTACCGACTCTAAAACTTTTGACCGGTATGTGTAGTATGTATGTATATATATATATATATAT
>JAQIUQ010005343.1:47500-65000 GCA_030378365.1 Hybognathus amarus
TAATATTTGAGTTTTGAAGTCCTGGAAAGAGATGTGTGAAGTACTTCACCATTCCAGCCAAACTGGTTCCAGTTAGTGTTACTATATTAAATCCATGGTGAATGTTGCTGGTCTGTGGACGTAAAGTATTACTAGTTCATTCATGGCACAATGTTTCTCCTAGTTTCCATGACAGCGCTGTTTGATCTAATAGTGATCTACGGTTAATAACGGAGAAATGTGAATGCATCTCACTAGATCTCGCAGCGATGTTATTACTTCAGTGGCAAATTCAAATGTTTTCTTTACCGGATCTCTTAGCGCTGTGTTTAGTAACAGTGCTGCTTGATCGAGATCGGATTGCGGTGCACAGATGTTGCTGGTCCAAACTGATAAACAATCCGTGAAGCACATAATGAGTAGCTCAGTTTCGTTCCGCTTGCCATTTGATGTTGCGCAACGTTGTGTTGGCTGTGCCAATTTTTTTATCGGCAGGAAAAATGTTCCAAGGAATCGTCGTTTTGTATGCGTACCCGAACCGGAAGCCTCGAACCGAAACGATTCAATACAAATACATGTACTGTTACACACCTAATATATTTATATATGCCAATTGAAGTCAGATTTCTTGGAATATAAGAAGTATGAGGTTTGTTCGAAATGTAGTGTTTGGTAAGTTTGTGCTGTCTAGTAATGCATCGTATAACACAGATGATGTGTGTGTTCCTGCAGGTGACATCCGATCAGATTGTGGAGCGATTGGAGGATCTCAGAGAACGCTCCGGCTCTGGCAGTGCTGCCCATCTACTCCCAGCTGCCCTCCGACCTGCAGGCCAAGATCTTCCAGAAGGTAAACATATGTCTCTGCTGGACACTTGGAGATCCTGATCATGAGATGTTTGTGAACTAAACCTGTGTGTTTACCTGTCAGGCTCCTGATGGAGTGAGGAAGTGTATTGTCGCTACAAACATCGCTGAGACGTCACTGACAGTGGACGGCATCATGTTTGTGGTGGATTCTGGTTACTGCAAACTGAAGGTAACTGAAACTGCTGTGAATGACCAGTCTTTAATAGAGGAATTGCATATCGGATGCTAACAGAAGTATTACTTTGTGTTGTTTAGGTGTTCAACCCTCGCATCGGCATGGATGCGCTGCAGGTGTACCCCATCAGTCAAGCCAATGCAAACCAGCGGGCTGGCAGAGCCGGCAGAACAGGCCCAGGACAGTGTTACAGGTAAGATCAGTCAGTTCCTCCCTCAAAAAAGACCAAAAACATCATATATATACTATACATATATATACATATACCGATTATTAATATCGGTATCGGCCATAACAGCAATATTAATATCGGTATCTGCCATAACAGCAATATTAATATCGGTTATCGGTATCTGCCATAACAGCAATATTAATATCGGTTATCGGTATCGGCAATAACAGCAATATTAATATTGGTTATTGGTATCGGCCATAAGAGCAATATTAATATCGGTTATCGGTATCGGCCATAACAGCAGTATTAAAATTGTTTATCGGTATCAGCTATAACAGCAATATTAATATCGGTTATTGGTATCGGCCATAACAGCAATATTAATATCAGTTATCGGTATCGGCCATAACAGCAATATTAAAATCGGTTATCGGTACCGGCCATAACAGCAATCTTAATATCGGTTGTCGGTATTGGCCATAACAGCAATATTAATATCGGTTGTCGTATTGGCCATAACAGCAATATTAATATCGGTTGTCGGTATCGGCCATAACAGCAATATTAACATCGGTTATTGGTATCGGCTATAACAGCAATATTAATATCGGTTGTTGGTATCGGCCATAACAGCAATGGTAAAATCGATTATTGGTATCGACCATAACAGCAATATTAAAAACGGTTATCGGTATCGGCCATAACAGCAATATTAAAATTGGTTATCGGTATCGGCCATAACAGCAATATTAATATCGGTTATCGGTATCGGCCATAACAGCAATATTAATATCGATTGTCGGTATCGGCCATAACAGCAATAGTAAAATCGGTTATCGGTATCGACCATAACAGCAATATTAAAATCGGTTATCGGTATTCGGCCATAACAGCAATAGCTATCTGGCACGATTTTCACATCGGTGCATCACTAATTAACATAACTTGATGAAAAATTACAAGGTAAAAAACAAAACAAAGGTTAAACACGTGCACGGATACATATTTATTTCATGCTGACTTTAAGGTAAGACAGACTTGAGTGTTTTGTTCTGGACATTGAAACGAATCATCCAAAGGAAGTGAATCCTTCAGGTCTCTCTGTGGTGTTAATACAGACTCTCTTTGCTAATACAGGCAGATGAACAGTGTGTTCATGAGCTTTATTCTTTTTTTTGCTCACTCTTTTCTGAAACCTCTATCAGTGAGGCTGGCGACTGCAGGAGGGGGACGGGATGGTAATATTAAAAGGATTTAACATAGTTTATTTTTTGTTTACACCTCTGAGGATTTGATACAAAGGCTCCTGTGGGCTTTTCGACTGTGACCTTTTTCAAATCTGCACAGCCGCAAAGATCTGATGACACACTGTCTCGATGTTTCACTGTCACACAAGGGATTGTTTTGCCTCCCTGTGAGTGTTTCTGTTTGCTTGTGAAAGTGTATGGCACATGTCAGATTATTTGTATGCGTCCTTTACCAAACATCTGTGCATCAAGAATCAATTCTGTTCAGCCAGACGCTTTGTAATGTGGCCAAGAGCCGTGTGTGTGTGTTGAATGCATTACTCAAAAGCTCTGGCTGTGATTTCGGCACAAGAGCCAGAAGGACAGATATACATAAATGCATACGCTGTACTACAGAGCTTCCCAGAGTTCCTTCACGCCATCTTCTGAGGGATTACCGATTTTGTTGAATAGCTGCAGAAATCTGCTGTTTTCTCAGATCTGTCTCTATGGAGCAGCAAGGAGAGCTGTGATATTTTAAGATCCTTAGAGGTAGCTTGGAAATGGCTCATTGTTAAGAGATTCCCTCTAGCTCTTTTAAAGGTTGGAGGTAGAAAACTTTTTCATTAATGTGATGCGTGCATATGTCATGTATATGTCTTTATTCAGACCTTTTGCATTAAATGTTTTATTTATTTTATGACTTGAAAAATTAAGCATTTAATTCATCAAACTGGTGCAGTGAAGCAAATCACTGCCAGTCAAAACATATTTATTGTGTAAATATCTCAGGGGTTTGACAGCACTAAAATTGTCTTGCAGTTAGGGTTGAGTATCGTTTGAATTTGAACAATTCTGATTCCGATTTCGATTCCTTGTTTCGATTCCAGTTCCTAACGATTCTCGATTCCGATTCTTTTAAGAGGCAGGGTCAAAAAAGTTTAGCTAACCTTGCTAACCAACAGTCTTTCTGAAGGAAATACTCCTTTTGTCACAAATACTCCTTTTGTCACAAATTTTGCATTTTGCATTTTGCAAGAGTAGGCAAGCTTTGACATAATTGTGTTTTTAAAAGACCGCAAATAAGATTTTTAGCTGAAACCCGCTGTCCTTGATGATTCGTATAATGCAGGTCAATGGCCACCATCACTTTAAGAGTAAAAAAAAAACATATACAGGCAAGATAAAATGAATACCCGTGGCTCCTGATGATACATTGAGGTCTTATGGAGCGAAAACGATCAGTCTGTGCAAGAAACTGAACATTATTTACAACAGTATATTACCTTTTATCCACAGCCTCGGCAAACGGTCCTGAGCGCGCTCACGGCAGTCGAGCACAAACTTCTTGTTGCATAATGACGTATGCTGAGAAAAATTGAGAAAATATTAACTCCAGTCTGATATAGGCATATTTTAACCACTGTGTTATTTTAGTATTTTTTATATACTATTATTATATGTGACCCGCTCTGGCGAAATGAATCGTAAGTCGCAAAGTTCCATTTTAAGATATGGCCCGATTATGTGGAAAAACAATGAAATAACAAAAAAAAATTTTTTTTTTGCTAATTTCAAATAACAGACATTCAAAAATAATCTCCCAAAGTTTCGTAGTCCAAATAATTGAGTAAAGGTATTTAAATGATGATTAAAGTTGTCAAAGCTTTAAATCCGCTGAAATAAACATTGCTCTTCTCAACTCCCCTCACCTCTGTCAATTGAATTTAAATCAATGTTTCATCAACCAATTACCAGGACTTAATAATAAGAAATAAATATTGCAGACAATAGACCTAATCACTACACGGAGGTGGCGGCACGTGAACTGAAGCTCGTCTCATGAAACGAAAGTCAGCGTCTAAGGTATTCCACTTGCCAAACAGACCTGAGAAATATATATATATTGAAATGTCTACTTTTAAACAGAACCATTCAAAACGAAAGAAAACAGACTGCTCTCTGCTTATGTGGGCTAATCCGTATGAAAAGTGAATTTCTCTCTGGCACCTCTGTTCAATCTTTCTGATTTTAGAACATTTTGGTAAAAGTGCCTTTTTAATTATTTAATCCAAAACACTTAAAATAATTTGAGCTTCAGCCTGGTTAAATCGCATTATATTAATGTATTTGGTCAAATTAAGCTATAAAATAAATCGTTTATCCCTTAAAATGCAATGGATTTTGAAAGAAATCAACAACAACAAAAAAAAGGGCAAAAAAAAACTTTAAAGGCGATTTTCTCAGGTTTTCAATTTGAAAAAAAAGGGCAGATGACCAGAATTCAAATGTGTATATCTTTACAACCATTAAAGGTATGACTTTAACTAAGATATCATTTGAAAGCTTATGGTGTCCTCTTTCTATTAATACCAAAAATCTCAATTTTTAAATTTGGGTCACTGTGACTCATTTTGCTGGATCAGGTCACATATAGTGTCAGTAAAATGTATAATTCGCTGAAATTTCACCTGTAATTTTAATTTATTTTAAGTTTTGTCAATTTAATTGTTATTTTTTCATACTTCTATTTTGCTTCAGTTTTTATTTCAGTTTCAGGAAATTTAGTACTTCAACTTAAAAAAAGTTCCCTTGGCAAGTTTAAGTTTGATTGACCAAGGATAACAGCAAGTCTAGTTATGGTTTTGGAAATCTAACTGATCCATCCCTTTTCATATCCAAATATTAACGTAGAGCTCTCACCCTAACAAGGAATACACTGGATTTTTCGCTTGCCACTGTATCGCATTGTGTGGGGGTGGGACATTTTGTAATATTTACAGAAAATGAATGCATCTTTCTTTCCATTGCGTCAGGTTATACACTCAGAGTGCCTACAAGAATGAAATGCTCACCACCACTATCCCAGAGATCCAGCGCACTAACCTGGCCAATGTTGTGCTGCTGCTCAAGTCACTGGGAGTGCAAGACCTACTGCTCTTCCACTTCATGGATCCCCCACCTGAAGACAACATGCTGAACTCCATGTATCAGCTGTGGATCTTGGGAGCTCTTGACAACACAGGTGAGACCACATATATTCATTTAGCTGGCACTTTTTTATCCAAAGCGACTTACAATTGCTATATATGTCAGAGGTTGCACACCTCTGGAACAACTAGGGGTTAAGTGTCTTGCTCAGGGACACATTGGTGTCTCACAATGGATTCGAACCCGGGTCTCTCGCACCAAAGGCATGTGTCTTATCATAACCACCCTCACAATCTCTTGATGACCACATTAATCTCTTTCTTTTTAGGATTTTTTTCCTTTTGCCACTTTTTATCACATTATATCACATTCTGTAGAAAGTGAATCTGGTATTTAGAGTTGAACGGTGTAATTAGATGGTATCAGGAATTATCAACATCAGGATGAAGTGTACATTTATTATTTAGTATATTTTCCTAGTTAAAAAGTCTTCAGTATGTGGTGGAAGGCCATGTCTATAACGGGAAACCGGGAAAATGCTTGATGGGGATGTTTGCTTCAGAATCAAAGCAACTGGTTAAATAGAGAAGCTAATTAATAATAATAGAAAATAAGCCAGCTAGGGCTGTCAACTTTAGTCGTTTAGTCGACTAATCAGTCGATGCCGTCTTGGTCGACTGACATTCTTATTGGTCGACCAGTCGCATTTTTTTTTTTTTTTGCCAATAGAAATACATTTTCAATGATTTACTCCTTGATATTTATTCCTTAATAAAACAGTTATATATTACTGTATTCTAAATATAATTAGCCTATGTTTTATCCCCAACTTTAAATCACACTACTTTCGACAGAATGTCCTAGAAATCTCAGTCTTTTGTCTGGCTACATTTTTGTGGAGGTAGGCGACGGTGGCGATGCGTTGCTCCATTATGAGCGCGTGCCTATTTGAAATCGAACTTAAGCGCGCAAAAGACGTGAGCAGCTCTTTTAACGGCTTTATCATACTGACTCAATAGATTGTTTTTATTTGTACACTTGACTCATTTGAAAGTAGTCTAAATAATGTAACAAAACGAAAATAAACGTATATGCTCTTACAACACAGCTTAGATTTCAGATTGTTTTTTAGGCTATTTTGTCTGTTGTTTTAAAACGCCAACAGATCGCCAACAGATCGGCTGGACAAAAGTTAACCCATAGCTTTGTAAGTAAAGAAGAATACAGCCTGTATAAACGAGAGCTTTTGTTAGGATTTTTTATTATGTGGCAGATAGTGTTATATTATTTTGTCAGCGTGTGGTGTGATCAGGTGCGCGATTGTGACTGTCACCATAGACCTAGTGCTCCTCACTTTTTGCAGTTAAAAAAAAAACACTTTATTTTCAAAGAATTGTATTATTATTATAGTTTTATTTATTTTTTATGTTTTTTCGTTGTTGTTAAAAAAACATCGCGTTTTTTTTTAGTCGACTTATCGTTGCGCAGGACAAGACCTTGGTCGACTGCAGGATTTCTTTGGTTGACTACAGCCCTAAAGCCAGCAGTGTACACTACCGGTCAAAAGTTTAGGGTCGGTCAGATTTTTTATGTTTTTAAAAGAAGTCTCTTCGGCTCACCAAGGCTGCAATTTTTGGATAAAAAATACACAAAAAACACAGTCATATTGTGAAATATTATGACAATTTAAAATGACTTTTTTTCTGAAAAAAAGCTGAATTTTCAGCATCATTACTCCAGTCTTCAGTGTCACATGATGCTTCACAAATCACTCTAATATGATGATTTTATGCTCCAAAAACATGTATGATTATTATCCATGTTGAAAACAGTTTTTTACATTTTTATTTCAGGATTCTTTGATGAATAGAAAGTTCAAAAGAACAGCTACAACAAAATAGCTAACACAACAACTACAGGTTTTATGTTGAAAGCCTTCCTGAAGAGAAACGTTTTCAACTGCGTTGACGCTAGATGATGTCAGGCTATATGCGTGTCATTATTCTAACCTTATTTTTGTAACTTGTTACAAAATAAAAAGTCTCTCACCCCGGAAATGAACTTTCCTGAGCTGTAAATCACTTCACTACATCCACTTTTTTTTTATGGGAGGCACTTCTGGTTTTGGTGAAGCTCCAATCAAAAAGACTGAAACAAATAATTTCAGAATCATGTAAGGTTGCGCAACAAATAATCCTTATCCGTCAGTTTGACTGAAAGAGCTGTAAAATTTCTTGAGAATAACTTTACACCTTTTAGACCTAATGTGACGTGATAAGAATATCTAGGCAAGAGATCTTTTCAGCCGCTGGATTTTTTTTTTCGTCTGATTATTTTCTTTTTTCTTTTGTATTCTGCTATAACAGTATGAAAAAGAGTAAAAAAAAAAAACTTTTGCTGATAATTTACTCACCCCCATGTCATCCAAGATGTCCACGTCTTTCTTTCTTCAGTCGAAAATAAATTAAGGTTTTTGATGAAAATAGTCCAGGATTTTTCTCCATGTAATGGACTTCAATGAGGGTCCAAACGGTTCAAGGTCCAAATGAGAGTTTCAGTGCATCTTCAAAGGGCTTTAAATGACACCAGACGATGAATAAGGGTCTTATCTAGCGAAAGATCGGTCGTTTCAAAAATAATAAAAAAAATTGTTTTATAAACTCAAATGGTCGCCTTGCTCTGTTCTGTGATGCGTGTTCATGACTCTCCTGACTCAAAAGGCGAGCATTTGAGCTTATAAAACTTTAACTTTGTTATATGTTTGTTATTTATTTATTAAATGAGTGATCGTTTCGCTAGATAAGACCCTTATTCATCATCTGGAATCATTTAAAGCCCTTTGAACAGTTTGCAGTTTGTACTGAAAGTGTCTTTTGGACCTTGAACCGTTTGGTTCCCATTGAAGTCCGTTATATGGAGAAAAATCCTGAAATGTTTTCATCAAAAACCTTAATTTCTTTTCGACTGAAAAAAGAAAGACATGGATATCTTGGATGACATTTTGTTATCGTAAATTATCAGCAAAAGTTTTTTGGAAAGTGAACTACTTCAATGGTTATTTGAACACGGCATGAAAAACATTGTTCAACTTCAAACACTTTCCAAGAAATATCTGTAAACTTATTTGTATTTTACAAAATTATCTTTAACATACAGTATCCTGAAAAAGGGACTTTTCTTCTTTTTAGCCGAGTGTATATATTAACTCACCAGTGTTTGGATATATCAATGATTAAAGATAACGGATGGTAGTGACATTATTTTTATTTGGGAATAATCTCTGAGTGTAACTAGCGTTCTAGTAGAGTAGACTTAAGCTTGTGAAGTGCTGCAGTGAAGTATTAAGGTCTTACTCAAAGTTCAGCTGTAGCAACTGAAGTAAAACTGTCGATGTGACCAGAGAGGATCTCAATCTCATTTCCTGCGTATCTCTCAGGGGTTTGTGGGGATTTGCCTATGTGGAGCGCTTTTCCCTCTAGCTCTCGTCTCGTGTTAACAGCAGATTATTTCTGATTAAGGCTTACCTGCCCAAATATCTTCTCTGCTTTTCACGGCGCTCTCTCACTAATCTTCTTAGTCTGTCATGTAATCTTTGAAATCTGAGCTTCTGAAAAGTTTGATCAGAATCTCCAAGTGGAGTCATTTTCCCACCATCAGCACTTTGGAAAGAGGTGCTTTCTAATCCCTTTTGACTTTTGCCTGTATTTGAGGATGCTTTCTTCTCGTCTCTGTCTCAGGCGCTCTGACGCCCACCGGGCGGCTCATGGTGGAGTTTCCTCTGGATCCGGCTCTGTCCAAAATGCTGATCGTGTCATGTGACATGGCCTGTAGCGCTGACATTCTCATCATCGTCTCCATGTTGTCAGTGCCGTCCATCTTCTACAGACCAAAGGTACGTGACTAGGCAACCTATTTATCAAATGTGCTGTACATGCGGGTTCTGTTTTCAAAGTGTTCAAACTGCCGTTTCTTGTCCAGGGTCGAGAGGAGGAGAGTGACCAGGTGAGAGAGAAGTTCTCAGTGCCTGAGAGTGATCACCTGACCTACCTCAATGTTTACCTGCAGTGGAAGAACAACAACTACTCCAGCATCTGGTGTAACGATTCACTTTATCCACACCAAAGCCATGCGTAAGGTGTGTCAAGCTGACGTGTCACTCACAACCAATCAGATTCATGAATTGAAGTGGCAATATCATTTCATGACATATTTTATATATATATATATATATATATATATATATATATATATATATATATATATATATATATATATACACACACACACACACACTACCGGTCAAAAGTTTAGGGTCGGTAAGATTTTTTATGTTTTTAAAAGAAGTCTCTTCTGCTCACCAAGGCTGCAATTTTTTGGAAAAAAAAAAAATAAAAAAAAAAAAATATATATATATATATATATATATATACAAAAAACACAGTAATATTGTGAAATATTATGACAATTTAAAATGACTTTTTTAATGTTAATATATATTCAAATGTAATTTATTCCTCTGAAAAAAAGCTGAATTTTCAGCATCATTACTCCAGTCTTCAGTGTCACATGATCCTTCACAAATCACTCTAATATGATGATTTTATGCTCCAAAAACATGTATGATTATTATCCATGTTGAAAACAGTTTTTTACTTTTTTATTTCAGGATTCTTTGATGAATAGAAAGTTCAAAGAACAGCATTTATTTAATTAGAATCTTTTCTAACATTATAAATGTCTTTACTGTAACTTTTGATCAATGTAACTCATCCTTGATGAATAGAAGTATTGATTTCTTATTTATTTCCCCCAAAAATAAAATACAAATTCTTACTGACCCCAAACTTTTTAAAGGGTAGTGTTTAATGTAACAAAAGCTTTTTTTTTTGTTCTTTTGAACTTTCTATTCAGTCAAAGAATCCTGAAATAAAAATGTAAAAAACTGTTTTCAACATGGATAATAATCATACATGTTTTGGTAGCATAAAATCATCATATTAGAGTGATTTGTGAAGGATCATGTGACACTGAAGACTGGAGTAATGATGCTGAAAATTCAGCTTTTTTTCAGAGGAATAAATTACATTTTAATATATATTAACATAAAAAAGTCATTTTAAATTGTCATAATAATTCACAATATTACTGTGTTTTTTGTGTATTTTTTATCAAAAAATTGCAGCCTTGGTGAGCAGAAGAGACTTCCTTTAAAAACATAAAAAATATTACCGACCCTAAACTTTTGACCGAGTAGTGTATATGAAGAGTTCAGATGCAAAAGCCTCTAAATGCCATTTGAAATTTTCTTCTAAAATGACCATTTTAACAAGCTTGTATATTTAAGTTCAGTAATTTCACTTAAATGACAATTAATAGGTAATCCTCATTGCCATTTAAGTAAAATTACTGAACTTAAATATACAAGCTTGATAAAAATGATAATTTTAGAAGAAAATTTCAAATGGCACTTAGAGTCTTTTGCATCTGAACTCTTCATATATATATATATATGTATATAATAAAATCAAATAAAAAGCATGCTTAATTTTGCACTTAAACTTGCAAAGCAAATATATAGTTAAACCTGTTAGATGGACATGCATATAAAAAGCCATTAAATAATATCTGTGAATATTCTTCAACATTAGAAAAGTTCCTTATTTCAGTCTGATATATATATATATATATATATATATATATATATATATATTTTTTTTTTTTTTCACCTGTGAATATTCATAAGAATATTCACAGATATTATATTATTTATTCTGCTTTTTATTTTATTAGAGTTTGCAATAAATAACAGAATTGTGTGTGTGCGCGTCACAGGTGCGTGAGGTTCGATCTCAGCTCAAAGACATCATGGTGCAGCAGAAAATGAACCTGATCTCCAGCGGCTCCGACTGGGATGTGATCAGGAAGTGCATCTGTGCTGCGTACTTTCACCAGGCTGCAAAATTAAAGGTTCACAGCTACTTAGCATTTTAGGCTTATTCAATTTCATCAAGTCACACCTGAAGTGTCTTCATGCCTTGTATTTGTGTGTTTAGGGAATAGGGGAGTATGTGAATGTGAGAACTGGGATGCCCTGCCATCTGCACCCCACCAGCGCTCTGTTCGGGATGGGTTACACCCCTGACTACATCATCTACCATGAACTGGTCATGACCACAAAGGTATTTCTTCTTCCTCAGCCCCTCAATGTGAAGTGACATGAGTTAGGATGAGACGCTTATATGGGTGATGCCAATTTGAATTTATCTTGCAACATTTCCTCATCCTGTTCCTTTATTCAGGGTTTGTACGTTTTAAAAAACCTGGAAAAGTTATGGAATTTGAAAAATGCAAATTCCAGGCCTGGAAAGGTTTTGGAAAAATAAAAAGACCCAGAAAGTTTTGGAAAGTCATTGAATTTTTATTTTTTTAATTCATTTTTAACACAGCATAATATGTGATTAATACAAAAACTGTTTAATAAAAAAATATATATATATTTTCGTTGTCTTAACGTCCTTATATTCGGGCGGCATAATGTTCAGTTCACTTCCGATTCACTTAACTTACTTGTTGCCTGAGGCGAGAATTGGTAACTTATCGATCAGACGAGAATGATTTAAATCCTATGTGTGTAGGCTACTATTCTGTGTTATCGTTAAACACCACAAAAGGCACAAAAACATTCTAAAGTACCATAAGGTTTTCATGCACTCTGTTAGAAGTGTTCTGAAGCCATTATGTTTGATTAGAAATGAATATTTAAGTCATTAAATTCAAGATCACATAACTTTTCCCTCCTCTGCGGCTGGGAATTCTCCATCAGTGTTCAAACAGCGCGACACGTTCGGTTACAGTCAATGAGGAAAGTATCTTCAAGATGATTCAATGTTAATACTATTATACTTGATCTGTAGATAAAGGTTTATGTTACTTTCTACCGAGTGTCGGACGCTGTCGGTTTGATCACAAAACTAGAGTCAGAGCACTATAATTGTTTCTTCACGTGCACGGTCACCGACATTTAAAACTGTTAAAAGAAAAGGAATCTATCTATGCAATCAATAAACGATTGCATAGATGGATACTGTATAATACCCGTCACTGTCCATCAATATGTATTTCCTTTGTGCTTTGAACTTCTCAATGAATGCAGACTCAACACTCTGCGCACTGTAACTCCATGTTGCTTCAAGCGCATCATTCTCCGCTCGGATACGCATAAGCGCGTTGTGTCGCACTGTATTGGAGTCTGTCATATATAATGCAGTGACGCAATTAAAGCTTATTAATTGCCTTTCTATTTCTGTCCTATCTATTGTATGTTGCTGCCTCATTAAACAGATGGGCTATACATTTAAAACATGTTGTCTCAATTTTATAGTAGCCTTGGCTATATCTAAAATAATTATCTTTTTTTTGTTATCTTGTTTTTCATGAATGTATTTTACAACAATACAAAGAGCAATGTGTATTATCCACTAATTTGCATTTGTCATAGATTATGATAATATATATTTTTTTTGGATTTGTTGTTTATCTTTATAATGAAGTTGTCTGTATTAAGTAGATTGTGTTTAACACAGACAAGAGTGATTTATTATATCAAAACACAGAGTTATAGAAATTCTACTTAATAAAAAAAATGCGCTGGTATCAGTCAATATTGGATTCGATTCTGAAAAAGATGCTATTGGTGCATCCCAAAGTTACATTTACTATGTTCATTTACTATAACTAAGATAATATCTTTAAAATGAGAGAATCAGAACCAGCTAGCCATGCTAAAGACACCAAGTACCAGGCAGTATTGTCACTCGCTGACTTTTTCAGGAATACATAGTTATGGAAATGTGCCGAAAAGTCATAGAAAAGTATTGGTTAAAATGTGCATGAACCCTGTTTATTTTCCTCCGATAATTTCCTGTCTTTTTTTCCATTGTTGTGTTTATAAACTATTTGCATGAATACACTTTATTTGAAGGTGTCCTTGTTTCAGTGCAATTATACTTTTAAGTACTAAGTAATATTAATTGTATTATTATATATAAAAACGTCAGAAGTCACTAAAAGTTACATTTTTAGTTGAATTAGAGGAAACCATTTGAAAAATTTGTTGTGTTGAGCTCTTTCAATTAGTGCTGTCAATCGATAAAAAAACAACTAATTAATCATTAATAAAAACTAACATTAATGTTTTTTATATAATTTTTGTACTGTAATAATTTCGCATTTAATCTCTTAATTAATGTAGAAACAACATTAATACTTTAAATGGTTAGTTCACCCAAAAATGAAAATGCTTTCATTAATGACTCACTCTCATATCATCCCAAGCCCTTAAGACCTCCGTTCATCTTCAGAACGCAGTTTAAGATATTTTAGATTTAGTATTTTGTTTAAATTTTTTTAAATTATTTATTTATTTCGAAAATTCAGCTAAACAAAAATTTAAAACCACAAAATACAACACAAACAATTCAAATAATATAACAACTTTTAATTTATTTGAACTTAAAACAATCTTCACATAAACCCATTATAATAAATGTCTCATTTACCTGTGCGCTTAAACATATCAGGGCTCAATTTTCTCTACTGACCCAGTCAGACTGGTTCAGATTTATACTAGCCTAGTCAATGCTCAGTTATTGTTTTTGACCCATGTGACAGTTTTTAGGTAGGTCTAAGAGGTAGGATATATACACAAATGAAATAAAGTTATCAAACACTTCACAGTCTTCACTGCATAAATTATAAATTAAATAAAGATTAATCCTTCTTAAAGCTACAAACATTCAGTCAAGAGCAGTGGGTGAATTAATTTCTCTGTCTTTTGTTCTTTGATCATATTTGATAACAGACAGCAGCAGATTTATTAGGCTGCTATCACTTTAAGACCTGACACACGACGCAACTCTTTCACACAACTCTTTACGTTCATTTAAGACTTAACTTGCGAGGATACTCGACAAAACAAGCATTTTGGCATTGTAGTGTGCGTTTTTGTCTGTTCAACCGCTATCTGAAGCTGTGCGCACAAGTCAGTGTTTGACCAATGAGATTCAGAGATGCACGCCAGTACAGCACTGCTTTCTCTTTTGTGTCTTATCACGCATGAATGGGTTAAAAGCATTTGCATAAATAAGAGCATGACCATATAGTGCAACACTAGCCAAAGCATTATGTAAAAAAACTAGGGCTGTGAAACGATTAATCGTGATTAATCACATCCAAAATAAAAGTTTGTGATTACATAATATATGTTTAGTGTGTATAATTATTTTGTATATAAATACACACACATGCATGTATATATTTAAGAACTATTTGCATGTATATACTTTATATATATTTATTCAAAATTAATATTATACATAAATATAAATATTTGATATATTAATAACACATTTTTCTTAAATATATACATGCATTTGTGTGTATTTATATATAAAAAATAATTATACACACTACACACACCTATATTATGTAAACACAAACTTTTATTTTGGATGCGATTAATCGTGATTAATCGTTTCACAGCCTCAGAAAAACGGATGCTGCGTTAATTGCGTTACATATGTTAAACTAAAAAAAATGATCACGTGCGTTAACACACACACACACACACACACACATCAAATATTATTCAGTATATTGTGAATATTATATCCCAGAGCCCTGGTGAAGAGTTATTTGATGACATGCATGTGTGTTTGTGTTTCAGGAGTACATGCAGTGTGTGACGGCAGTGGACGGCGAGTGGCTGGCTGAGCTTGGGCCCATGTTCTACAGTATCAAACATGCAAACAAGAGCAGACAGGTGAGAAACATCCTTCCTCAGCATCACAGAGTCAACCCTTATGCCTCGATTCCACTGAGGGGTACGGTACGGTACAGTACAGTACGGGTCGGGTACACCATGATCAGGCTTGCGTTTCCACCGCCAACAGTACCCTTACTTGATAGGCGTGGTGTTTGCTGGAAAGAAGCGATCAACGTCATTTTCGCGCGAAGAAGGCGACTTAGTAAACAACAATGGATGACAGACAGCACAGCAGATCTTGTTCTTGCTTCTCAGCATGTTTGTCACTAGAAACAAGCGCTGGCATTAGGCGTTTCTCAATACCAAGTAGCCATCGCAAAGTCCGACTCAAGAGAATGATCCCTGCTAATGGAACAGCGCGTTCTTGAACGCGGCACTCAACTCGCTCTGGCTCTGCGACTCTGGTTATCTCTGTATGTACGTTTTAGGCAATAATAAAACGAAATATGTTATAAAACACCACTCTGCTTCTTTTCGATTTCATTTCAATACATTTTAAACATTATAAAGCACACAAATGTGGTTCAGGCAACGCATAGCCTATTGAATATATTCACTGCATGTATGTAACGTTATATTTATAACAAAACTAAATATAAAACACAACCCTGCCTCTTTTCGTTTAAATGTAAAAATATTAAACATATTCCAGGTAATATGTAATGTATTGCATATCGTTTTGGTACAAATGTTGCAATAAACAACACATTATCTTGTAATAGAATTAAAAAAATGACAAAATTATCTCTTTTTGTTGCATTTCAGTTCTATCAATAATAGCCATTATAAAAGTATAAGTAAAAGGTACAAACAGATATACAGTAAAGCTTAAATAACATAAAGAAACAATTCAGTCAGTCAAATAGAGGGAATGCATACACGTGACTTTCCCGCCGGAACAACCCCCTCTCAGCCTGACGAGTGGCAAAAGATCTGCTGCGTGACTGGATTTAATAGGGGAAACTGCGAAAATGCGACTAAAACGAACAATTTTATCAATTTAAATTAAATGTTGGACTCAATATAGTGTTCCTTACAACTTACTAAAGATCATGATCTATGGATATTATTGACATGCAGCCAGGAATCGTGTTGCCTGACATTTATGTTTGCCTGATTTCGACACCGGGGAAATAGAAGCAATATAGACGGTAAACATAAAGCAAATTTGCCTGTGAATGTTTTATATAAATACAATATAGGTTTAAATCTGGGTGATATATCAGTGTTATATCAGTGTTATATATAGCCTATATATCATCATATCGTCCAGCCCTAAAACTTTATAGTTTTTTTTTAGTCAGTGTTTATTAAAAAAAAACATCCAATAATGCAGAATATGGAATGATACATATTTAATTGATGAGTTGTTAATATATATATAACAATACAAAATATATGGGTATGGTTTTACAGCTAAATTCCGCATATTGACACAAAATGATAACTGCAAATCCACCTTTCGCTGACTGGAGTCCAGTTGTTTCTGTGAATTGCAGTGGTCCATTTGCTCCTCTTTCTATCGCAGTCTGTAAAAATATACCTCTGATTTTTTTGTCAAATCTAGTTGTACAGTCAATCGCAAAGCTCTTTCCCACTTTATATGTGTTGTGTTTGTTTTTCGCGGCATTCACGCTGAACACATATACAGCCTATGTATACAGCCGCTAAGTCTTTTTGCCACTCACTGTGAGAAACTGCAGCACTCCGGCCGGAGGTGACGTCACGCGCATTCCCTCTATATACAAATTCAGCGCTCAAAAATATGAAACTTCACGTAGCCTTCTGCCAATGCTATTGGCCAGGGAACGAATTATAGATTCACAAGACCAAAGATCACCTGTTAGGTTTATACAAGACGAACTATATCTCATGTTTAACCACTACAGAGACGTCCGAGTCAGCGGCAAACATCAGAATGATTAGCCGAGGAAAGGCGGGGGACACGAGTGCGAGCGTCCGGTGATCGCTTGGAATGGATCTCAGTCAAATTATCATAAATCTATAAATAAACCACAGATCTGAGCTTTAAAAAACTACTTTCTCGCCTGAAAAACTCTTAAAACTACATTTCGTGACACAATAACAGTAGAATTATATTTCAACTATGCTTCTAATGCCCTTGTAGCACGCGCGAGTGACGATACTCTGTCCACCAATCACCGTTCTGCAGTGAGTCTAGCTCCACCTTTTAGTACCCTTTCACTGTGCTAGGTACCCCAACGAAAGGGTACCCAAAAAGTGGTACGGTACGGTTCTGCTTTTTGGTACCATTCACAACTTTTGACAGTGGAAACGCAAATAATTGCGTACCGAACCGA
>JAQIUQ010005343.1:67500-114866 GCA_030378365.1 Hybognathus amarus
ATTTCACAGCAAAAAGACATGAGCTAGCTAGCTAAAAAAGTATAAACTATCAATCAGATGACACAAGGCATGTAGTAGATTGTGTACAAAGGGGTTTTTTCAGCAATGTTTTGATCAGATTTAGAGGCCTTAGAAATGTGTGTATCAAGTATGATTCATTCAAATTCAAATCTCAGACTTAAAGGGATAGTTCATTTTGAAATACATTTTTGGTATGTTTTAGCTTACCTCAAGGGCATCCAAGATGTAGGTGTCTTTGTTTCCACAGTATTTTCAATTTTGATATTTTTAGGTCAAACCATTCTTGTCTATCAGTCATATAATGGAGGTCTATGGTCACCACCTCAAAGAGCATGCACAGAGAAGTCCAAATTAAACATGATTTAATGACTCGTAAATGTAAGTACACATTGATGGCCTAAGACACGAAAGGAGCGGTTTGTGTGAGAAAACGAACAGTATTTATATACCTCTTGTTGGTTAAAAGAGGTAAAAACGATATAAATACTATTTGTTTTCTGTTTAATTTGAACTTCTCTGTGCATGCTCTTTGAGGTGGTGACCATAGACCTCCATTATATGACTGACAGGAATGAACGGTTTAACCTAAAAATATAAAAATTGAAACTACCGTGGAAACAAAGACACCTACATCTTGGATGCCCTTGAGGTAAGCTAAAACATACCAAAAATTAATTTCAAAGTGATCTATCACCTTTCACACTGAGTCCGAAATTTTCGCACGTAAAAAAAAAAAAAATTGATACAGACCTCATGTTGCATCAATCACGTTTCCACACTGCCTCTGAAATGTTCATCCGTTATAATGAAATTTGGATCGGGTTTGATTTTCTTTATTTTTCATAGCAGTTAGTAAGGTGTTTTGACAAATCGGAACAATTTAATGACGTATACGAAAAAACTATGAAGAATTCAGATTCAGTGTGCTAGGACCTTAAGATTTAAACGTGGGATTCATGCAATATTAATGATGTCTTAATAATAATTTCTACATTCAATTGTGAATTTGAGTTTTTTTCAAACTCAAATTTTCATCAAAGGATGTAAAAAATCGGAGTTAGTCTAAAATGGCTAAAAGTTGAGCGGGGAGCATCAGTAAGTGAACTGATGGAGGTGTGAGTGTGTGGAGCTGGAGGGTCACGGCCTGATGGATGTGTGTGAGGAGGAGAGCTGTGCACTGCTGTAATTAAAGATGATACATCGCCCTGTCAGCTACATCAGACCCGTGTCCCGCAGGTCCCCCCACACACACTCCTTCTCATTTAACCTTAGAGCAAATCGCACAACTTCTGATGCATGGCACATTTACAGTCACATACACAATCTTTCAATTTAAATCAACATCTTGTAATAAAAAAAAATGTCTTTTCATCATTTTCAATCAGGTCAATCAAGATCTGCACCCCAGGAAGAAAAGAAGAAGCGCCTATGACGCCAAAACGGACACCGGCCCGATTTGGCTTATAGTATCAATAATTTCACCCGCATAATATTGCAAATATATAATTATGTTCAGTTGCTGTTTTCACTGCAATTTTCTTTTTATATGATCATCATAGTGTGTGTCGCATGCAGCTTCCAGGTTTAGCCAGCAGTAGGAGCAATTGTATAAGGAGAAAATTTCCTCCTCACATACAAGTGTTTTTTTTTTCTTTTGGACTGTCTGGACTGAGACAAAAAAAATAAGGAGTGGATGCTTGCACTGTTGCACAGCAGCTGATCTAACATTGATTCAATGCTTAAATTACAAAAAACAAACACCTTCATCATTCTTAGTTTGAAGGCACTTTAACTAAAGAAAACAATCTTTATTTGACATTCTAAGTATACTTAGCCCAACAACATACAAGTGTTTGTATAAACCAGAGCCGGCAAATTTACTTCACGTGCTTCTGTAATATTCACTTTACCCTGGAATTGTAATTCGGCTTGTGAAATACAGCAGTTGTATCATTCTTTCAGAGAACACAGAGCGCCCATGAATATTAACTTCCTGTACTTTGATAGGTTAATCCCCTGTGGATGAAGCATGTCTTTGTTATTCTGACAAAAAAACATTGCTAGAATATTTCATCATACCGCTGGAATCAACACTGACCAGGCGGCGGTCAAACCATGTGTCGTCTTTGATGCAATTGGGCTGCAAGTCATTGAACAGATCTACTGTGTGCTGACAGAGATAACAGGCCTCTGCTGAGAATCCACAAAAACACAACATGACCAACTGCTTTCCACTGAGGGTCATTTCGCTTGCGATCCTGGTTTCCAGGCCTCTGCTGTTCTGTTTGTATTTCCGGAAGCTTTGAAATAGTGTGTTGAACTTCATTAGTGTACAGCATATCTGTATATTGTGTTTCTTTCTTTTTTTTTGTATGATTTAGATATGCAGGAGTCAAAACATGTCTAGATTATGTTGTCGCAGGAAAATAGGGATAACCATATTTTTGAAAATGTAAAAATCATTCTGTGATTCAATTTTATGGTTTTATCTTCAAGATTAAAGAAGTGAACACAGCGGCACTTTGTAATGTGATAATTGGATAACTGCATTTTAATGCATTTCGACACAAAACTTTGCATGAAAAAAAAAACAAAAAACGAGTCTTCTCCTTTTGTTGTGTTAAAGGGATACTTTCATCTTTGAAATAGGCTCATTTTACCACTCCCAGAGTTAAACAGTTGAATTTTACTCGCTTTTCGAATGTACTCAGCCATTTTCGATATTTTGAAGAATATCAGTAAATAGACAGTTTCTGGTCTCATTGACTTCCATAGTATATTTTTTTCCTACTATGGAAGTCAATGAGACCAGAAACTGTCTGGTTACTGATATTCTTCCAATATCCGAAAATCAGCTGAATATATTCAAAAACGGTAAAACTCAACTGTTTAACTCTGGGGAGTTGTAAAATGAGCCTATTTCCCCAAAAAAGTGGAGTATCCCTTTAACGGCAGTATGAACTGAGCGTTATCGATGGAATTTTTAAAAGCTATTTCCCGCCACTGACGGAATTTTCTTCTGTTTTTATTGTTATACGGTAGGGGGCGCTATTACACAACAATCTATATTAAAACACAAGCAAAGAAAAGCAGAAACAAGCGATAAAAGCATTTCTTATGCACGTTGTAGTCTTTAAAAAATCCCGCTTTTTCTTCAAAATGTTGCTTTTTATGATAGCCTATATGAATTTATAAAAATCACTATAGTCATCATTTCGCAACAATTAGTCATGAACAAAAATGCTAATTTATTGCCCACAAAGTATGCAAACGCTTTCATGTTAATACTGAAAATATAAATGACTAAGGATTGAACATTTTCGGTACCGCTTCCTTTTACAGTACAGTACTTACAGTGTACTTACCTAGAAAGTACTTGCTAATATAAGGTAAGTACATGGGTTAGGGGTAGGTTCAGGGTTAGTACCTAGTTATTACCCTGTAATTGTAATTACTACAATAAGTACATAGTATGTACATAAGTAACAGGACTGTAAAAGGAAGCGTTACCAAAGTTTCCCTCTGAGAATGACAACCAGCAACTCTAATGAACAATCCAGTCAGTACAGTAGTTATCAGTGGGAAGCATGAAGTTGCCCAGCATGGCACATTTTGGATGGCTCCCTGATTTAAAACACCTGATCCATATTATCAGTTATTCATCTTCATACACACCATAAGACAGTGGTGCTCAATCCTTCACCTTCCACATTTCTGAAGACTTGAGCTTCTATACTAATTAAACACAAGAGATTTCTGTTGAAGGTCGCCAGGATTACTTCACCTACAAGCAGGTGTGTTGAGTTAAAGGGTTAGTTCACCCAAAAATGAAAATTAAGTCATTAATTACTCACCCCCATGCTGTACCAACCCCGTAAGACCTTTGTTCATCTTCGGAACACAAATAAAGATATTTTTATTGAATCTGAGAGCTGGATCACTCCTCCATAGACTGCCTAAGGGACTGGCTCTTGACGGCCCATAAAGTCATTAAAGAAAATGTTTAAATATTCCATGTGCCTACAGTGGCTCAATTATAAGTTTATCAAGCGACAAGACTACTTTTTGTGCGAAAAAAACATAAATAACGACTTTATTCGACTATTCCATTACTTCCTTATGGGCGCATGCGCGAGAACTGAGATGACGACGTTCTTCTTTGAGTACTTCTTGTTACCGGCTGCTCACCGCTTAGGAGTATTACTGCCCCCTACCGTATAAGATGATGATCCATATATAAGGCGCACTGTAGTTTTTTGAGAAGATTAAAGGCTTTTAAATGCGCCTTAAAGTGCGGAAAATACGGTAATTGAAAAGCGTACGTACAGCGCGCATCTTCCTCTGCTTGTAAACAGAAAGTTTAGCGCTTCCAGCTATATCAGCACATCATCTTATACAGTAGGGGGCGGTAATACTCCTAAGCGGTGAGCAGCCGGTAACAAAAAGTAGTCGAATGAGAACGTCCTCGTCTCAGTTCTCGTGCATGCGCCCATAAGGAAGTAATGGAATAGTCTAGTAAAGTCGTTATTTATGTTTTTTTCACACAAAAAGTAGTCTTGTCGCTTGATAAACTTATAATTGAGCCACTGTAGGCACATGGAATATTTAAACATTTTCTTTAATGACTTTATGGGCCGACAAGAGCCAGTCCCTTAGGCAGTCTATGGAGGAGTGATCCAGCTCTCAGATTCAATCAAAAATATCTTTATTTATGTTCCGAAGATGAACAAAGGTCTTACGGGGTTGGTACAGCATGGGGTGAGTAATTAATGACTTAATTTTCATTTTTGGTGAACTGACCCTTTAAACTGCAGATGCCGCCATACAGGGTAGCGGCGGAACCCCAAAATCCAAAATGAGCAATGTTGGGAAACTGAGGCACTCAAAGTGTGCCTGTACACACCAGCGATGTTTCCAATTCTGACCCACATTATATTATAATGTTATTAGGGCCCAAGCCCTGAAAGGGCGCAGAGCCCTATTGTTTTCCTTCCGATTATTATTTTTTTTTTTTTTTATTTTTTTTTTTTTTTCTAGCGACTATTCGGGCACTTTTGAGGCCCTTGAACATGCTCGAAAACTCTTGAAACTTTGCACACGGGTCAGAACCCGCGGCCATCAGAGCCGGGCTGAAGCTGGTACCCGGGCGTGGCAGGGCGGCTCGTCAGCGCCCCCTGGAATGGGGTCCGAACACCTGGTCCATAACTCAAACACACTTGCATGTAATAATATGAAACTCGGTACACATGTCGATAGCAGAATTTCATCTATACCTCGCGTTCTTACTTTTTACCCCAGCCCAACAGGAAGTTGGCTATTGAGGTTTTTTTGTAAAACACACGCAATGAACTTTTAAATACTCCTCCTAGAGCTCTGATCCAAATTCGACGAAACTCGGTCAGCGTGAAGTCAAGACATTGAGGATGAAAGTTTGTGTGGGGATTTTTGATATCTCGAACGGTTTGGCCGTGGCGAGGAAACGAAACTATGGCGAGAAACGTGAAACAGGAAGTGTGTCATAACTTCAGCATACATTAACTGATCTGGATGAAACTTCAGCAGTGCGTTCGCTGTAAGAGGACGATCACATGGATGTGACTATTGTGAGTCAAAGTTATAGCGCCACCAACTGGCAGCAGGAAGTGTGTCACTTTCAAAATGCTTTGAAATCACCCTCTTATTTTTACCCGATTTGCTTCAAACTTCATCTGTATAATGTACATACACGGCAGATGAAGACCTATGAATGGATTCTTGATATCTTTGAAACTGTTGCCGTGGCGACGCATCAAACTTTACCATTCTTTTAGGATGCATTCTTTTAGGGATTCGAACATTTGTCCATAAATCAAACACACGTGCATGGATTAATATGAAACTCGGTACACTCATAGATCACATCAGGCCAAACAACTTTCGTGCTCTAAGTTTTACGACAGTTCAAACGGAAGTCGGGAATTATGTTTTTTTTTTTTAAATAATTGTCCTAGAAAAACATCAAATTACAACCCATGCTGTTACCAATCACCACCAAACTCGGTGTGCATGAAGTCAAGACATTGAGGATGCTATATTCCGTACGGATTTTTGATATCTCGAACGGTTTGGCCGTGGCGGATTTTTTTGACTAAAAAAGGACACATATAGTGTGTTATAACTTGGTTAGTTTTACTGACAGTTACAAAACTTGCCGTGTATATTGTTCTATTCAAGCCAAACAACTTTCTAATTAACAATAATAAGCTCAAACCCACAGAAAGTCAGATATTGTAGTTTGAATATGATCATGCTCTTTCTAAACCTAGGCCTGTCACACAGTCTGTGTGTGTGTGTGTGTGTAGGGGGAGGGGGCTTAATCATTTCACTGTGTGTCTGGCCTGCTAAAGTAAATACATTTCTTAAGCCTGGTATTTTTTACATAAGTTTTTATTTTTATTTTTTTTATAAGTAAAGGCATATAACCTGTTTAATTGTAGTGCATTGACAATAGTTTTATATAATTAGTGTATTAATTAAATTAACTTGGTCCATAAATCAAAAAAGTAAGTAAATAAATCAAAAAGGAAAGTGTGTTAAAACTTCTGCATACATTAACTGATCTTGATGAAACTTCAGCAGTGTGTTCGTTGTAAGAGGTCGATCACATAGATGTGAGTCAAATATATAGCGCCACCAACTGGCAGCAGAAAGTGTTTCACTTTCAAAATGCTTTGAAATCGCACTCTTACTTTTACCCGATTTGCTTCAAATGTAAACACACGCCAGATGAAGAGCTGTGAAAGCATTATTCAATATCTAAGATAATGTTGCCATAGCAACGCATCAAACTTTAACATTCCTTTTTTTTGATGATTTTGAGTCTCTTAGCGGCTTTTGGGGCCCTTAATGGGTTTGAAAACTCTTGAAACTTTGCACACAGGTCAGATCCCACAGCCATCAGAGCCGGGCTGAAGATGGTACCCGGGTGTGGCAAGGGGGCTAGACAGCGCCCCCTGGAACGGGGTCCAAAAACTTGGTCCATAAATCAAACACGCTTGCATGTAATAATATGAAACTCAGTACACATGTTGATCTCATCGTTTCATATATTCATATATTCTCCTCAAGCCGGACAACTTTCTAATTTACACTCATGAGCTAGGACCCACAGAAAGTCAGATATTTTGGTTTGAAAATGTTGAGTGTCTCTCTGAGCCTACACTTCTGTATGGCAAGCCCTTTTAACATTTAAAAGCTAAGTTTGACTATTCGTAATTAACATTGTAGATATCAACAACGTCTTTCTAGTCGTAATTACATTTTGGATAGTTTGTATTATCATTTAAGATATCTGTAACGTAATTGTGACTAGTCGAAACGAACAGATAGAGTATGGCAAACCGTTTTAACATTTAATCATTTTAACCTACTAGTCTCTATTTTCATGCTACTAGTACTTATTTTTAGATACTAGTATCTATTCCATTAAGTACTAGTACTTATTCATTAGCTACTAGTGCTTATTCTTTAGATACTAGTGCCTTTTCTTTAGATACTAGTGTTTATTCTTTAGGTACTAGTACCTTTTTAAAGATACTAGTACTTATTCATTAGAAACTAGTCCTTATTTATTAGATACTAGTACTTATTCATTAGATGCTAGTCCTTATTCATTACATACCAATGCTTATTAATTAGTTACTAGTACTTATTCATTAGATACTAGTACCTATTAAATAGATACTAGTACTTATTCATTAGACACTAGTACTTATTTCAATGGTGACTAGTAACTATTCTTTTGTTACTAGTTACATTTTTTCCATTGACTTCTATGGTGATCTGTCATTCAGATATCAACTATTCAGTTCTGACTAGTATGTTAGTATGTATTCCAATTGTGGAATACATACTAGTATGTATTCCAAAGCAGGGGTTACGTTTTGCACGTCGTGCAGAATAACCCTAAAGGCACCAAGGTGGCGGTGCCACCGGCTTCACATATATATATATATATATATATATATATATATATATATATATATATATATATATATATATATATAAATATAGCTGCGAGCAGCGATGAGGGCCAAAGCCGGCGGTACCGCCATCCCGGTGCCTTTAGGTAACTAAGGCACGGGATTGCGGTGCCACCGGCTTGGGCCCGCAATCGCTGCTCGCAGCTATATTATTACTATTATTCCCATCCCAATGTGATGCCAACCCTAAGAAGTCAACGAAGTAAAGCCCCTTTTTTCTCCTCCACTTTAAGTACTGGTCATTACTACACTGATAGCTTAACTATTAATAATTTCTTATGGAATATTGCAGTATTTATTGTTTTTGTAAATTCATGTGCCCTCATAATCTTTAACTCTTTCCTCCACTGATGCAAAAAAAAATCTGTCATTTATAACAACGTTTTCCCCTTTCCATTCTATACTTCTACCGTATATTCTCTGGATGTTTTCACTGTTATGTGGTAGGGGGCGCTATTACGCATCTGAAAGATTAAATAATCTCAGGATCAAAACCTATTAACACGAAGAAGCAGATACAATTGATAGAACCATATATATATGTATATGTATATATATATATATAAAGGCTAGATGTGTCGTCCGCGCTGCTGGCCAATGGAGGTCGACGTCTGCACCTGGCGGCCATCTTGTCACAGGCAGCTCGCTCACTCGTAACATTGTGTTAATGGTACATGTACTATTTAAATAACCATAACTTGCTCAATTTTCTACCGATTTTCAAACGGTTTGGTTTGTTATAAACGTCAGAGATGTAGCTATGACACAGCATACTTATGAATAATAAGTGTATAAATAAATAATCATCCAGATAATTATAGCCTCGTTAATAACGTTTGTAAGAAACCAAACCGTTTGTAAATCCGTCAAGATTTCAACGAGATAAGAGTATTTGTGTTCGTTTTGACCACTCATCTTACATCAGCTTACCTGTGACAAGATGGCCGCCGGTGATGACGATGGAAACTCCGCCGTAACACATCTAGCCTTTATATACATATCTATGGATAGAACGGCCTTGTTACCAAATGAAATGTTAACAAAATACGATTTTTGTTCAAAATGTTTTAAAAAAAAAGCAATTTACCAATAGCAAACCACAACCAACCAATCAACCAATCAAGTCCCGCCCTGCATTTTTTCCTCTTTCAATAAGCCATTTCACTTGGATACACAAGTCACAGTAGGGAAGACTATCACCTTTGTTTTCTACCGACTTTAACGTGAATATACTGTATGTGTTTGGGTAAGGTTGAATATTATTAATGTGAGTAATTAATATGTTCAGTTATTGTTACATTCACTGATGAACATTTCAATTTAGGCCGTAAGGTCAGTGATAAACAATGCTTGTTGTTCAGATTCTGTTTTATTACCTGCAGATGATCCTTGTTGCAGATTAAAATGAGTGTCTCTACCAGAGCGGTCAAGCTGTCTTCAGGCTACATTAACATTGGTCAGTGAAAACCCCGACACCTGCAGGGCTGATCTGAGAACAGCAGTGAACTGAACTGTGCTCATAACTGAAGCACTGAGCTCTCTGTAACCTCGATAAACATGCTTTCATAAGACTTGCTGCTATCCTTTGATCAAAAATTCATTTTAGGTGTCATATGTTATTTTCCCATTAATTGGTGTTTTTTTTTCCTTTCCAATTACAGCTGATATTCCACAGTGCAGTAAAATACCCGGTGAGCTCAAAGAGAAGCCGAAAGATCAACCCTGTATCACTATTAGTGTGATCTCACCGTCAGACTTCCCAGAATTCAATTATTCCACCACAGCCAGGGGACATTTAATCAGACGTCCATCAGGCAGAGGTGAGGTAATACACTCTGATTATAATTATGATTGATGACCCTGTGTGAAAAAATGTCCTTCGATTTAGAGTGTTTGGCTTTTTATATATGTTGCAAGGCATGAACATCACATGAGGGGCATAATAGGTTGCACATTACATGATGTTAACCGATTATGATATTTGTTTTAAGGCTAGAAACCACAGACAAAACCATGAGTGACAAAGTGTGTTGTTGTGCGAAAGCCTTTGCTAATGTTATGGTAGACATGTTGTGATTTGAGACTCGTACCCCCAGTTTCACAGACTAAAATGCATGTTTGAGCTGTTTTTAACTGAAACCAACTTGCACTGATGTATCTTAAAACATGTTAGTGACATTGTTTTGTCTCAAGATGCACATCAGTAATATTTTCTTTTTCTAAGGCGTGTTTATAAAAGCTACTTAGATGCCCTTAACTGAACTAAGGCCTAACCCTGGCTTAAAGGAGTAGTTCACTTTAAACAAAAACAAAAAACTTTTGCTAATAATTTACTCACCGCCATGTCATCCAAGATGTCCATGTGTTTCTTTCTTCAGTCGAAAAGAAATTAAGGTTTTTGATGAAAACATTCCAGGATTTTTCTCCATATAATGGACTTCAATGGGAACCAAACTGTTCAAGGCTCCAAAAGACAGTTTCAGTGCAAACTGTACAAAGGGCTTTAAACGATTCCAGACGATGAATAAGGGTCTTATCAAGCGAAACGATTGCTCATTTTTTTAAAATATAATTTAGTGTTATAAGCTGAAATGGTCGCTTGCTCTGTTAGGTTGCACGTTCGTGACACTCCTATTCAAACTGGTTCATCAAAATGAACAAATCTTTTCCCTGAGTCAAATCATTCGTTGAATAAACCAAATGACACGAAAAAAATGTGTTCATTTTGATAAACGAGTTTGAACACAGAGTCACGAACACACATCACAGTACAGAGCAAGGTGAGCATTTGTGCTTATAAAACTTTAAACTTTGTTGTTGTTTTTTTTTAAATGAGCGATCGTTTTGCTTGATAAGACCCTTATTCATCATCTGGAATCGTTTAAAGCCCTTTGAAAAGTTTGCACTGAAACTGTCTTTTGGACCTTGAACCGTTTGGTTCCCATTGAAGTCCATTAGACCTATATGGAGAAAAATCCTGGAATGTTTTCATCAAAAACCTTAATTTCTTTTCGAACTGAAGAAAGAATGACATGGACATCTTGGATGACATGGGGGTGAGAAAATTATCAGCAAACGTTTTTTCAAAAGTCTACTCCTTTAATCTAAGCCCTGTCTGTAGTGTTTTGGTAGTTTATAGTGGATTTTTTTAGTGGAACTGCTGTGCTAATCTGAAAGTTGGTCATGAGAACCATAGTTTGAAAAAGTTTTGAAAAAGTGACCCATTTAGTGAAGAAATGTGTCCTAGCACAGTGGTTTCTCAAGACCGTTGAGGAGTGTGCAGTCAAAGAAACAACATCATCAACAACAAAAACACAATTCTAAATGTTTTTATTTTGAAAGACGAGCATGTGTTGAGACTTCTGTCTCTTTTTAGTGCCTTCAGAAAAACTCGTCATACCGATTCAGTATCTGTGGTCAGTTGAGAATGAGATGTCAGGCTCATGTCACCGGGTTTACACGGGTCTTAAAAAGTCAAAAATTTCAAAATCACAATTTAAGGCCTTAAAAAGTCTTAAAGGTGGAATACCTAAGATTTTTGCATTAAAATATCCCAAAATCACAAGGCCAGTGTTATATATTTAGTTAAGATGATACCCTGCCAGCATAAGCTGCAGTGTGGACCAGACTTCAAATGTTTCAAGCAATGTTTAAATCGCGAGAAAATTGAGATTTTAACCAAGGAAACGGGGCGTGTGAGCAGGGGTGAGCTGGGAGTCGCCAGTCAATCGCGTCATATCCACGTTACCTCGGTTTCCGCTCGTACTATGTGTAGTCCTGGATAAATGCGGAAGTTGCAGTTGTGCGTTAGCGTCTATCAAGCAACAAACGTCAGCTTTTTTCGCGCATTTGTAATGGAATGGTGCACATTCTGGTGCATTATTCTTTTCAATTATTCTCGGAATGTGAACTGTTGGCTGTAAAGGGGGTCGCACATTGGACGAGAAGAGCCGCGCCACGTCTAGGACAAAGTCCAGTATCGCACACCGGACACACACTTTCTCATCAGTATATGGCCAGCAATATTGTTATGTTTAATGACATGAAAGGAAGATAATGTCTGTTCTATGTTATGATTGTACTGTACAATTAAATACAATCATTGCTGAGTCTGCATTGTGAAAACTTTACCTCAGAACATCCGTTAACTGAATGAATTGAGAATATCACCTGAAAAATCTAATAACATCAGCAATTGTCATTCAAGCAGCTGATTTCTGTAAATGAATGCAAAACTAAATGCATATTGCAGCATAGGGCGAAGTCAGGATCCATTAGCTACGATTTGACTTCAAACCCTCTCCACCATAGCTTTGTCCAGTGACTCGTACAGTAACATCTGTGATAACTAATTTACTTTTAAACCTGACTTTTCTTGCGGCTATTTCAGTTTAATGAAAAACAAGCATGTCATTAAACGCAACATTTATAGAAATCGAACTTTACCTCATCCATGACAACTAATTTTCGATTCCGTCTAAATGATTTATCCACGGTGGAGTTGAAAACAACAGTTCCCATCATTCCGCGTTCCTCCACGTCATCATCAAGCAAAGCCGTTGTTGTTGTTTTGAATGTAGCGCCCTCTAGCGACATGCCAATCTTAGGTATTGTAGCTTTAAATTTGCTGAAGTATTGTGTTCTAGGTCTTAAATCTTTTTAAACGGGTCTTAATTTTCCTATGTCCATGTGAATCTCATTGAAATGATCCCACACCACTATTTATATTACGTAGTTGTAGTTCTTAATTCGCTGTATTACAACTACAAAATAGACCAACATGCAACAGCCAATCAGTTTTGAGGTTTTGTGTTATTGGCGGATATCTCAGATACCACAGACAATGTTTTGTGTGTGTTTTAAAACGATGTTTCCTTCAGGTGCGGGAAAGATAAAACGGCCTACATTACGCGCTTTGGAAAGGGGATTTTATAAAAACAGAAACGGAACAAATTTCCAAAATCACGGGACTGTTTGTACTGATTTTCGCTGAATGTTCAGTTTGAATAAATTAAAGTACTTTGCGAATAATTTTCAGAATAACTTTGCGAATAATAATGATTCGTTACGCGTTTCCTTTGTACGCTTTTTTTTTGTCGTGATATAGGCCTTAAATTGTATTCATAATGGTCTTAAAAAGTCTTAAATTTGACTCTTTGAAACCTGCAGAAACCCTGTGTCAGTCTCATTATTCTATCGTTATTTTCATAACTTGTGTACGTTTGCATGCACATGATCTTTAATGACATACATTTCTTAATCCGTAGGGTTTAATATGGAGTTTAAAGTTAGTTAAAATTTGTACCCTACTTCCCCTTAAAATAAGTTCATAGTGTTTTTCGTGTTTTTAGCAATATGAAATAATAGTCCGACCACCATCCACTATTTTTCTCTTCCCTCTCATGATGGTCTCTGCGAGAATCTCCCCTCACCCTCTTTAATGAGGCAAATCTCTGATATCGGCTGACATTTTAAAATCCTCTTCCTGAATGGCAGTGCCAGCAGTCATCTTTACAAGAGATTTCCGCTGAAGGTCTTTGTGATGATGGAGTGAATTATAATGGCCTTGGTGTCTGTGCGAAGAGGAGCCAGTGGCTTAAGAGTAAAACCTCACCTCACAGATGAGCTCTCGGATCCCAAGATGCTTTGGGTCTCGAAGCCTGTTCATTTTACAAAGGGGTTTAGACCAGATGTCCTCCGCTCTGCTCTGAGATTTAGGCTGACTGAAGAGTGAAGGATCATGTCATGTATTTGTCAACCAAGAGAAAAGCAATAAAGAGTGAGTCTTTCAATGGGAAAGCCTAATGCCTAAAACATTCAGTTATGCTTTGTTAACTGACAGGCAGTTTCAAACAAAGACGCAGGTCTTCCAGCAACGCTCAGCCGCTCAGAGGCGTTTTGTTCCTGAATGAATCAGTAGCCATGTTTCCATCCACTTTTCAATCGAATTATCTGAAGTTCAGTTAAAAAACTCATGCGAATAAAGCTGGTGAAAGTATGTTTCCATCCAACGGCTTTAAAGCGAATAAAAACCTGTACGTAATGACGTCACATGCTGTTTTGCGATCAAATTGGTATATCGAATTGATTTGAGACATTTTAAGGTGTTTCCATTAATTTTCGCACTGAATTGAACAATATTCAAGCAAACTTTTGCGAACAAAGTTTTGTTAGACAAAACGGATCACCATCTACCAACAAATTATCAATATTTCACAAGTTGTAGCCTAAAAATGCTTATGTGCCAGCTGATAGCGACATAATGTTTAGCGAAGCGGTTGTTATCCTGAAGGGGTTGTATTCGCTATAGCAACCGCCTCGCTAAACATTATCCTGCTTATAAATCAAACAAACAAATAAATAAATCAATCAATAATTTGACACAAATATTTACTTAAAAACGAGTTTATTGATTTAAAAACGAGTATTGCTTCTGTTAAAGAAAATAGTCTGTTCCGTCTCTGAACTGCGTCCATGGCAACGGTGTTATACTTAGCAGCGCTACAGTCTGTTAACCAGAAATAACAGACCACATTATAGCTACATTAGAACTCAACCAAGCCACGTAAAAACAAGAAAAACTATCTTAAGAAAACGACGACGCTATAAACATTGCAATGATGATGCCGATGCACGTAAATGCCCGACGACAGCGGGGTGACTGTAGTGTGGGAATGACAGCGCTCGCCTCCATCAGTTCTGGGAGATCCTGGTTCTGAGACACTTCACGGAAACCCTGTGGTTGAAGCATTTTTTTGCTTTGTCCACTTACATCTGTCTTTGTTGACATCCGCCATGTGTGCGCAAACAGAGCGGGACTGGCCGGAAATGAACTCGTCTTCTGACGTGTTGCAACCATAAAAGGGCCTAAAACTTAATCGCAATTCATTATTTATTCGGCAAATAACGTTTCCATCAGCTTTTATCGCATTAGCCGTATATCGATCAAGAGAAAATCCAATGAGACCGAACGTATTTCATTTGAGTCGATATTCATGAAAATTCATCGAATTTTACTGTTTCCATAAGGTATTTTTCATTCGATATCACTTAATTCGGATAAAAACTTGTCGATGGAAACATGGCTAGTGGCTGTATCCGAAAACTTAGGGGCTGTTTACACAACACCGTTTTTCAAGTAAAAACTTAAAGGGGACATTTACATGACATGACACGACAGAACACTATAGATTGAACATGTAATACGCATGTGCATGACGCGTTTTCAGAGATTCGGGTTTTTGATGTTAACACGGTACAAAACTGTACACTTTCGAACCGTTTTCAAAAGTTTGCGTTTTCTTTTGAAACTTTTGAAAACAGGTTTGAAAGTGCAAGTTTTTGAAATCGTGTAAACGCAAATCTCTGAAAACTATGATGTCATGCACATGTGCATTACATGTTGAATCTTTAGTCGCCATCTAATGGCCTGGCAGCAGAAAACAGTATTTTTAGTCGTTTTCACGACATAATATGTAAATGGGGAACGTTTTGACAATGGTGTTGTCTGTAAGTGGAAAACTCGTCTCAGTTTTAAGCATATCTTTGTTCGTGTTAACGTACCCAAGGCAGCTGACTTGTTGACCCATCAGGCTATGACTTTGCAGGCAGCGTTCGCGCAAAGGTTTGTCACGAAACTTAGTTTGGACAGATTTATGAGGCAGCGTAATTTGGTGCAGCCTTTTGGTGATTACTTTTGTAGTTATTATAATTTTCTCTTAGTTATTACATGTTGCAAATTACATCAAAACGTGGAAATTGTTGGTTTAGGTCAAAAACATACATTCAATTTTCTCTCCAAAATTTCTTGTAAATTTCACAAATAATTACAAAGAAAGTAGAAAGAAGTAACACATTGGATTAAATGTGATTTTTTTTTAAGTAGAAAGCCTTAAATAGCATTTTCTTGTAAAAACTACTTCAATCTTTGTTTACCAATTCAAAATATACAGTGTATGTACAAGTGATTCAAACTGAAGAAGTCCTATATCGAGTTCTATATTGGATAAAATATTGTGTAATTAAGATATTTATAAAGTTTAAAGGAGTAGTTCACTTTAAAAAAAAAAAAACTTGCTGATAATTTACTCACCCCCATGTCATCCAAGATGTCCATGTCTTTCTTTCTTCAGTCGAAAAGAAATGAAAGTTTTTGATGAAACATTCCAGGATTTTTCTCATATAATGGACTTCAATGGGAACCAAACGGTTCAAGGTCCAAATGAGAGTTTCAGTGCAGCTTCAAAGGGCTTTAAACGACACCAGATGATGAATAAGGGTCTTATCTAGCGAAACGATCGGCCATTTAATAAACAAAGTTTAAGTTTTATAAGCACAAATGCTCGCCTTGTTCTGTTTGGTGATGAGTGTTCGTGACTCTCCTGTTCGAACTCGTTCATCAAAATGAACAAATCTTTTTTTGAGTCATGACTCGAAGGGTCCTTGATAAGACTCTTGTTCATTCGTCTGGTGTCGTTTAAAGCCCTTTGAAGCTGCACTGAAACTCTCATTTGGACCTTGAACCATTTGGTTCCCATTGAAGTCCATTATAAGGAGAAAATCCTGGAATGTTTTCATCAAAAACCTTCATTTCTTTTCATTTGAAGAAAGAAAGACATGGACATCTTGCATGACATGGGGGTGAGTAAATTATTAGCAAAAGTTATTTTATTTTTATTTTATTTTTTTAATGAACTACTACTTTAAGCACCTTCAGCCCTTATTTAAAATATTTACATTTTTCACTTGTTACCAAATTGGAATAATCATAAATGAGTCATGTATAATGCTGCATGAATAGTCACATTAATTCCTTTTGTTTTGGAACACAGCCCACTCATAGTTGAGTTTAAAAATGAGATGTGTGTAGATCAACAAAATGCATATGACCTGCATTTTATTTACGCTGTTGTTCACAGTCCTTCCTCATTATTTACAACAATCACAGCCTTGTTCTGCATGCGATTATGTGTAGCTTCAGGGCACCGATGTGTTTGTGAAGTCTGTTTCACAAGAATTGGCACAGTGCACAGGGAAATCCAGAGTATTAATAACATTTATTGGTCTCCATTAGTTTCTACAGGCACCTTTAGTGTTGGATATTGACTGTTGCCTATTGATTTCGCTGCTTGTCACTTGTGTTCAACTTTCATTGACTCCGAACACTTCAAACAAGCCCTCTCATTCACTGACACCCTCTCCACACACACTCTGCATATGTGAGCGCAACACAAGGATCAGTACAACTCGAGCAGGAGGATATTATTCTAAATAGCATCATGATCTGAAATAGAAAATGAAAGCATGTGCTTGACATGTTGGGAAAATAGATCGTTTGCCGCTGTCTTCCATGTCATCCACTGAAATGCTTTCATTTAATCCTTACTAGTTATCGAAAGCAGCCAGAATACAAACATGTATCACTTTTATTGACTGATTCAGTGTTTATAGGAAATGCATGATGACATAGCAAATAAGGCATGGCATTATTTAATAATTTAAAAATGCTATTAATGTCACTGGCTGACTGATATGACATCACTGAAGTCTTTTCATTGCCTCTTCCAACGTAAAATCCAATAAAATATTATACGTCAGGCCATCATTCATACGAGGCATTCTTATATGATTGATTAATGAACAAATACGAGTATTTACTTTTAACTTTCCTGAAACCACAAACTATGACAGAAGCAGCATTGAAACTTTACCTACCATTACAATTTACACTCACATTCATCTCTGTAAACTATAATGTAATTACTGGAAAAATAATTCACAGTAGAATGTTCATTAAATATGAAGTATTGTGTGTCAACAAATTTCATTTGAAGTGCAAAAATAAATCAGCAGCTAATGTCCGTATATAAATGAACACGCGGGGAATCAGATACTTAGTGCAGAGCTATTCAGAAATGAATCAAGTTGTATGAACATAGATGTTGAAGATGAGTACATGGATTCTAATGCTGGTCCAGGTTTGTTTGTGTTGCTCAGATACTGGTTGACCAAGATAGTCTTGCTGGTTATTGCAGTAAAGCGACATGGGAAAAAGCTTAAAGTACTGTAAGATGGTTTGCTGGTCTTAAAGGGATAGTTCACTTTTAAATTAAGTTTTGGTATGTTTTATCTTACCTCAAGGGCGTCCAAGATGTAGGTGTCTTTGTTTCCGCAGTATTTTCAATTTTGATATTTTTAGGTTAAACCGTTCTTGTCTGTCAGTCATATAATGGAGGTCTATGGTCACCACTTCAAAGAGCATGCACAGAGAAGTCCAAATTAAACATGATTTAATGACTCGTAAATGTAAGTACACATTGATGGCCTAAGACACGAAACGAGCGGTTTGTGTGAGAAAACGAACAGTATTTATATCGTTTTTACCTCTTGTAACCACAGCCACGTCCAAGTGACGCTTCGGTCTGCGCAGAGTGCGGGAAGTGATCTCTCGCGTGTGTACGTCACTCATTGTTTACACCGAGATTTCAGAAGTGCTACCCTTCATTGTGAAGATGTAAACATATTTAGATTTCAATGGAAGACGGTTCTGATATATAAACAGACAACGTTGATCACTCGGATCACTTGGACGTGGCTGTGGTTACAAGAGGTAAAAACAATATAAATACTGTTCGTTTTCTCACACAAATCGCTCGTTTCGTGTCTTAGTCCATCAATGTGTACTTCAGTGGTGGAATGTAACGAAGTACAAATACTTTGTTACTTTACTTAAGTACATTTTTCACATATCTTTACTTTACTTAAGTAGAATAAATAGTGCATACTTTTTACTTTTACTTCGTTACATTTTGCAGCAATTATTATACTTTCTACTCCACTACATTTCTACAACTTCTGTTACATTTTCGTTACATTTTCTGACCAGTTTTTCCCCTACCAAAACGTAATCTGACCGTTCCGTTGCACGTTTGTCTCACCAGTGACGTTTGGTTGCCATAGATATATCAACTCGGTCACACTAAATGCGTCTCGCACGCAGTGCATTTATCGTGCAATTTATACAGGGAAATTTGTATTTACGTGCATAGGAAACACACCGTGTGTAATATACGTTTGGTTAGGATTATGGCAAGCCAAGAGGTTCAGAATTACACCATAAATTAATCACGTTTAACTGCCAAACATAGTTATTAACATATAGTAAGGATAAGCATGATGTGTGTATTGCCTAATTGATTGCAAGCTTGTTTCAGAAATGGTGACAACAAATTTTTTCCATCATTATTGAACATCATTATATGAGTATTAGGTTGAATGAGTTTGAATGAAATGTTTTATTAATCATTAGAAAATAGACATAAAGAGAATAAATTGTTATGCAAGTACTTTTACTTTTAATACTTAAAGTACATTTAAAATCAGGTACTTTTTACTTAAGTATGGTTGTCATTGTGTTACTTCGACTTTGACTAAAGTAAATATTTATCTGGTTATTTGTACTTTTACTTAAGTACTGAAATTCAGTACTTCCTCCACCACTGGGGTACTTACATTTACGAGTCATTAAATCATGTTTAATTTGGACTTCTCTGTGCATGCTCTTTGAGGTGGACCCCATAGACCTCCATTATATGACTGACAGACAAGAACGGTTTGACCTAAAAATATCAAAATTGAAACTACTGCGGAAACAAAGACACCTACATCTTGGATGTCCTTGAGGTAAGACAAAACATACCAAAAATTAATTTCAAAGTGAACTAAACCTTTAACTGGTCTTTTCAGTGTCTTTTTTGACTGGTCAGTCTGGAATAGATCAGATAAAGACCAGCCTGGGAGGTCATCCTAAACCGGCTTCGACAAGCAAACCATCTTAGAGACTGGTTTCAGCAAAGTATAGTGAACCAATTGACCTTACGATAGTTATTACTTAACCTTGCCCACTGCTTTTTCACTATAATCAAAGTGGCACCAACTCTTTGCTGGACTAGAACCAGAGGACCGTTCTTTTACCACGTCACCCTTACGCTGGGGCGAGGTCACCAACACGACGGGAAAGGTTGTGACCACCATTGCTAAAAACACAGTGCTAGTAGAAAGACCCCAATATAAGATCGCAAAGCCAGGTGAAACTTTTGCAGAAAGACGATGTAGCCGCCATTGTAATTGTTATGTCTAAAGTTGTCGCAAGCGTTTCAGGGAAAGCTCATACATATGGCGACGTACACAGTGATGTAACAACGTCATTCGCTGAGTTATATAGTCAGTGGAAAAACAAACAGGTTCTGAAAAGGGTCGCAAGTTGAACCAACTTTAAACCAGCACCAGTTCCGAACCAGTTATTTTTTGGTGGAAAAGGGGTATTTGTGTGAGCAAGTGAAACTCCAGAGTAATCTGAATTACATATACCATAACAACACATTTTTAACATAATGTTGGGAATTTGCTCAAAAAGGGCATGTTGTTTTGTGTCACAGAGAGTTGAGTTCAGTCATGTTTTCCTAGAACTCTTGAGTCAGAAAGGATCCAAGAGATCCATCCATGTTGATCCCTGCTTTCTTCTTTCTCTGACACTTCACTGTAAGAAGCAAAAAACATTGAAATGTATTTAGAGCCAGCTCATGAACAAGGTAATTATTGATTCAATGGGCTTCTCCAATTAACAACCATTACATCATAATAACATTTGTGTACATGACATCAGCAAATACATTTTCAAAGCAAACGAGAATGCTTAAATTCTGTTCAAACAACGTCTCTCTCTCTCTCTCTCTCTCTCTCTCTGGCTGGCTTTTCATTTCTGAGCTCTGAGGGTCTGAACACTATTGCATGGAAGAACGAAAGGTCAAAGGCTACTGATGATATCTATGCCATGTTCCCCAAATATAATGAGCGCTCTCATTTCTCGAACAGCTCATCAAGGTTTTTAGTGGAGCCTTTTGCTCTCTGTGGAAATAAATTCAGCTTATTAGCCAAACACGCATCTCTTTTTTCGCCTCGACTCTGTGGCTGCATGTAAATTTCACCCTTTATTTAAGGAGAAAATCACCATTGCACGTATTCCCCAACTCTCCGTCAGACAGCTTAACATACACAATGGGTTTGTCGGTGACTTCAGCGGCATGGCTAATGCGAGACCTTTTGTGCTGTTTAATTCCGGAAGGATAAACAGGCTTGCGCATGCAAGATTATTCAAACCCAGATAATTAACCAGGGAAAATCAGCTGTATGAATAATAATCCACAGTGGTAGACATTAGAACTTTTGAGCATGAGAATAAGATGGATGTGAGTACCTTGGGCATGAGCTTATCAAATAAAGCTTGGTAAATGTACCCTGAATGAAACGAGTCAATCATTTTAATGTGTGTGAGAAGCCCTGAGGAGAACAAATAAGCAATCACTGCATCACGCAGGGCGAGCAAATGAACCTGCTGCACAATTAGGCAGGGTCACATTCAGCGAGGGCTGCAAGCACTCCCCATGTGCTAATGAGATCTGTGCGTGTCAGAGAGAGAGAGACAGTTACCGCCTGAATAAAGAGCTTACAACCAGAGCACTTACGGTGGTATAGATAGCACTTCATTAAGGACACTTTCACACCAAAGCTTCTGGTGTGAACGGAAGTCCATTTGACATCAGAGTTCGTTTTTTTTTTCTTTTCTTTCTTGGTTATAAAGAGCAACCGTTCGAGTTCTCTTCAAAAGGTGGTCTGGGGTGTTATTTAAACTGAGGTACACAGTTGGCAGGAACAGTCTGTTCCAAGTTACAGAAGTGAACTACCTAGTCATAAGTGCTGCTTTGTTCATGTAAAGTGCCCCTATTATGCTATTTCAAAGTCTACTAATGTCTCCTACAACAGGTTTACAAGCATCAAAGAAAAAAAAATTCTCAGAATATACATTTGCACATTTTCAATGATTCTCAAACGACTCGTCAGATGAATCAATTGCTGTGTCCGAAATCACCCGTTACTCACTATATAGTGGACTATATAGTGAGCTCGGCATTCTGTAGTGCTGTCTGAATGTATAATGATGATTATCAGTGTTGGGGAAGCTACTCTGAAACTGTAGTTTGACAAGCTACTCGTAAGTTAAAGTAGTAGGGCTGGGCGATATGGCCTAAAAATACAATCTCCGATTTTATTCTTTTTAATTCGATTTACGATTTTTTTTTACGATTTATTTAATCAAAAGCAAGACAAATGTAACCTCCATTTCTGGAATGAATAATAAAGAAATGAAAACCCTCTAGGGATCAAAGTCAGAGTTTTAAGTCACACGTTAAACTCTAGACTAAAAGAAGACAAACATTCACCTTGAGAGTATAGCACCATTTTCTAAAGCATTAACAAAACATTGAGTTTCAAATCTGAGGAAAATTGTTATAATTCAAGGATTTGCCAGCATACAGAATTCAGCACTGAACAAAAAGTATGTTTTGAGTGGTGAGGGAAGTCTCTTAAATGCTTAACTTGGCCATTGCGTTCAAGAAATCAACATTTACGGTATGCCTGTGATTGGCTACATCGCTCAATGCTGCAAACATGCTATAAATAGAAACTCTGTAAATCGTTTATATTTTATTTTCTTGATGCTTTTCTCGATGCTCTATGCTAAGGAACAAACTTTCCACTCTCATGTTGTTCGCTTGCTGTATGCCGCTTCGGCTACCGAAAACTCCAGGAAGCCAAAAATGTGACATTGCACAAAAATTCGATTTACTTATTTTTTAAATCCCCCGCAAAAAAAAAAATTACGAATGAATTCATTTAAGCGAATTTTCGCCAGGCCTAACTGAAGTAGTTAAACTACAGGCAAGCTACCCGTTTAGAAAAGTAAGTTAGCTACACTACAAGTTATAATCAAAAAGTAGCTAGCTACATTGAAACTACTTTTGCTTTTTGAACAACGTATATTATAAATAACTGAATAAGTTTGAGGAATGTTTTAAGTAAAATATTTAGTGTTTAAAACAAGGCAATGCAATTACGATTTCAAAGAGTATTGTTTTATTACACACAACACTAAAATATCTCTGACTGTTTGTCAAAAGTGCAACAAATAGCCTACATTGCAAGAATGAAACATACATCCAACGTAAATTGCATGTAAAACATTTTCTCAAAAATACGATTGAACTTGGACAAATAAGGCCATGGGTAATTAACGTTACACTGTAAAAAATATCTGTGATTTTAACAGTAAAATACTGTAAAAATGCTACAGTGCAAAACTGTTAATTGGTAAACAGAAAGTTTCCGTACTATACATGGTAAATAACTGTGATATACACTCACCGGCCACTTTATTAGGTACACCTGTCCAACTGCTCGTTAACACTTAATTTCTAAGCAGCCAATCACATGGCGGCAACTCAGTGCATTTAGGCATGTAGACATGGTCAAGACAATCTCCTGCAGTTCAAACCGAGCATCAGTATGGGGAAGAAAGGTGATTTGAGTGACTTTGAACGTGGCATGATTGTTGGTGCCAGAAGGGCTGGTCTGAGTATTTCAGAAACTGCTAATCTACTGGGATTTTCACGCACAACCATCTCTAGGGTTTACAGAGAATGGTCCGAAAAAGAAAAAACATCCAGTGAGCGGCAGTTCTGTGGGCGGAAATGCCTTGTTGATGCTCAGAGGTCAGAGGAGAATGGCCAGACTGGTTCAGAGCTGATAGAAGGGCAACAGTGACTCAAATAACCACCCGTGACAACCAAGGTGGGCAGAAGAGCATCTCTGAACGCACAGTACGTCGAACTTTGAGGCAGATGGGCTACAGCAGCAGAAGACCACACCGGGTGCCACTCCTTTCAGCTAAGAACAGGAAACTGAGGCTACAATTTGCACAAGCTCATCGAAATTGGACAATAGAAGATTGGAAAAACGTTGCCTGGTCTGATGAGTCTCGATTTCTGCTGCGACATTCGTATGGTGGGGTCAGAATTTGGCGTCTACAACATGAAAGCATAGATCCATCCTGCCTTGTATCAACGGTTCAGGCTGGTGGTGGTGGTGTCATGGTGTGGGGAATATTTTCTTGGCACTCTTTGGGCCCCTTGGTACCAATTAGAGCATCGTTGCAACGCCACAGCCTACCTGAGTATTGTTGCTGACCATGTCCATCCCTTTATGACCACAATGTACCAAACTTCTGATGGCTACTTTCAGCAGGATAATGCGCCATGTCATAAAGCTGGAATCATCTCAGACTGGTTTCTTGAACATGACAATGAGTTCGCTGTACTCAAATGGCCTCCACAGTCACCAGATCTCAATCCAATAGAGCATCTTTGGGATGTGGTGGAACGGGAGATTCGCATCATGGATGTGCAGCCGACAAATCTGCGGCAACTGTGTGATGCCATCATGTCAATATGGACCAAACTCCCTGAGGAATGCTTCCAGCACCTTGTTGAATCTATGCCACGAAGAATTGAGCCAGTTCTGAAGGCAAAAGGGGGTCCAACCCATTACTAGCATGGGGTACCTAATAAAGTGGCCAGTGAGTGTAATTTTACAGTAAAATACTATTACATTTACAGATTTTGAAAGTGAAAAAGAACAAATCGTTGTATAATTTACAGTGAAAACCCGTAAATTGACATTCCCACAATTCCCTGTGTGACGCTTCAAATGTTATGTATTTTTGTTGAAATAACTATGGTTCCTCATAGTTTTATTGTTTTTTTTTTCTAATCAGTTATGTACGTTAGGGTTTTATGTTACATTTAATGTTGTTAAATGTATGTTTATTGCATTTTTTTAATTTCATGTGTGACCATGATGGTGCTTAATGTTTGTGTGAATGACATTGTGCAGCTTCTTTAAATAAGTATTGCTTTATACTAGTATTCACTTGTAATGAGCTGTGATTGCTCATTTAACTCTCATTGCTGCTGTGAAGATTGTTGGTTGTCAGTGTAGATATCAATATGTCAATAAGTTGGTAAATCCACATTTTATCAGAAAATAAAATACGGTTTATTACTGTAATTTTTAAGTTAAGTCAGTAAAACCATTAACGTTCCTACCGTATTTTTAACGGTAAAGTTCTGGCAACCACAGCTGCCGTTTTTTACCGTAAAATTTACGGTTTATTTTTACAGTGTAGTTGTTTCTCCATCCTCCAAATCTGCCGTCACGTCTTGCTATATAATCATAATATGGGTGTGTCAACCCACTTCTGTACGTCAGTGAACCGTTAGCCACAAGATGCGTGATTAAACAACAGGTGTTCGGTGATGGCAAAAAATTAGTTTGTAATCTAACAAGAAGAATATACTTGCATCGCACTTGGGTCATTCCTACTATTCAGTGCCATTTCAGCTTGGTAAATTTGCATCAAAAAAAGTAAAAAATTCCATGATTCAAACATTTTATCTGAAGAATGGCTTGTTACGCTACAAGAAAAATATATTGGTCCAGCTCAGGATATGACTCTTTAATAATTTTGACCAGATTCTTCACACATGCTAAGGCCAAATGTCCACCCTGTTACCGGACATTCTCATCTCAATTAATGAATGTTTTGAATTTACAATTAATGTAATATTTACATTTTCTGAGAGGTAACATGTCCCTCACTTTACCCTTCAAATGTATTTTAACTTAGTATTCATTAACAAGCATTATCTTGAAAAAAGTGGTTGTATTTTAAGGCACCGTGGTAATTTAATCACATTTCTTTTAGAACAAAAAGACATTTCAATGGAATTTTTCCCAATTTTTTAAATTATTTCATTTTGCCATTTCATTCCCTAAAATTAACCACAAAAATATGCATAACCTTTGTTGAAATTATTTGATTAGCTTAAACCAATACAGAGGAAACAGGGGGGGCAGACGGGTAACAGGGTGGACAAAGGGGTAACAGGGTGGACATCACACCACTGAACAACAATAAATATATAACAAATAAATATTATAATAAATTCACTATAATACCAAATCACTTTAAACACTTATTTATTTAGCATTTACACCTACTGTTACAATATGTCCACCCTGTTACCGTGCAAAACAGTAACAGTAACAGTGCAAAACAGTAACAGGGTGGACAGTAACAGGGTGGACATTTTATGCTAAAGTTAGCCATTACTACTCATATGATGAAAAATAAGCTAGTGTGCAGTGATCACGGAGGAAGATTTTTAACCTGTTTATTTACCATATTTTCAAAATTAAAAACAATTATAAGTTTACACTATATATAGGCATAACAGGGTGGACATTTTATGCTTTACCACATCAGTAAATCACTCTTAAACATTGAAAAAAGAGTGAATTAAGGAGTGATACATACTCTGCTTCTTGAAGAGAATTTGCAGTCAAAAAGTATTCAAATTCCTGAGAGTCATGTGATTAGAGTAACAGTCAAGGGGCATGTCCAGAGGGATTTTCCATCAGAGTAACAGGGGGGACATTCAATTCAGGGACACAATATATTTTAAAGACTTTAAGCATTAAAAATGTATTACTAACAAAAAATCTATTTTGTTTAGGAATATTATAAATAAGAATATACAACGATATTGAAAAATTCTGAATTTATTCGATTTTTATTACTTATATTTGTGGCTGAAGTTATACAAGCTTACTTGGGGACATGGCAGTTTAGTATACTTACACTAAAATCAGGGTGAATATTTTTAATTAATTAATCCTGTGTAGGCATATTATTGTGTTCTATGGTAAAGGGGGGTTAAGTATTTAAGATAATCATGTAAAAACAAGTATTAGCCCATTTCTACTCAAAATATACCACATTATGTCACAAGGACTCAAATGGCACCGAATGCTAAGAATGACCCACTTATTCGCGCAGGCTTCGACAATGTAGCAATGTAGCTTTTGCTTGCGCTACACCGCTGACTTGCTGCAAAAAGTAGTTAGCTACTGGAAAAGCTACACTGTTTAAAAAGCAACTGAGCTACTGCCAATCTACTGGAAAATGTAGTTAAGTCAGTAGCTTCGCTACTTGTAGTTAACTACTCCCCAACACTGATTATTATTATACCCTATATAGTCCACTCAATGTATCCCAGAATGCATTTGAAAAGCAGTGTACAACCGATGGTCACTAACCTAAGCCCTACATACCATCATGCATTGCGCGGATCATAAAATTAAGATTATAATCATGTGTGGAGTAGCGAATTATAACAAAAAACGGCCAGAAATCACTTTTAGTTTAAAAATTTTGGAGAAATAAGCTCATTATAATGTAATGTATTTATTTTTAAAAATCTAATTAGCCCAGAGCTGAATCGGCACCAGCTGACAGATGATGTAATCAACGGCGCCGAGAGTAGACGATCGAGTAGTGTCCGAAAGTCGTGTTTCTATTATGCTGGTGAGCTCACTATATAGTGCTCTGCTCTCTACCCCCAACATAGGGGGTCAGGGAGTAGTGTTTTGAGTGGAGATTTCGGACACAGCAAATCTCTCTAAATCCCTCCTTTCCGCGAGCTACTCTGATTGGCCAGACAGCTCAGGCTGTTGTGATTGGTTTACCGCGTACAGTGCGTCAAAAACAAAAACGCCTATTGCCATAACAACATCAGCTCTGCTTGTCCTGAGGCATCCTACACCGTAAACTAAACAGACTAACGAATAATGACGTCGATTGTACCATACTCACAACCGTGCAAAGCCACAGAATGTCTCTGAACAGATTCACGCCCACTTTCAGGGGAAAATAAACTAGACTTTCCATAGACATCAATACAAAGTAGTGTCACAAAACACTACGTCCGTACACAGCCAACAGGCATGAATAACTTAAGAAATCACTAAGATTAAACATGTCAAGTTGGATGTCCACCCTGCCTGCCATAGAGCGTGAAAGATAGATCAACAAACTCAATTTGGTAAATTTTTTGGTCAAACATGTCCCTTTATTCTCCCAGCTCAAATTGGTGTAACAACCCCACCCTGAGGGGCGGTGACGAAGTGGGCAGTGACAAAATTGACATTCAATGTTGAGATATGTTGTGTTATTTATGCAAATTAGCACATATGTAATTAGATTATGCACCGTTTGCCCATGTTAACAAATAATTAAAAAAAACTTGTAATACATTTTTTTTTTTGTCCTGATGTGAGTAATCAACTCAGAAATTTCCAGGATGAGTATCTAAAGGTTAACCTTTTTTTGGCTCTTTTTCGAAACTTTTCCTCTTATGGGATTCTTCCGGGCTTTTTTTCCCCTTACTCAGGATTGTATTGAGGATACAAAATCAGTTGAGTTTGTTTCGATATGGAAGTAAAATAATGTCAAATGTTTTTGAAACAAAAAGCATGTTGAATTGCACCAATTGAAAAAAAAATGCATTGCGTTAACCATGCTTGCATTTTAATCCATTGTATTTTTAAGGCTTGCATTTTTATGGGCTGAAATTCAACATGGTTGAATATTTAAGCTGTGAATATTTCATTTAAAAACATTTCAAACACATTTTCATGATTAAAAATAATAATCCATATTCTCCCTTCATATTACACTTCCAAACTTTTCAAACTGTTTAAAAATACAACCTATAATTTCAACGTGATCTCATGAGAATACGGATGCATTTGTACGTAAGACACTCACTCCAAACACAGAAGCAAGCAACATTTTCTAAGGTGTATTTACATTTTGTATATATTTTTGCCAGTATTTTATAGTTTGTAGTGCTTTAACATATAGCTGATGAAATATCTCAGATGTTGACTTTATGTGGAGTAATGAGGAAGATGGAGATGTAAGAAAAATATCCATATTTAAAGCTTTATAAAGTAAAATAATTTTATGGATAGATGCACTTTTCTCATGGATAGATGCACTTTTATGATGGATAGATTCACTTGTATCATGGATAGATGCACTTTTATGATGGATAGATGTACTTTTATCATGGATAGATGCACTTATGATGGATAGATGTACTTGTATAATTGATAGATGCACTTTTATGATGGATAGTAGGGGTGGAACGGTACGGCCGTTAGACGGTTCGGTGCACGAATTTAAAGCAAAATACACGGTATATAAATAAATAAAACGTCGCGTGCATATTAATTAATGTAATGCGGAACTACTGTTAGATACGCGGGTTCTTTAGGGACACATAATCTGTACCATCGGCTAGCTCTGAACCGTCAAAGCTCTGACGCGCGTTCACTTCAAACGTGGCTTTATACGCGCATCCTTCGCTTTGGACTAGCGTCGAACCAGACGCGATAGACGTGAATTCAGGCGCTCTATTCGCGTTTGGTGTGACCGCATAATGAACAGGCTGCGATGTCGAGATTGCAATGCTTGCGTGTGTGTGTGTGTGTGGAGAGAGAGAGAGAGAGAGAGAGAGAGAGACAGACAGCAGACAGACAGACAGACAGACAGAGACAGACAGAGATAGACCCTTCCCAGAGCTGAGATATTGAGATATTTATGAGATGTTTGTAACATACTGAGATGTCTGAGCCATCTCATAAATATCTCAATATCTCAGCTCTGGAAGGGTCTAGAGCCTCCATTTTTGCACTCAGGTCTAAGTCCCATGGCCCTCTATCAGAATCCAGAGCTTTTGAAGAAACTTTTTTTTCGCACAAAAAAAAAACAAAAAAACGACAGTGGTACCCCTTATGTTTTTTTTTTTGTGCGAAAAAAAAAAGTTTCTCCAATAACTCTGGATTCTGATAGAGGGCCATGGGACTTAGACCTGAGTGCAAAAATGGAGGCTCTAGACCCTTCCAGAGCTGAGATATTGAGATATTTATAATGGCTCAATATCTCAGTATGTCATAAATATCTCATAAATATCTCAATATCTCAGCTCTGGAAGGGTCTAGAGCCTCCATTTTTGCCCTCAGGTCTAAGTCCCATGGCCCTCTATCAGAATCCAGAGTTATTGGAGAAACTTTTTTTTTGCACAAAAAAACAACAAAAAACGACAGTGGTACCCCTTATGTTTTTTTTTTTGTGCGAAAAAAAAAGATTTCTTCAATAACTCTGGATTCTGATAGAGGGCCATGGGACTTAGACCTGAGTGCAAAAATGGAGGCTCTAGACCCTTCCAGAGCTGAGATATTGAGATATTTATAATGGCTCAATATCTCAGTATGTCATAAATATCTCATAAATATCTCAATATCTCAGCTCTGGAAGGGTCTAGAGCCTCCATTTTTGCACTCAGGTCTAAGTCCCATGGCCCTCTATCAGAATCCAGAGTTATTGGAGAAACTTTTTTTTTTGCACAAAAAAAAAACGACAGTGGTACCCCTTATGTTTTTTTTTTTTTGTGCAAAAAAAAGTTTCTCCAATAACTCTGGATTCTGCATAGAGGGCCATGGGACTTAGACCTGAGTGCAAAATGGAGGCTCTAGACCCTTCCAGAGCTGAGATATCTGAGATATTTATAATGGCTCAATATCTCAGTATGTCATAAATATCTCATAAATATCTCAATATCTCAGCTCTGGAAGGGTCTAGAGCCTCCATTTTTGCACTCAGGTCTAAGTCCCATGGCCCTCTATCAGAATCCAGAGTTATTGGAGAAACTTTTTTTTTGCACAAAAAAAACAACAGTGGTACCCCTTATGTTTTTTTTTTGTGCAAAAAAAAGTTTCTCCAATAACTCTGGATTCTGATAGAGGGCCATGGGACTTAGACCTGAGTGCAAAAATGGAGGCTCTAGACCCTTCCAGAGCTGAGATATTGAGATATTTATAATGGCTCAATATCTCAGTATGTCATAAATATCTCATAAATATCTCAATATCTCAGCTCTGGAAGGGTCTAGAGCCTCCATTTTTGCACTCAGGTCTAAGTCCCATGGCCCTCTATCAGAATCCAGAGTTATTGGAGAAACTTTTTTTTGCACAAAAAAAAAACGACAGTGGTACCCCTTATGTTTTTTTTTTTGTGCAAAAAAAAAGTTTCTCCATAACTCTGGATTCTGATAGAGGGCCATGGGACTTAGACCTGAGTGCAAAAATGGAGGCTCTAGACCCTTCCAGAGCTGAGATATTGAGATATTTATAATGGCTCAATATCTCAGTATGTCATAAATATCTCATAAATATCTCAATATCTCAGCTCTGGAAGGGTCTAGAGCCTCCATTTTTGCACTCAGGTCTAAGTCCCATGGCCCTCTATCAGAATCCAGAGTTATTGGAGAAACTTTTTTTTTTGCACAAAAAAAAAAAACGACAGTGGTACCCCTTATGTTTTTTTTTTTTTGTGCAAAAAAAAGTTTCTCCAATAACTCTGGATTCTGATAGAGGGCCATGGGACTTAGACCTGAGTGCAAAAATGGAGGCTCTAGACCCTTCCACAGCTGAGATATTGAGATATTTATAATGGCTCAATATCTCAGTATGTCATAAATATCTCATACATATCTCAATATCTCAGCTCTGGAAGGGTCTAGAGCCTCCATTTTTGCACTCAGGTCTAAGTCCCATGGCCCTCTATCAGGAATCCAGAGTTATTGGAGAAACTTTTTTTTTTGCACAAAAAAAAAAAACGACAGTGGTACCCCTTATGTTTTTTTTTTTTGTGCAAAAAAAAAGTTTCTCCAATAACTCTGGATTCTGATAGAGGGCCATGGGACTTAGACCTGAGTGCAAAAATGGAGGCTCTAGACCCTTCCAGAGCTGAGATATTGAGATATTTATAATGGCTCAATATCTCAGTATGTCATAAATATCTCATAAATATCTCAATATCTCAGCTCTGGAAGGGTCTAGAGCCTCCATTTTTGCACTCAGGTCTAAGTCCCATGGCCCTCTATCAGAATCCAGAGTTATTGGAGAAACTTTTTTTTTTTGCACAAAAAAAAAAAACGACAGTGGTACCCCTTATGTTTTTTTTTTGTGCAAAAAAAAAGTTTCTCCAATAACTCTGGATTCTGATAGAGGGCCATGGGACTTAGACCTGAGTGCAAAAATGGAGGCTCTAGACCCTTCCAGAGCTGAGATATTGAGATATTTATAATGGCTCAATATCTCAGTATGTCATAAATATCTCATAAATATCTCAATATCTCAGCTCTGGAAGGGTCTAGAGCCTCCATTTTTGCACTCAGGTCTAAGTCCCATGGCCCTCTATCAGAATCCAGAGTTATTGGAGAAACTTTTTTTTTGCACAAAAAAAAAAAAACGACAGTGGTACCCCTTATGTTTTTTTTTTTGTGCAAAAAAAAAGTTTCTCCAATAACTCTGGATTCTGATAGAGGGCCATGGGACTTAGACCTGAGTGCAAAAATGGAGGCTCTAGACCCTTCCAGAGCTGAGATATTGAGATATTTATAATGGCTCAATATCTCAGTATGTCATAAATATCTCATAAATATCTCAATATCTCAGCTCTGGAAGGGTCTAGAGCCTCCATTTTTGCACTCAGGTCTAAGTCCCATGGCCCTCTATCAGGAATCCAGAGTTATTGGAGAAACTTTTTTTTTTGCACAAAAAAAAAAAAACGACAGTGGTACCCCTTATGTTTTTTTTTTTGTGCAAAAAAAAGTTTCTCCAATAACTCTGGATTCTGATAGAGGGCCATGGGACTTAGACCTGAGTGAAAAAATGGAGGCTCTAGACCCTTCCACAGCTGAGATATTGAGATATTTATAATGGCTCAATATCTCAGTATGTCATAAATATCTCATACATATCTCAATATCTCAGCTCTGGAAGGGTCTAGAGCCTCCATTTTTGCACTCAGGTCTAAGTCCCATGGCCCTCTATCAGAATCCAGAGTTATTGGAGAAACTTTTTTTTTTGCACAAAAAAAAAACGACAGTGGTACCCCTTATGTTTTTTTTTTTGTGCAAAAAAAAAGTTTCTCCAATAACTCTGGATTCTGATAGAGGGCCATGGGACTTAGACCTGAGTGCAAAAATGGAGGCTCTAGACCCTTCCAGAGCTGAGATATTGAGATATTTATAATGGCTCAATATCTCAGTATGTCATAAATATCTCATAAATATCTCAATATCTCAGCTCTGGAAGGGTCTAGAGCCTCCATTTTTGCACTCAGGTCTAAGTCCCATGGCCCTCTATCAGAATCCAGAGTTATTGGAGAAACTTTTTTTTTTGCACAAAAAAAAACGACAGTGGTACCCCTTATGTTTTTTTTTTTTTGTGCAAAAAAAAAGTTTCTCCAATAACTCTGGATTCTGATAGAGGGCCATGGGACTTAGACCTGAGTGCAAAAATGGAGGCTCTAGACCCTTCCAGAGCTGAGATATTGAGATATTTATAATGGCTCAATATCTCAGTATGTCATAAATATCTCATAAATATCTCAATATCTCAGCTCTGGAAGGGTCTAGAGCTTCCATTTTTGCACTCAGGTCTAAGTCCCATGGCCCTCTATCAGAATCCAGAGTTATTGGAGAAACTTTTTTTTTTGCACAAAAAAAAAAAAACGACAGTGGTACCCCTTATGTTTTTTTTTTGTGCAAAAAAAAGTTTCTCCAATACCTCTGGATTCTGATAGAGGGCCATGGGACTTAGACCTGAGTGCAAAAATGGAGGCTCTAGACCCTTCCAGAGCTGAGATATTGAGATATTTATAATGGCTCAATATCTCAGTATGTCATAAATATCTCATAAATATCTCAATATCTCAGCTCTGGAAGGGTCTAGAGCCTCCATTTTTGCACTCAGGTCTAAGTCCCATGGCCCTCTATCAGAATCCCAGAGTTATTGGAGAAACTTTTTTTTTTGCACAAAAAAAAAACGACAGTGGTACCCCTTATGTTTTTTTTTTTGTGCAAAAAAAAAGTTTCTCCAATAACTCTGGATTCTGATAGAGGGCCATGGGACTTAGACCTGAGTGCAAAAATGGAGGCTCTAGACCCTTCCACAGCTGAGATATTGAGATATTTATAATGGCTCAATATCTCAGTATGTCATAAATATCTCATACATATCTCAATATCTCAGCTCTGGAAGGGTCTAGAGCCTCCATTTTTGCACTCAGGTCTAAGTCCCATGGCCCTCTATCAGAATCCAGAGTTATTGGAGAAACTTTTTTTTGCACAAAAAAAAAAAACGACAGTGGTACCCCTTATGTTTTTTTTTTGTGCAAAAAAAAAGTTTCTCCCAATAACTCTGGATTCTGATAGAGGGCCATGGGACTTAGACCTGAGTGCAAAAATGGAGGCTCTGACCCTTCCAGAGCTGAGATATTGAGATATTTATAATGGCTCAATATCTCAGTATGTCATAAATATCTCATAAATATCTCAATATCTCAGCTGTGGAAGGGTCTAGAGCCTCCATTTTTGCACTCAGGTCTAAGTCCCATGGCCCTCTATCAGAATCCAGAGTTATTGGAGAAACTTTTTTTTTTGCACAAAAAAAAACGACAGTGGTACCCCTTATGTTTTTTTTTTTTTGTGCAAAAAAAAAGTTTCTCCCAATAACTCTGGATTCTGATCAGAGGACCATGGGACTTAGACCTGAGTGCAAAAATGGAGGCTCTAGACCCTTCCAGAGCTGAGATATTGAGATATTTATAATGGCTCAATATCTCAGTATGTCATAAATATCTCATAAATATCTCAATATCTCAGCTCTGGAAGGGTCTAGAGCCTCCATTTTTGCACTCAGGTCTAAGTCCCATGGCCCTCTATCAGAATCCAGAGTTATTGGAGAAACTTTTTTTTTTGCACAAAAAAAAAAACGACAGTGGTACCCCTTATGTTTTTTTTTTGTGCAAAAAAAAAGTTTCTCCAATAACTCTGGATTCTGATAGAGGGCCATGGGACTTAGACCTGAGTGCAAAAATGGAGGCTCTAGACCCTTCCAGAGCTGAGATATTGAGATATTTATAATGGCTCAATATCTCAGTATGTCATAAATATCTCATAAATATCTCAATATCTCAGCTCTGGAAGGGTCTAGAGCTTCCATTTTTGCACTCAGGTCTAAGTCCCATGGCCCTCTATCAGAATCCAGAGTTATTGGAGAAACTTTTTTTTTTGCACAAAAAAAAAAACGACAGTGGTACCCCTTATGTTTTTTTTTTTTTGTGCAAAAAAAAAGTTTCTCCAATAACTCTGGATTCTGATAGAGGGCCATGGGACTTAGACCTGAGTGCAAAAATGGAGGCTCTAGACCCTTCCAGAGCTGAGATATTGAGATATTTATAATGGCTCAATATCTCAGTATGTCATAAATATCTCATAAATATCTCAATATCTCAGCTCTGGAAGGGTCTAGAGCCTCCATTTTTGCACTCAGGTCTAAGTCCCATGGCCCTCTATCAGAATCCAGAGTTATTGGAGAAACTTTTTTTTTTGCACAAAAAAAAAAACGACAGTGGTACCCCTTATGTTTTTTTTTTGTGCAAAAAAAAAGTTTCTCCAATAACTCTGGATTCTGATAGAGGGCCATGGGACTTAGACCTGAGTGCAAAAATGGAGGCTCTAGACCCTTCCAGAGCTGAGATATTGAGATATTTATAATGGCTCAATATCTCAGTATGTCATAAATATCTCATAAATATCTCAATATCTCAGCTCTGGAAGGGTCTAGAGCCTCCATTTTTGCACTCAGGTCTAAGTCCCATGGCCCTCTATCAGAATCCAGAGTTATTGGAGAAACTTTTTTTTTGCACAAAAAAAAAACGACAGTGGTACCCCTTATGTTTTTTTTTTTTTGTGCAAAAAAAAAGTTTCTCCAATAACTCTGGATTCTGATAGAGGGCCATGGGACTTAGACCTGAGTGCAAAAATGGAGGCTCTAGACCCTTCCAGAGCTGAGATATTGAGATATTTATAATGGCTCAATATCTCAGTATGTCATAAATATCTCATAAATATCTCAATATCTCAGCTCTGGAAGGGTCTAGAGCCTCCATTTTTGCACTCAGGTCTAAGTCCCATGGCCCTCTATCAGAATCCAGAGTTATTGGAGAAACTTTTTTTTTTGCACAAAAAAAAAAACGACAGTGGTACCCCTTATGTTTTTTTTTTGTGCAAAAAAAAAGTTTCTCCAATAACTCTGGATTCTGATAGAGGGCCATGGGACTTAGACCTGAGTGCAAAAATGGAGGCTCTAGACCCTTCCAGAGCTGAGATATTGAGATATTTATAATGGCTCAATATCTCAGTATGTCATAAATATCTCATAAATATCTCAATATCTCAGCTCTGGAAGGGTCTAGAGCCTCCATTTTTGCACTCAGGTCTAAGTCCCATGGCCCTCTATCAGAATCCAGAGTTATTGGAGAAACTTTTTTTTTGCACAAAAAAAAAACGACAGTGGTACCCCTTATGTTTTTTTTTTTTGTGCAAAAAAAAAGTTTCTCCAATAACTCTGGATTCTGATAGAGGGCCATGGGACTTAGACCTGAGTGAAAAAATGGAGGCTCTAGACCCTTCCACAGCTGAGATATTGAGATATTTATAATGGCTCAATATCTCAGTATGTCATAAATATCTCATACATATCTCAATATCTCAGCTCTGGAAGGGTCTAGAGCCTCCATTTTTGCACTCAGGTCTAAGTCCCATGGCCCTCTATCAGAATCCAGAGTTATTGGAGAAACTTTTTTTTTGCACAAAAAAAAAAAACGACAGTGGTACCCCTTATGTTTTTTTTTTTGTGCAAAAAAAAAGTTTCTCCAATAACTCTGGATTCTGATAGAGGGCCATGGGACTTAGACCTGAGTGCAAAAATGGAGGCTCTAGACCCTTCCAGAGCTGAGATATTGAGATATTTATAATGGCTCAATATCTCAGTATGTCATAAATATCTCATAAATATCTCAATATCTCAGCTCTGGAAGGGTCTAGAGCCTCCATTTTTGCACTCAGGTCTAAGTCCCATGGCCCTCTATCAGAATCCAGAGTTATTGGAGAAACTTTTTTTTTGCACAAAAAAAAAAAACGACAGTGGTACCCCTTATGTTTTTTTTTTTGTGCAAAAAAAAAGTTTCTCCAATAACTCTGGATTCTGATAGAGGGCCATGGGACTTAGACCTGAGTGCAAAAATGGAGGCTCTAGACCCTTCCAGAGCTGAGATATTGAGATATTTATAATGGCTCAATATCTCAGTATGTCATAAATATCTCATAAATATCTCAATATCTCAGCTCTGGAAGGGTCTAGAGCCTCCATTTTTGCACTCAGGTCTAAGTCCCATGGCCCTCTATCAGAATCCAGAGTTATTGGAGAAACTTTTTTTTTTGCACAAAAAAAAAAACGACAGTGGTACCCCTTATGTTTTTTTTTTTGTGCAAAAAAAAAGTTTCTCCAATAACTCTGGATTCTGATAGAGGGCCATGGGACTTAGACCTGAGTGCAAAAATGGAGGCTCTAGACCCTTCCAGAGCTGAGATATTGAGATATTTATAATGGCTCAATATCTCAGTATGTCATAAATATCTCATAAATATCTCAATATCTCAGCTCTGGAAGGGTCTAGAGCCTCCATTTTTGCACTCAGGTCTAAGTCCCATGGCCCTCTATCAGAATCCAGAGTTATTGGAGAAACTTTTTTTTTTGCACAAAAAAAAAAAACGACAGTGGTACCCCTTATGTTTTTTTTTTTTTGTGCAAAAAAAAAGTTTCTCCAATAACTCTGGATTCTGATAGAGGGCCATGGGACTTAGACCTGAGTGCAAAAATGGAGGCTCTAGACCCTTCCAGAGCTGAGATATTGAGATATTTATAATGGCTCAATATCTCAGTATGTCATAAATATCTCATAAATATCTCAATATCTCAGCTCTGGAAGGGTCTAGAGCCTCCATTTTTGCACTCAGGTCTAAGTCCCATGGCCCTCTATCAGAATCCAGAGTTATTGGAGAAACTTTTTTTTTTGCACAAAAAAAAAAACGACAGTGGTACCCCTTATGTTTTTTTTTTTGTGCAAAAAAAAAGTTTCTCCAATAACTCTGGATTCTGATAGAGGGCCATGGGACTTAGACCTGAGTGCAAAAATGGAGGCTCTAGACCCTTTCCAGAGCTGAGATATTGAGATATTTATAATGGCTCAATATCTCAGTATGTCATAAATATCTCATAAATATCTCAATATCTCAGCTCTGGAAGGGTCTAGAGCCTCCATTTTTGCACTCAGGTCTAAGTCCCATGGCCCTCTATCAGAATCCAGAGTTATTGGAGAAACTTTTTTTTTTGCACAAAAAAAAAAACGACAGTGGTACCCCTTATGTTTTTTTTTTTTGTGCAAAAAAAAAGTTTCTCCAATAACTCTGGATTCTGATAGAGGGCCATGGGACTTAGACCTGAGTGAAAAAATGGAGGCTCTAGACCCTTCCACAGCTGAGATATTGAGATATTTATAATGGCTCAATATCTCAGTATGTCATAAATATCTCATACATATCTCAATATCTCAGCTCTGGAAGGGTCTAGAGCCTCCATTTTGCACTCAGGTCTAAGTCCCATGGCCCTCTATCAGAATCCAGAGTTATTGGAGAAACTTTTTTTTTGCACAAAAAAAAAAAACGACAGTGGTACCCCTTATGTTTTTTTTTTTGTGCAAAAAAAAAGTTTCTCCAATAACTCTGGATTCTGATAGAGGGCCATGGGACTTAGACCTGAGTGCAAAAATGGAGGCTCTAGACCCTTCCAGAGCTGAGATATTGAGATATTTATAATGGCTCAATATCTCAGTATGTCATAAATATCTCATAAATATCTCAATATCTCAGCTGTGGAAGGGTCTAGAGCCTCCATTTTTGCACTCAGGTCTAAGTCCCATGGCCCTCTATCAGAATCCAGAGTTATTGGAGAAACTTTTTTTTTGCACAAAAAAAAAAACGACAGTGGTACCCCTTATGTTTTTTTTTTGTGCAAAAAAAAAGTTTCTCCCAATAACTCTGGATTCTGATAGAGGGCCATGGGACTTAGACCTGAGTGCAAAAATGGAGGCTCTAGACCCTTCCAGAGCTGAGATATTGAGATATTTATAATGGCTCAATATCTCAGTATGTCATAAATATCTCATAAATATCTCAATATCTCAGCTCTGGAAGGGTCTAGAGCCTCCATTTTTGCACTCAGGTCTAAGTCCCATGGCCCTCTATCAGAATCCAGAGTTATTGGAGAAACTTTTTTTTTTGCACAAAAAAAAAAAAACGACAGTGGTACCCCTTATGTTTTTTTTTTGTGCAAAAAAAAAGTTTCTCCAATAACTCTGGATTCTGATAGAGGGCCATGGGACTTAGACCTGAGTGCAAAAATGGAGGCTCTAGACCCTTCCAGAGCTGAGATATTGAGATATTTATAATGGCTCAATATCTCAGTATGTCATAAATATCTCATAAATATCTCAATATCTCAGCTCTGGAAGGGTCTAGAGCCTCCATTTTTGCACTCAGGTCTAAGTCCCATGGCCCTCTATCAGGAATCCAGAGTTATTGGAGAAACTTTTTTTTTGCACAAAAAAAAAAAACGACAGTGGTACCCCTTATGTTTTTTTTTTTGTGCAAAAAAAAAGTTTCTCCAATAACTCTGGATTCTGATAGAGGGCCATGGGACTTAGACCTGAGTGCAAAAATGGAGGCTCTAGACCCTTCCAGAGCTGAGATATTGAGATATTTATAATGGCTCAATATCTCAGTATGTCATAAATATCTCATAAATATCTCAATATCTCAGCTCTGGAAGGGTCTAGAGCCTCCATTTTTGCACTCAGGTCTAAGTCCCATGGCCCTCTATCAGAATCCAGAGTTATTGGAGAAACTTTTTTTTTTTGCACAAAAAAAAAAAACGACAGTGGTACCCCTTATGTTTTTTTTTTGTGCAAAAAAAAAGTTTCTCCAATAACTCTGGATTCTGATAGAGGGCCATGGGACTTAGACCTGAGTGCAAAAATGGAGGCTCTAGACCCTTCCAAGCTGAGATATTGAGATATTTATAATGGCTCAATATCTCAGTATGTCATAAATATCTCATAAATATCTCAATATCTCAGCTCTGGAAGGGTCTAGAGCCTCCATTTTTGCACTCAGGTCTAAGTCCCATGGCCCTCTATCAGAATCCAGAGTTATTGGAGAAACTTTTTTTTTTGCACAAAAAAAAAAAAACGACAGTGGTACCCCTTATGTTTTTTTTTTTTGTGCAAAAAAAAAGTTTCTCCAATAACTCTGGATTCTGATAGAGGGCCATGGGACTTAGACCTGAGTGAAAAAATGGAGGCTCTAGACCCTTCCACAGCTGAGATATTGAGATATTTATAATGGCTCAATATCTCAGTATGTCATAAATATCTCATACATATCTCAATATCTCAGCTCTGGAAGGGTCTAGAGCCTCCATTTTTGCACTCAGGTCTAAGTCCCATGGCCCTCTATCAGAATCCAGAGTTATTGGAGAAACTTTTTTTTTTGCACAAAAAAAAAAACGACAGTGGTACCCCTTATGTTTTTTTTTTGTGCAAAAAAAAAGTTTCTCCAATAACTCTGGATTCTGATAGAGGGCCATGGGACTTAGACCTGAGTGCAAAAATGGAGGCTCTAGACCCTTCCAGAGCTGAGATATTGAGATATTTATAATGGCTCAATATCTCAGTATGTCATAAATATCTCATAAATATCTCAATATCTCAGCTCTGGAAGGGTCTAGAGCTTCCATTTTTGCACTCAGGTCTAAGTCCCATGGCCCTCTATCAGAATCCAGAGTTATTGGAGAAATCTTTTTTTTTGCACAAAAAAAAACGACAGTGGTACCCCTTATGTTTTTTTTTTGTGCAAAAAAAAAGTTTCTCCAATAACTCTGGATTCTGATAGAGGGCCATGGGACTTAGACCTGAGTGCAAAAATGGAGGCTCTAGACCCTTCCAGCAGCTGAGATATTGAGATATTTATAATGGCTCAATATCTCAGTATGTCATAAATATCTCATAAATATCTCAATATCTCAGCTCTGGAAGGGTCTAGAGCCTCCATTTTTGCACTCAGGTCTAAGTCCCATGGCCCTCTATCAGAATCCAGAGTTATTGGAGAAACTTTTTTTTTTGCACAAAAAAAAAAAAACGACAGTGGTACCCCTTATGTTTTTTTTTTGTGCAAAAAAAAAGTTTCTCCAATAACTCTGGATTCTGATAGAGGGCCATGGGACTTAGACCTGAGTGCAAAAATGGAGGCTCTAGACCCTTCCAGAGCTGAGATATTGAGATATTTATAATGGCTCAATATCTCAGTATGTCATAAATATCTCATAAATATCTCAATATCTCAGCTCTGGAAGGGTCTAGAGCCTCCATTTTTGCACTCAGGTCTAAGTCCCATGGCCCTCTATCAGGAATCCAGAGTTATTGGAGAAACTTTTTTTTTTGCACAAAAAAAAAACAACAGTGGTACCCCTTATGTTTTTTTTTTTGTGCAAAAAAAAAGTTTCTCCAATAACTCTGGATTCTGATAGAGGACCAGTGGGACTTAGACCTGAGTGCAAAAATGGAGGCTCTAGACCCTTCCAGAGCTGAGATATTGAGATATTTATAATGGCTCAATATCTCAGTATGTCATGAATATCTCATAAATATCTCAATATCTCAGCTCTGGAAGGGTCTAGAGCCTCCATTTTTGCACTCAGGTCTAAGTCCCATGGCCCTCTATCAGAATCCAGAGTTATTGGAGAAACTTTTTTTTTTGCACAAAAAAATGACAGTGGTACCCCTTATGTTTTTTTTTGTGCAAAAAAAAGTTTCTCCAATAGCTCTGGATTCTGATAGAGGCCATGGACTGACCTGAGTGCAAAAATGGAGGCTCTAGACCCTTCCAGAGCTGAGAGATATTGAGATATTTATAATGGCTCAGATATCTCAGTATGTCATAAATATCTCATAAATATCTCAGCTGTGGAAGGGTCTAGAGCCTCCAGTTTTGCACTCAGGTCTAAGTCCCATGGCCCTCTAGCAGAATCCAAGAGTTATTGGAGAAACTTTTTTTTTTGCACAAAAAAAAAACGACAGTGGTACCCCTTATGTTTTTTTTTTTTTGTGCAAAAAAAAGTTTCTCCAATAACTCTGGATTCTGATAGAGGGCCATGGGACTTAGACCTGAGTGCAAAAATGGAGGCTCTAGACCCTTCCAGAGCTGAGATATTGAGATATTTATAATGGCTCAATATCTCAGTATGTCATAAATATCTCATAAATATCTCAATATCTCAGCTCTGGAAGGGTCTAGAGCTTCCATTTTTGCACTCAGGTCTAAGTCCCATGGCCCTCTATCAGGAATCCAGAGTTATTGGAGAAACTTTTTTTTGCACAAAAAAAAAAACGACAGTGGTACCCCTTATGTTTTTTTTTTTGTGCAAAAAAAAAGTTTCTCCAATAACTCTGGATTCTGATAGAGGGCCATGGGACTTAGACCTGAGTGCAAAAATGGAGGCTCTAGACCCTTCCAGAGCTGAGATATTGAGATATTTATAATGGCTCAATATCTCAGTATGTCATAAATATCTCATAAATATCTCAATATCTCAGCTCTGGAAGGGTCTAGAGCCTCCATTTTTGCACTCAGGTCTAAGTCCCATGGCCCTCTATCAGGAATCCAGAGTTATTGGAGAAACTTTTTTTTTGCACAAAAAAAAAAAACGACAGTGGTACCCCTTATGTTTTTTTTTTTGTGCAAAAAAAAAGTTTCTCCAATAACTCTGGATTCTGATAGAGGGCCATGGAGCTTAAGACCTGAGTGCAAAAATGGAGGCTCTAAGCCCTTCCAGAGCTGAGAATATTGAGATATTTATAATGGCTCAATATCTCAGTATGTCATAAATATCTCATAAATATCTCAATATCTCAGCTCTGGAAGGGTCTAGAGCCTCCATTTTTGCAGCTCAGGTCTAAGTCCCATGGCCCTCTATCAGAATCCAGAGTTATTGGAGAAACTTTTTTTTTTGCACAAAAAAAAAAACGACAGTGGTACCCCTTATGTTTTTTTTTTTTGTGCAAAAAAAAAGTTTCTCCAATAACTCTGGATTCTGATAGAGGGCCATGGACTTAGACCTGAGTGCAAAAATGGAGGCTCTAGACCCTTCCAGAGCTGAGATATTGAGATATTTATAATGGCTCAATATCTCAGTATGTCATAAATATCTCATAAATATCTCAATATCTCAGCTCTGGAAGGGTCTAGAGCCTCCATTTTGCACTCAGGTCTAAGTCCCATGGCCCTCTATCAGAATCCAGAGTTATTGGAGAAACTTTTTTTTTGCACAAAAAAAAAACGACAGTGGTACCCCTTATGTTTTTTTTTGTGCAAAAAAAAAGTTTCTCCAATAACTCTGGATTCTGATAGAGGGCCATGGGACTTAGACCTGAGTGCAAAAATGGAGGCTCTAGACCCTTCCAGAGCTGAGATATTGAGATATTTATAATGGCTCAATATCTCAGTATGTCATAAATATCTCATAAATATCTCAATATCTCAGCTCTGGAAGGGTCTAGAGCCTCCATTTTTGCACTCAGGTCTAAGTCCCATGGCCCTCTATAGGAATCCAGAGTTATTGGAGAAACTTTTTTTTTTGCACAAAAAAAAAAAACGACAGTGGTACCCCTTATGTTTTTTTTTTGTGCAAAAAAAAGTTTCTCCAATAACTCTGGATTCTGATAGAGGGCCATGGGACTTAGACCTGAGTGCAAAAATGGAGGCTCTAGACCCTTCCAGAGCTGAGATATTGAGATATTTATAATGGCTCAATATCTCAGTATGTCATAAATATCTCATAAATATCTCAATATCTCAGCTCTGGAAGGGTCTAGAGCCTCCATTTTTGCACTCAGGTCTAAGTCCCATGGCCCTCTATCAGAATCCAGAGTTATTGGAGAAACTTTTTTTTTGCACAAAAAAAAAACGACAGTGGTACCCCTTATGTTTTTTTTTTTTGTGCAAAAAAAAAGTTTCTCCAATAACTCTGGATTCTGATAGAGGGCCATGGGGACTTTAGACCTGAGTGCAAAAATGGAGGCTCTAGACCCTTCCAGAGCTGAGATATTGAGATATTTATAATGGCTCAATATCTCAGTATGTCATAAATATCTCATAAATATCTCAATATCTCAGCTCTGGAAGGGTCTAGAGCCTCCATTTTTGCACTCAGGTCTAAGTCCCATGGCCCTCTATCAGAATCCAGAGTTATTGGAGAAACTTTTTTTTTGCACAAAAAAAAAAAAAACGACAGTGGTACCCCTTATGTTTTTTTTTTGTGCAAAAAAAAAGTTTCTCCAATAACTCTGGATTCTGATAGAGGACCATGGGAGCTTAGACCTGAGTGCAAAAATGGAGGCTCTAGACCCTTCCAGAGCTGAGATATTGAGATATTTATAATGGCTCAATATCTCAGTATGTCATAAATATCTCATAAATATCTCAATATCTCAGCTCTGGAAGGGTCTAGAGCTTCATTTTGCACTCAGGTCTAAGTCCCATGGCCCTCTATCAGAATCCAGAGTTATTGGAGAAACTTTTTTTTTGCACAAAAAAAAAAACGACAGTGGTACCCCTTATGTTTTTTTTTTGTGCAAAAAAAAAGTTTCTCCAATAACTCTGGATTCTGATAGAGGGCCATGGGACTTAGACCTGAGTGCAAAAATGGAGGCTGTAGACCCTTCCAGAGCTGAGATATTGAGATATTTATAATGGCTCAATATCTCAGTATGTCATAAATATCTCATAAATATCTCAATATCTCAGCTCTGGAAGGGTCTAGAGCCTCCATTTTTGCACTCAGGTCTAAGTCCCATGGCCCTCTATCAGAATCCAGAGTTATTGGAGAAACTTTTTTTTTTTGCACAAAAAAAAAAAAAACGACAGTGGTACCCCTTATGTTTTTTTTTTTGTGCAAAAAAAAAGTTTCTCCAATAACTCTGGATTCTGATAGAGGGCCATGGGACTTAGAGCCTGAGTGAAAAATGGAGGCTCTAAGACCCTTCCACGAGCTGAGATATTGAGATATTTATAATGGCTCAATATCTCAGTATGTCATAAATATCTCATACATATCTCAATATCTCAGCTCTGGAAGGGTCTAGAGCCTCCATTTTTGCACTCAGGTCTAAGTCCCATGGCCCTCTATCAGAATCCAGAGTTATTGGAGAAACTTTTTTTTTGCACAAAAAAAAAAAACGACAGTGGTACCCCTTATGTTTTTTTTTGTGCAAAAAAAAGTTTCTCCAATAACTCTGGATTCTGATAGAGGGCCATGGGACTTAGACCTGAGTGCAAAATGGAGGCTCTAGACCCTTCCAGAGCTGAGATATTGAGATATTTATAATGGCTCAATATCTCAGTATGTCATAAATATCTCATAAATATCTCAATATCTCAGCTCTGGAAGGGTCTAGAGCCTCCATTTTTGCACTCAGGTCTAAGTCCCATGGCCCTCTATCAGAATCCAGAGTTATTGGAGAAACTTTTTTTTTTGCACAAAAAAAAAAACGACAGTGGTACCCCTTATGTTTTTTTTTTGTGCAAAAAAAAGTTTCTGCAATAACTCTGGATTCTGATAGAGGGCCATGGGACTTTAGACCTGAGTGCAAAAATGGAGGCTCTAGACCCTTCCAGAGCTGAGATATTGAGATATTTATAATGGCTCAATATCTCAGTATGTCATAAATATCTCATAAATATCTCAATATCTCAGCTCTGGAAGGGTCTAGAGCCTCCATTTTTGCACTCAGGTCTAAGTCCCATGGCCCTCTATCAGGAATCCAGAGTTATTGGAGAAACTTTTTTTTTTGCACAAAAAAAAAAAACGACAGTGGTACCCCTTATGTTTTTTTTTTTGTGCAAAAAAAAAGTTTCTCCAATAACTCTGGATTCTGATAGAGGGCCATGGGACTTAGACCTGAGTGCAAAAATGGAGGCTCTAGACCCTTCCAGAGCTGAGATATTGAGATATTTATAATGGCTCAATATCTCAGTATGTCATAAATATCTCATACATATCTCAATATCTCAGCTCTGGAAGGGTCTAGAGCCTCCATTTTTGCACTCAGGTCTAAGTCCCATGGCCCTCTATCAGAATCCAGAGTTATTGGAGAAACTTTTTTTTTGCACAAAAAAAAAAAACGACAGTGGTACCCCTTATGTTTTTTTTTTGTGCAAAAAAAAAGTTTCTCCAATAACTCTGGATTCTGATAGAGGGCCATGGGACTTAGACCTGAGTGCAAAAATGGAGGCTCTAGACCCTTCCAGAGCTGAGATATTGAGATATTTATAATGGCTCAATATCTCAGTATGTCATAAATATCTCATAAATATCTCAATATCTCAGCTCTGGAAGGGTCTAGAGCCTCCATTTTTGCACTCAGGTCTAAGTCCCATGGCCCTCTATCAGAATCCAGAGTTATTGGAGAAACTTTTTTTTTGCACAAAAAAAAAAAACGACAGTGGTACCCCTTATGTTTTTTTTTTGTGCAAAAAAAAAGTTTCTCCAATAACTCTGGATTCTGATAGAGGGCCATGGGACTTAGACCTGAGTGCAAAAATGGAGGCTCTGACCCTTCCAGAGCTGAGATATTGAGATATTTATAATGGCTCAATATCTCAGTATGTCATAAAATATCTCATAAATATCTCAATATCTCAGCTCTGGAAGGGTCTCAGAGCCTCCATTTTTGCACTCAGGTCTAAGTCCCATGGCCCTCTATAGGAATCCAGAGTTATTGGAGAAACTTTTTTTTTGCACAAAAAAAAAACGACAGTGGTACCCCTTATGTTTTTTTTTTGTGCAAAAAAAAAAGTTTCTCCAATAACTCTGGATTCTGATAGAGGGCCATGGGACTTGAGACCTGAGTGCAAAAATGGAGGCTCTAGACCCTTCCAGAGCTGAGATATTGAGATATTTATAATGGCTCAAATATCTCAGTATGTCATAACATAGTCTCATAAATATCTCAATATCTCAGCTCTGGAAGGGTCTAGAGCCTCCATTTTTGCACTCAGGTCTAAGTCCCATGGCCCTCTATAGGAATCCAGAGTTATTGGAGAAACTTTTTTTTTTGCACAAAAAACGACAGTGGTACCCCTTATGTTTTTTTTTTTTTTGTTGTGCAAAAAAAAGTTTCTCAATAACTCTAGATTCTGATAGAGGGCCATGGGACTTAGACCTGAGTGCAAAAATGGAGGCTCTAAGACCCTTCCACAGCTGAGATATTGAGATATTTATAATGGCTCAATATCTCAGTATGTAATAAATATCTCATACATATCTCAATATCTCAGCTCTGGAAGGGTCTAGAGCCTCCATTTTGCACTCAGGTCTAAGTCCCATGGCCCCTATGGGATCCAGAGTTATTGGAGAAACTTTTTTTTGCACAAAAAAAAAACGACATGGTACCCCTTATGTTTTTTTTTTTGTGCAAAAAAAAAGTTTCCTCCAATAACT
>JAQIUQ010005344.1:0-78290 GCA_030378365.1 Hybognathus amarus
CAATGTACTTGGTTCAGTTACATATACTGAATCCTTGGAAGATATCGCTAAACATTTTATTAACCGTAGCAAAAGTAATTTCATAAGTACATTTTTAATCTCTGTTTTTGTGTGTGTATGTTTATTTAAAATTAGACAAATCCGATATTATTTGAATCTTAAATCTGTTATTTAACCGCTGAGATAGTGCTTTATGCTTCTCTAACCAGCAGAAACACCCTAGTTGGGCATGTTGTAGCACTGCATTACAATGAGCCCCTGAAGCTATGAGATACTTATCAATTCTATTGAGAAACCATTAGAATAAATACTGAGAGTCCATGTTCAGAAATAATTATTAGGCTATGTTTTGTGTGCATAATGAAACTCAAAAAAGATGTTTCTTTAATTATAAAATAAATGCCTATATTTTAAAAAAGTTAATAATTGTATTTTATTGAGATCGGATAACATTTGGAATCGGTCATGTTTTAGAACACACACATATGGGGCATGTCGTCATATTTCTATCATCCAGGATTCCAGGGTAAAAAAGAAAAAAAAAGTATAGGCTACTACAGTAATGCAACAAAACCACATAATTGTACTAGACGTGTGAAATTAATGCGGGAACAAATAATAAGATACTCATTTAGAACAGACTGAGAAAACGTCTAAAAGTGTTCGGTTGTGTGTGTCCACACGTGCAGCAAAAGCCCTGAGTGAATGGGAAAGGTGAGGTCACGTGGGTCTCGTCCCTGCTCAGCTTTGCGTGTAAATCTGCCGTAACATGTCTCGGTCCACTGTGTAATTCGTTATTAATGCATCAAAGACGAAACACTGGAAACTGGATCAGCGGCAGGACCAGTGACGTCACCGTTTATGGAAAAACAGCTCCATCCAATCTGGAATAAATGAGCATCACCGATCAAAACATGCATTGCAGCGATCGTTTAAATCTAAAACAGGTGCATGTATTATTTTTCTTTCATTCTGGAGAGGTCGAATTGACAAGAACCTCTTGGATATAGGCTATTTCCTTTTTATCGGTGCTTTTATATTTAAACATTGAATTCCCTATAATTAGGCCTACGCAGAGTAAACATGTATAACAGAAGTGCAGTGGATTCTGAATGTGACCTCCTGAAAGGATTGTTTTGTTTCTTTCAAGGCTATATCAACACCATTTTCCTGGCTTGACAGCGCAGGTGAATAAAGTAACAATTAAGCAATATATATGTCACCATACTTCCCCAGATGATTGATTAGCCTACAATAGAGAATAGCAAACATATTTTGTAGGCTACATGTTATGTTTAAATATGCAACTGAGATCAATAATCAAAGAACAAAAATAAAATGAATTTATGCTGTGAAGACTGTGAAGTGTTTGATAGGCCTAACTTTATTCAATTTCAGTATATTTCCCTACCTGAAAATCTCAAAGTCCCCCTGTGGTGAAAATCCATCTTTTAATGTTGTTTATGATGTCTATGTGGTATTATGAATATGCTTTAAGACACACCATGTGTAAGTTGATAAGTGGACAGCATTGCTGAGTATTTTCTCCTTAAAACTGCAGTGAACCAAAGACAGTCTCAAAAGCAATGGTGTTTCTGACGTCACAAACGATCTTGTAACCAATCAGATCAGACGTGTGATCTTCAACAAGTGGATCTCTGAGCTAGAGTGAGTGGAGGCATGGCTCATTTGCATATTCATAAAATGCGCATACTAAATGAGGCAAGGGTGTTATTTTTTTCTAAAAGAAAAACACTTTGAGGCGCATCTCAAACAAGCCTTGTGTGTGATTCATTTCTTTCGCGAGAGAAGCAGCATGATTCACTTCTCTCTTCTGCAGAATATTACGAGATTGAAAAATATTAAGAATTTAAACAAATTTACACAGCAAGAAGAACATATCTGTCTAAATGAGGACAACTAAAAGAAAGTCTTGCTATATCTGTGCAAGTTTAAGTTTGAAGTTGTTTGTTTATACAGTTGTTAAAGGTACAGTATAGAGAGAATTGAACATTTAAGCTCATATGTAGTAGTCATTTTATAGCTTTATCTATTGATTCAAAAGCATATTTGTATTACCTTTCTATATTTATTCATTTAAACTGTGCGTAAAAATAATTAAAAAAACTAAAATTGTATATGTGTGCACAATTTAAGGGTGTAATAATATCATAAATAACATATCATACAAAAATGTATTCTAAATAAGCATTACTAAAAGCCAGACATTTTGTCTTTAAGAATAAAAGTTCGCTTTGTAGTTGATTATTTAGAATATATTTGTTTGAATACATTTACAGTGATCATAAATACAGGGTTATTTTCAGATATTATTGCTGGCTATTTTCAGGGGTCCAAACAACATTTTGAGTACACAATTGAATTAAGTCTTCTTCAAGATAATATATAGTATAACATTTCCATAAGTAGCCTACTTATTTATCTTGACAAACGTTTTACTCTTGTGGTATAAATAATAAAACAAACACGTGTTAAAGTCACCCTGACATTACAAGAGACAAGTCTTGTTTTTTATGGAATATTTTTTGCACACCATTTTTATTTAAATTCACGTGTCCACATAATCTTTAATCAAAACAAGATCTCCTTCCTTAATGCAATGACATCTCTTCTCTGACGATATGTTTACTAGCAAACCACAACCTCCAACGAAAAATCAAGTCCCACCCTACATTTCTGTTCTCATAAAAAGAAGTAGAAGCTCACATCAGATAACACACTCTTGAAAAGAAAGGATCTTTAATGGCATTGATGGTTCCATGAAGAACCTGCACAAATGTTCTTTACATTATTAAAAAGCCACACATATTATACAAGTAAAAGATAAAAAATCCTTACAAAAAAACCTATAGAACATTATATACAATTATGATATGTATCAAAAATAAATAAATAAACAACAATGAAAAGTGTGTTGTTAAGTAAGTTGTGCATTAAGAAGTGTCAATAATCAAGTCAATGTGCATTGTCAAGTCAATAAACAGTCAAATCTCAACAATCCATTGTCATAAAATGACTTAATCAGCCAAATGAACCACAAAAAGAAAGTAACTGGCAGCCACCTCAAAGCCGACTGTCACATAAATATACCAACACAATGTAAATCTCCCATGTGTGGTCTTCTCTGTCATCCTTATATCCTTCCGGAGCTCCTTAATGGGACAGGTGTCACTTATTAGTCTTTGCTCCACCTGCCTCGCTCCGCTCCACTCTCACAGCTCTCGGCCCCGTCCTGCACGCCAATCACCACAACTCACTGAAGGGGTGGTCGTCAAAGGAGTTGTCTGCTGACTCCTCTGTGTCTGACTCTGACCCCATGACCTGAAATAAAAACATAAATCAGTCTTATTTGTCTAAATGCAAAAAAAAAAAATTTTATAATAATAATAATTAAAGCTGCAAGCAGCGATGAAAAGGGCCCTTGCACCCGTGCCGCCACCAGCTCGGCGGTTTTAGGCAAACAGAGCGCGGTGGGCAGTATGTAATCATAATAAATATAGGGGGACTATGTCAAAGGATTTGTGTTTGCACACTTCCTGCTACCAGCAGGTGGCGCTATTGCTATAACCAAATATGAGCATGGTCATGTGTTCAGGACAGGACTCTTATCAAACATGTGAAGTTTGGGGCAGATCGGACATTGTACGCCTGAGTTACTGCTGTGGTTGCCTAGCAACATCGGAACTGCAAGCAACATTGAACTATATGACATATTCAGGCACAAATCACCAAAAGGCCGAAATTGGGTGTACCAGGCCGGCGAAAAGCTCAAGAGCTTCGCAATTTAACATCGCAAAGGCCTTAGGATTACACTCACCAAATTTGAAGAGGATCAGATCAAAACTGTAGGAGGAGTTTGTTAAAGTACAACATCAGGAAATTACGAAAAATGCGCAAAATCTAGGAGGAAGTTCAAAATAGCTGACTTCCTGTTGTGTTTAGGGCTATGCTCCAAGAGACTTTTTTGTAGGTATTGGGTCATTACATCTATGTACCAAATTTCATACCTGTACATGAAACGTAGAGCCGGGGCAAAATGTGGGGGCAATAATTTAAAGAATTTGCCCCACCCAATTTTGAAAACCATATCACACGTACATTTTCACCACTTCTGAAGCGTGTGCAAAAAAAAAGAAGAGCAAAAACAATAGGGAAAAACAATTTTTCCTATTGGAAAAATCTTACCTTAAACCAGTCATGGCGATGCATCTTCTCCAGAATGGGTCTGTACTTTTGCCAGAATGGGTCTGTAGGTCGCAGACAATCACAAATCATCCGGCAGCACTCTGTGCAAAAAGACAAGAGAGATGTTTGAGCATTAACATTACATATGCACTCTTTGAAGCTCTTGGACAGTTGTCCTTCTTTGTTCTTTGATGAAGATCTCACCTTGTGATAGGCCAGGACGGATCCAGATGTTGGCATTGATCATGCGCAGGTCACTGGCTGACGGATAAGTTCCGCACACCATCTCGAACAGCAGCATGCCTAGAGCCCACACTGTCAACGGCTTGGAGTAGTACTTGCAGTATAAATCGGCCTCTAGAGGACAGTAAGCCTCTGTGCCTGGAGGAGAAAAGATTATGTTCGATATTTAATACATTTCCACAGCATGTTGACCATGTGAGCTAATGAACAAAGTGGTTCATAATACATACCACTGAAGACATCGAAGACAGTGTCCTCCGTGTGTGCACTGCACCCAAAGTCAATCAACTTGACCTCCATGGTGTCCTGGTTCACCTGCAAGTTATGCAGTCTAATGTCGTGATGGAAGACACCGCGCTCGCAGGAAATCTGAGCAGCACGAATGACCTGCCGCATAACATGTCGCGCAGTCTGCTCATCGAGTTTTCCTCCAAGGAGCTCCATGAAATTAGACATGTTCATGCAAGGATAGGGCCGTTCCAAGACCATGATGTAGTGGTCTGTGTTGTCCTGCCAGTCCAGCAGTTTAATGATCTCAGGAACCTGGCAACCCTTATTGGCCATCAATGTCAGGCCGATTTCTTTGGGAGGCTTTCGAGATGACCAGGCTAAAAGAAAGACAATGTGACAGTTTGATGGAGGTGGTGGTTTTCCAATTAAGGACTTGGTCCACAAAATGAATAGAAAAGGTTATAAATTGACTGAGAAGCTATAACATAGATAGCACAGCCTACTCACCACTTTGACGTATGGCATTTCTGGAAACTTCATCGATAACTTCACAGCCACCTGACCAACAAAACCAAGTATTACCAATTAGCATGTGCACAGAAATTAGTCATATCGTAGCAAACATAAATCCTCAACAGATTATGCAAAGTTTTGTAAGTAAAAAAGGAATCAAAAAAAGAAACCTTAAGTCCATCCACGCGTCAGAGTTCCTTCATAGACCGAGCCGAATGCTCCTTCGCCCAGCTTCTGGCCAATTTCATAAAGCTCGCAAATGGGGCCTATTAACAGAAACAATCACAGTTAGTATGAAATTAATTAATTAGTTATAATAATATTTTTTAAATCTCATAGATGACTTGATCTTACTCTTGAGCAGGACGTCCAGCTCTGGATGTTCCTCGGCAGCAGGGAGGACTTCAGAAGTTGGAGCTATATTAAATCAAACAAAAATTATGAACAAAATTAGAGTGATTCTTTATGTACACTGAAAAAAAAATTTGGAGTAGGATTTAGAGAACTTTTTTTTCACTCAGAAAATGCTAGTACATTTACAAAGATTTGCCAAGTAAAAACCTAAACATATTTATCAGTTGCTTTAATTAAAAATCTTTAAGTTCAATTTACTTGGAATATGGAATTAAGTAAACTTTACAGAAAATCAGTAATTTTAACTCGGCTAGTAAAAGGATGTCCTTTGCCTTTGCATTACATTTCACTTAAACAATAATATTGAATTTTATTAGTCATTTATAGTATGTGCTTTACTTAGATCATCTAAGTAACTTATATTACATCATCATGTGAATGCAAACACCTCAATACTTGGTAGACATTTTGATGGGTCGTTTTTGAGTTTGAACGTCATTTCGAGCAAAACAATTACTCGAAATGTCACAAAATGGCAAGTTACTAATACTGACAACAAAAATCAATGATAAAACAGTGTAAATACAGCTGGAAAACAGTGAAAAATGAACCTCATTAATTATTCAAGGTCCGGTGCATGATGGGAACCCCAGTATCAGAAAAGTTGAGTCATTTTTAGTTGAGTCAGGTTCAATACCTAAGATTTTTGCATTAAAATATCCCAAAATCACAAGGCCAGTGTTATATATTTAGTTAAGATGATAACTTACAATATTCCAAATGTTTCGAGCTATATTTAAATCGCGAGTAAATTGAGATTTTAACCAAGGAAACGGGGCGTGTGAGCAGGGGTGAGCTGGGAGTCGCCAGTCAATCGCGTCATATCCGCGTTACCTCAGTTTCCGCTCGTACTACGTGTAGTCCTGGATAAATGCGGAAGTTGTAGTTGTGCGTTTGCGTCTATCAAGCAACAAACGTCAGCTTGTTTCGCGCATTTGTAATGGAATGGTGCACATTCTGGTGCATTATTCTTTTCAATTATTCTCGGAATGTGAACTGTTGGCTGTAAAGGGGGTCGACAACACCGGACGAGAAGAGCCGCGCCACGTCTAGGACAAAGTCCAGTATCGCACACCGGACGCGCACTTTCTCATCATGAAAGGAAGATAATGTCTGTTCTATGTTATGATTGTACTGTACAATTAAATACAATCGTTGCTGAGTCTGCAGTCTGAAAATTTTACATCAGAACATCTGTTCACTGAATGAATTGAGAATATCACCTGAAAAATCTAATAACATCAGTAATTGTCATTCAAGCAGCTGATTTCTGTAAATGAATACAAAACTAAATGCATATTGCAGCATAGGGCGAAGTCAGGATACATTAGCAACGATTTGACTTCAAACCCTCTCCACCATAGCTTCGTCCAGTGACTCGTACAGTAACATCTGTGATAACTAATTTACTTTTAAACCTGACTTTTCTTGCGGCTATTTCAGTTTAATGAAAAACAAGCATGTCATTAAACGTTTGTTTGTTTGTTTTTTATTCTAGCCTGAACTAACTTTTTCATGTAAATTACATTGTTTGTTGTTTTTTCACTAGGATTTACTTCACCAAAAAAAATATTTTTTACACAGTGTGGGGCACTTTTGACTTGATTTCTTGAATTCAACTTCTCTAAAATGCTAATCTATTTGTTGCTGAGTTTAAAGTCTCACCGTGGCATGGGGGCGTGGTTCAGCCGTGTCTGCCTGTGATTGCGGTGATTGGCGGGGAGAGCGTCTCTACGCGGGTCATGTGAACGCTCCAGAGTAAGGATCTTGAATGTGTGTTCACTGGAAGCAGAGCTGGTTGTGCCTTTGATCGTTGACGGAGGAAAGCTGTGAACAGCGGGACGAGTGTTACCTTGGCTACATCTCTGATTTAACGTTAATCCACAATTATTCTGGAACTCTTTCTCAGCCTGAACCAGGTCGTATTTTGCTCGACGAGGAAAGTGGAGATTGGGCCATCTCCTCCTGTTCTTCTCTCTCCCTCCATGACTTTCTGCCGTGTTGGCACAGGGTTCGTGAACTTCGCGTAGGCCTACACACTCCTTGTTCTAGTCGTGAACTTAGCTGTCCCATGATAAATACTTTGTCACTCTGATAACAGATGATCCAAAACTTCTACCAACAAAATTCACTCTGATAACAGATAATCCGAAACTTCTACCAACAAAATTCACTCTGATAACAGATGATCCAAAACTTCTACCAACAAAATTCACTCTGATAACAGATGATCCAAAACTTCTACCATGCAACAAAATTCACTCTGATAACAGATGATCCAAAACTTCTACCAACAAAATTCACTCTGATAACAGATGATCCAAAACTTCTACCAACAAGATTCACCCTGATAACAGATGATCCAAAACTTCTACCATGCAACAAAATTCACTCTGATAACAGATGATCCAAAACTTCTACCTACAAACTGAGAAAGGGACTTTCCTTGTTCAATATAGTCTACTGTGATGTAAGAGTGACAGAGTGCAGAGTGACTGTGGTCTGAATTGTGACGCCACGACCGTTGGAATGCACGTGTGACGTCACGACTGGCAACGCGAGTCACAATGGCAAGGCGATTGCAGCGCTTATCACCATGGCAACACGTCTGATGACGCTTATAAGACGCTTTCCTTAGACGCGTTGCCATGGTGATGAGCTGGCCCAAAGACTTCTGTTTGTTTGTTTATTAGTGTTTACTGGCATTGACTACAAATGCAGTGAAAGTTAAGGTGACTGAGCAGGTTGTTGAGCTGTGGGTGCAACCTGACCTGGGGAGCAAACATATCTTTTTTAAATAAAAATGTTAAGGTTTCCTAACAAAGAGGGAGACAGCAGTATTAAAATAGCTATGTTTATCTGAGTGAAATCCGGTACAGTGTTTCCCTTGCATTCATTACATGGCAGCCCACCACATTATTACTCAGCGCTGTACCGCCACATATTGATTTCCGTGTTTTTTTACAATTTAAGATGGGAAAAGTTGTAGCTGCAGAGTTGCATGCAGCGCATATTCGCACGCTCTCTCTCTCTTTCTCTCTCTTTCTCTCTTTCTCTCTCTCTGTCAAACACATATTGACAGTGTTGTTTTTTCTGTTTCTTCATAAAATTTCAGATGCATGCACTCGATGATGGTGAGATCTGACCTCCGTGTGGAGCATTGGCTGTTGTCAGAATCCTTGTGCATTCAAAAATTTCACTGGATTTTTACAATTAATGTCTGGAAATGTAAACTGATATTTCCTACTGAGACACTACAGCAAAATATATAAATAACTGGCTTAAAACCATTTCTTTGAGGCGAAAATACTTAGTGTGCCTAAGACTTCTGCACAGTATTGCTATATTAACAACTCATCAATTAAATATTTATCATTGCATATTATTTCTGCATTATTGGATATTTTTAAATAAACACTGACCAAAATTAATAAAACTATAAAGTTTTAGGGCTGGACGGTATGATATATATTTGGCTATTATGAAAATATTATAAACTTCGAGAAAACAAACTGATTAGTAACCAATTGTTTTCAGTGAGCAAAAAAAATATAATGCTTTAAAAACATTCTACACTAAGCGTGCAAACTTGGGTTGTAGGCTATTGGGGCAAACGGTGTGCATCAATTTCCTGATACTTGTGCATCTTCAAGAGCGAGCCGACACACGGTCTGTGATGCACACGGTCAGGATGACTGTTATGGCCATTCAAGGTAGAAATAGGCTACTCAGAACTCTTTTGTGTCTTGTAATTTTAATAAAATAACAATATATGATAGAATAAAATATAGGCACATTTAGGAAAAGTTAGGGTCCTATAGTAACATGGGTTTTATTTCAACAAAGTCATTAACGTTACATTGCAAAATTTTAAAACAGTCAAAATGACTGCCTTGGGGGTTGTAGTGTTAACCCTCTGGGTTCTTCGTTTAACAGTCACATTGGAACCTTCGGGTCAAAATTGACCCCGAAGGCGGGATTCATATTTAAAAAAGAAAATCATATTTTTTATAACTTGTTTTTTATAATTTTTTTTTTTTGGTGTTTTGAGAAAATTTCAAAATGAAAAAAATTATAATTAGTAGTCTCAGTAATGCAATAATTATTACCAAATTTTCCCCCATTGAATATAATAGAAATTTTAAATTATTTTAATATTTTTTATTTTTATTTTTTTTTTTAAAAAGCTGTATTTTATTTTGGAGTCAAGCCTAGGCCTCATAAAAGCAATTTTTGAAATTAGATGGATGCCATCTCGTGGACAAACTGAGCTTTTTAAAAATACAAAACATATGTATAATCTGAATTTTTTGGTGTGTTTGTGTATAAAGGTGAGTGTGTGGATGTGTCTGTTTTGCACTCTTGATGTTTTATATATTCACCCCTTCACTGTTGTGTGCTTTTTTCAAGATCGTTGCTGATTTGTAGATTGTACGCACAAAAAAAACCCTCAGTATTTTCACATTTTTGCCAATTTCCCATTCATTTCCTATGCGGGTCATTTTTGACCCGAAGGTCCTGAGTGTGACTATTTTTTTACGACCACTTAGACTTTTCAAATCCTGTCCCCAATTTTTCGGGTGTTCATATACCAAGTACCATTGAAGTCACCAAGTTTCGGACCATTCCGATGAAGCTGCGATTTTTAAATTTTTTTTTTTAAAATGCTTTGGGTCATTATTGACCCGAAGAACCCCAGAGTGTTAAACGTAATTTTGGGATCACCAAGGTTACATGGGCCGAAAACAACGAAAACAATAACTTTTTGTGCATTTTGAGAATTCTTAAGGTTTGCTCATATCATTCCCGATGTAGCCTATTAGAACATTGTTACATTTTTATTCCTGTATTAATATAGATAGGAATACAAATGTAAAGTTTGGTGGATGTAAAGATGCTGAAGTAATATACTAATTAAGAACGTAAGCCCACATGATTGAATGTGGTGTCCCTGTGACGCGTGTCTCTCGATCCGTGATTATTTCCACAGTGTGTGTGTGTGTGAGTGTGACGCGCGCAGGTCGAGAGCGCGCTCTGGTAATGGTGCGCGCGGGACTCGATCTCGGTGTTGATTGGTCGCCTGCTATGAGACACTCTACACCCTTGATCAGCACCAGCAGGACTTCAGTTCTCCAGAACCAGAACATCCTCCAGAACTTGACCCAACACAGCGACATATTATGGGAGCGAGCGCCATTCGCACTTGTCGGTGTTTTGCTGTTTAGTTTGGTTTATCAGCAGCTTTTATTCTGCTGTGGGTGAGTAACTTCAGCACTTGTATTTCAGTTGACATTAGATTTCTAAATATTGTGTGTATCGACAGATGACAGGACGCATTTCTCATTTTATAAAGTTAATTATCAGCTTTACCTGTTTGAATTTCTAATGTAATTTGTTCAGTGATTTCCAGTTGATCATTTGGAAGGAATCAAACAAGATGGATACAAATTAAATTAATATTTGATTCATTTTTAAAAGTGCATGGAGTTTCAAAACCACAGTTTCTTTAGGAATCCAACTGTCTTTTTTATCATCAATATTATATGTATGTTAAACATGGAATACTTTCAATTAGTTAGCGTTAGTTGATGCATGAACTATGAGAAATATGTTTATTACAGTATCTGTGAATGTTTATTAATGTTAGTTATACAGACATACAAATTTTCATGTAACTAAGACACATTAAATATTAACAGAGACAACTTCTGATTTAAAAAAATTTTTTTTTTACTGAGATTAATAAATGCTGTAAGCCTTGTTCTTATGGTATCTAATGTAATTAACTAATGCTTTTATATTGTAAAGTGTTACCAACATTTTTAGGGGCATTTAGTTGAAATCTTGTTATAATAATTATAAAAAGGTTGTTTCAAATGATGATTATCATCAGGATTTTAGAGTGTGAGATCTCTGTCTGTTATCAATAACACAGTTTGTCTTTATATGATTGCAGAAGGCTATCCTAGACCACAGACAGATTGTGATGATTATGGATATATTCAGGTATGAATTAATTATTTTATTTTTGGCTTAAGTATTGTCTAATAATTGACTACATACATATATCGCATCCATCCATCCATCCATCCATCCATCCATCCATCCATCCATCCATCCATCCATCCATCCAAATGTACACTCTCAGAAAAAAAGGTACAAAAGCTGTCACTGGGGCTGTACCTTTTCAAAAGGTACACTTTTGTCCATTTTAGGTGCTAATATGTACATTTTAAGTGTTAATATGTACATTTTAGGTGTTAATATGTACATTTTAAGTACTAATATGTACATTTCAGGATATAGTCCATTTTAGGTGTTAATATGTACATTTTAGGTGTTAATATGTACATTTTAGGTGCTAATAAGTAAATTTTAGGTGTTAATATGTACTTTTTAGGTATTAATATGTACATTTCAGGAGCTAATATGTCCATTTTAGGTGTTAATATGTACATTTTAGGTGCTAATAAGTACATTTTTAGGTGCTAATACGTACATTTGAGGTGTTATTATGTACATTTCAGGAGCTAATATGTACTGTACATTTTAGGTCTTAATATGTACATTTTAGGTGCTAATAAGGACATTTTCAGGTGTTAATATGTACATTTTAGGTGTTAATATGTACGTTTTAGGTGTTAATATGTACATTTTAGGTGCTAATATGTACCACTAAGGTACCAATATCCAGCCTTTGGGTACAAAAGTGTACCTTTTGAAAAGGTACAGCCCCAGTGACAGCTTTTGTACCTTTTTTCTGAGAGTAGAAGTTAATTTTAAAGGTGCAGTGTGTAATATTTTAGGAGGATCTGTTGACAGAAATGCAATTTTATCCATAACTATGTCTTCAGTGGTGTATAAACCTTACATAATGAACCGTACGAATCACCTTAGAATGAGCCATTTCTATCTACACTCACACACCGTGGGTCTCCTTAACATCATTGTGTTTCTACGGTGGCCCTAAGTGGACAAGCGCATTTAGTCACTATGTGGTTCTTCGTGCAAAGAAGCTAGCTAAAGTAACAATAACATTCACAATAATGTTTGCAAAGTAAACCAATTTATCTTTGTAAAGAAACCTCATTGTTTATAACTGTTGGCTGCAATTCCCAACCTCACCACTATAAGCCGCTAAAACTTACACACTGCATCTTTAACTCATAGCTAATCACAGTACATGTCTGTGTGTTTAGGCCTCGGCTTTACTAAGTTCTCTGTGTGGTGTGGAGTGGAGGAACTCAGGACCAGGTGAGTGTGTGAGAGAGTTCATCATCATGACCTTTGACCCCGTGACCCTGTGTCTGAACTATGTGTTTCCACAGGAGCAGATTCAGAATGTCTTTAAGAGGGTAAGTCCATATAGAGCAGCTTCTGCTTTCTGTCTGTTTCTGATGATGCCAGACTGATGTTTTTCTTCTGCTCTTCAGTTCCTGTTTCATCTATTCTAAAGCACACAACTCAGTTGGAGAAGTGGAGAGAGAGGTATCGACATCTCACGTTACTGTATTCAAACATGCTCTCTATATAATGCATATTCCCTAAAAAACATATAGTGGCCAGCCTAGGAAAATTGACCATTTATTGAAATATTATAAAGATTTTGAAAGCATATTGTGTAGTTGTGCATGGAGTCGATTGTTTTATTAGTCATTATGACGCAATGAAACGTTACAAATTGTGCGACGTCAAAATTGCTTAATTAAAACGAGCTCAAATCTATACATTTTGTCCAAACTTAATTTGATTGTGTTCAATCTACTTATATAAAATTTAAGTTTACTTAATCCGTTTGTGTTGCATTACATGAATGATTTGTGTTGCATTAACTGAAACTGGGCTGTGCTTGTTCAGTTCCCAGCATGCTTTGCATATGGCTGAATTAAGAGAGAATACATTTCTAAATTAAGTGTTAATTTATGTGTTTTTAAGAATATGAGAAAGACTGTATAGTGCGTAATTGTGCAGTTATTGCAGATTGCAACATTGCAGTTATTAGTACCATTTAAATTACTAATGCTTTGGTTAATGAAGCATGTAAATCTTATTATTTAAGATGCTAACAAGTGCTATTGGTAGTATACTTATGAGAAATGTATTAATGTGACATTAAAATAAAGTTTATTGAATTGGATGAATGAATATTATAAATTTGAATACCTGAAACGTATCAGGGAGCCTTTTTAAATTCACTGACAATATTAAATTAAGCTGTGCCCAACCATAGTAAATAACTTTAATTAAGCACATTCGATTGGAATTAATAGAATTATCATGCTGAGATAAAGCTATGTGAAAAAATTATTTTTAATGTCCATTCAAAGAGTTATTTTTTTTAGTGTACTCAATACAAATATTTGATTATGTTGGCATTACCCTGTTTTGCATGGTTAAAAAAACCTGTAACTTTAAAATTATAATTGTATAAGTTTAGTGTTTTGTTCTTTCCTCATATATAAAATATTTATCACTGTAAAAAGTGATCAGTTGACTTAATTTAAAAAATTGAGGAAACCTGTTGCTTTAAAAAATTAAGTTATGTGGAATTGTACAATTTTTTTCATGGATTTACAGAAAAAAATGTAAGTGAACACTTTTTACAGTGCATTTTGATGGTTTAATAGAATTTGTAGGGTCATTAAAATGACTTTTGGCCGCTACTGTGAATATGAACATGTTTTCTCCTCGTCTTCAGTCTCACTCGGTTCATCCGCTGATGCGTCTCTCGCCGAAACTCTCTCTGCGCAGGAAGAAACAGCAGGTGCGCTGGCCGTCTTCACGCTCGCTGGAGAGCAACCGTGGCATTGTGATTATGAAAGCCCTGTTTAATATGTGCTTTAATTTCCTGTGTGTTTGAGTAACGTTTGTCTTTTTCATAGAGAAGCTGAAAAACGTTTGCGGCACTTCCTGGAAGAAACACGCGAGAGTAACAAAACCAGACGCACAATTCAGGTGCATTACTTTTATCATTACAGTAGAAGAACTTTTAAGGATCTTTCAAAATATATATATATATATATATATATATTTTTACAATTGCTAGGACACATTTCTCGATACTTTGGTCATTTTTCAAAACTTCAAAATTCTAAATACAGTAGCCCTCAAACCTTATTTACTTTATAGCCCTTAATCCTGTCATTGTGGACAAATGTGGGCACAGAGGACTCAGGTGTGATCCTAATTTTTATTTATTATAAATGTTATATCACTGTCTTCGATAAAGTTTTGTCTATCCATTTATGGTGTTTTTTTTTATTTTGGGGGTATTTTTTAATTTATTTACTTCAAAAAGTACCATATTTTCTATGTAAATTATACTTATTTTTATGTTTTAATTTTTAAATTTGTTTAACTACATTAAAATATCATTCCAATAAGTTCTTAGAGCTAAAACCTAAAGATGAAGTGACTTTGCTGTCACCTGGTGTCTTATTTTGGCTTATTTTAGAATGCTCTAAATTACAGTTTTTCCCATTCATTTCTATGGGTGCCCATTTATGACCCAAATACAAGATTAAGGAGTTTTGTTTTTCACCCACTTAACATTGTAGAGATTGAGTCAAAAAAAAAAGTGTGTTCAGGAGGCAAACTTAGGAAAAGTAGCCAAGTCTTTTTAATGATTGTAAAAACTATAGGTTTGTATGTAAATGTGCAAATTGGCCTATAGGTACATTGAGTTTTTGTGGCGTTATTCATGTAAATTGAACACATTTTGTGCCAAACCAACTATAACTGATCCCTAGTTTAGCTCACAGAGAAAAAGTGACCCAAGTATTGAGAAATGTGTCCTGGTGATTGCAAAAAACTGTGACCGAGCACTGCAAAACATAATTTCTGAAGTTTTTGCTGTTATTTATGGGACGTGACCGAGATGGAAATGAGATTCAATAGTGAGCATGAGCGACTGTTTTAAAGATCTGATTCATTTCCATGTAAATTGCTGGATTTAACCCCGATTCTCTCCTCTTTACAGACGTCCTCTGTTCTTATCTGGGATTCTCTCTGACACCGTAACGCCTATAATGTGCATTATTGTGCATTAATAATGCATTAATTAATGCATTATATGTGCATTAATCTGCATTATTGTTGCTGTCAAGCACCAGATTCATTAAAACCTCTTTAATAAATGTAACCTCATGCTTGCTGACCGTTTACGTATTATTGCTAACACACCAAGCAGAGATGAAGCTTTTCAGTGTGTGTGCAAATCAGAAAGCCTGGGTAATGGCAAAATGCAAAGGAAATTGATGGGAAATAGCCTGAAATTGTTCATGACATATCCCTAAATATCACAGCTTGTCCTTAAGCTCGGTTTAGAGGGATGTGGGTGAGCATAAACACCGCTAGTCATCAACACACACACGAAAGACACACTCAAGTCAAATCAATATATGTTTTTATATAATAAATGGTGACAAGCATTGAACTGACGAAGGTTGCGTTATTAGAAATCCAATATAAAACAAAACAACGCACATTTATGATGAAAATGATGGCTGGTTTAAAAATGTTTGAGTGCAAGATAAGCAGGAGTACGAATCTATGGGAAACACCGTTCTAAGTCCCAGAGAGCGGATGTCTTTTAATATGGCAAATATTAGAGTCTGCCCGGCAACGGCTTAAACAGTCTTTTCTGATGTGTTCGAGTCACCACGAAACGACTGGAGTTTGTGAGACTGGCACCATAGCAGTCCAGCAGTGTGTGTGTGTGATCTGAATGTCAGTCCTCGTCTGAGTCCTCATCCCCGTTTCTGCGTATCGGCACGAGCAGCGATGGACGTCATCATCTGATCCTGGATCTGTTTTCTGGGGTTTTCCTCCAGGTCAGTTTTCACAGCGCCGGACTCAGATAAACGCCACTCCAGCTCTGAAACACACAGAACGACTCGTTTACACACACACATCTCTGGTAAGGAAACGCTGAAAAAATTTAAAAAGTGATGTTAAAATAACTACACAATAAAAGTTTTAACAGTTCTAAAAGATGATGCATAGATAAACTCATATGGCAAAATACTGGTGTGTCATATTTTTCACAACATTCATTAATTTAGGAGAGTCTAAATTAATAGATTTTCATTCAGCTATAGTATTTATTTAATATAAATAAATTGGTAATTATATATTTTGTTATTAAAGGGCTGGGCAACGATTAATTGAGATGAATATATGAATGTATAGATGAATGAGATAATACTGGTGTATCATATTTTTCACATCTTTACATTTCATACATGTTTTTGGAGCATAAAATCATCATATTAGAGTGATTTGTGAAGGATCATGTGACACTGAAGACTGGAGTAATGATGCTGAAAATTCAGCTTTTTTTCAGAGGAATAAATCACATTTTAATATATATTAACATAAAAAACTTATTTTAAATTGTCATAATATTTCACAATATTACTGTGTTTTTTGTGTATTTTTTATAAAAAAATTGCAGCCTTGGTGAGCAGAAGAGACTTCTTTTAAAAACATAAAAAATCTTACCGACCCTAAACTTTTCACTGGTAGTGTATGTGTGTAGCGCGTATAATTGTATATATATATATATATATATATATATATACAATTACTATTATATATACATTTTTTATATATTAATAACACATTTATTAAATGTATACATGCATGTGTGTATTTATACAAAATAATTATACACAGTTCACACATTATATAAACACAAACTTTTATTTTGGATGGATCGTTGCCCTATATAAATATAAACTCATTTAATTATAAGTGATTAAATAGCATACCAATTAGTTATTTATTCTTAAATGAGTAAAAGTCGGTTTTGTGGTGATTCATTTGGATTTGTTGGATTGATGTTGTCATTAAATTTGTTTATGTAAATATGTAAATCTTTTCCATACATGCTGACTATCCAGCACTAAAAATATATATTAAAAAGTAAACTGGGAGTTGTAAAATATGATACACCAGTATTAACACACTTTTATTTTGGATGTGATTCATCTCAATTAATCGTTGCCCAGCTATTTAATAACAAAAATATATAAATATCAGATTATATTTATATTAAATAAATATCTATAGCTGAATGAAAATGTATTCGTTTAGACTCTTGCTAAATTAATTTAATGTAGGATATTAGAAAAAAAGCTATTGTATCTACTACAAAAAGACAGTCAGTTAATTTTATGTGATCAACATTTATTTTTTTTATGATTTAATGCCATATCAGCAGCAAATGGTGGTTCATGGCAATCAACAGTAGTTCAAACCTTTAAAAAATATTTATGATTATAATCAACAATCCCTCTCACCGTCACACTTCAGGTTCATGCCCCCGAACACCAGCGGGCCGATGAACTGGGCCTTCATCTCGCCCTCGTGGTAGACGAAGAGGCGTGGGCAGGTTGCGGTCGGGGTAGCTGCGGGGAATGCAGGTGGTGGAGTAGATCTGATGAACTTGGTTTGAGGAAACTGTGTGCCAGTTGTGCCAGATGCTGGTTTATCAGTGTACACAACGGGATCCTGCGGGGTCACAACCACATTTATAAGTCAAGGTACTGTATGACACATTTACATTTTATATAGTGCACATGATCACTCAAACGGGCTGTTTGGTGTTATTTTCCAGTATCCGACATGTCCTGTGTGCTGTATTTATCTGGCCACATAAAACCTGTGTTGGCTCGGTCCGATGGATTTTCTAATGTACAGTGACAGCCCTAATGTACATGACTGTGTTCAGAGTGATCTGAGTGCAGAGGTGGATGTGTGAGAATCACCCCGGTTTGTAGAGATGAAGCACCCAGCCCCAGATTCCGGCTCCAGCTTCGTTCACTTCCTTCACGTAATCCCGACCCGAGGATCTCATTCAACTCCCCAAAATCGCGTCCTCCATCCCCTGATTCGCTTTCCACTCGGCAAGCCTCTTCTGTCTGTCACAGAGAGACCGTGCACAATTATCAACACACAAACTGGGCTCATGGGGGTCTCCGGCACGACCAATCGGACTTTTGCTTTAATATACAAAAAAGGTTCCCTTCATCTCAGTGGAATAAGATTTTGTGACTTTTCATACATTATTTATACACACAAAAAACTGGGTTTGATTCTGTTGTTCTGAAGAGCAGTGTAAAAAATGTTTACACTTCTGGTCTTTGGGGTCACATTGTCCCACATTGAATATGGGAAATGTGAAAACAGAAAACTGAAATATATTTTCTTCATGTGTCAAAAAAAATAAAAAATAAATAATCTGGCATAAATCTGAACATTTTTACACAGAAATGAAGGCCTGGTACTATAGCATAAATGCAATGTATCATAAAAAATAATATTTCATATGCAAGCTAATGGTGTAGTTGAGGAATTGTGTGGTATATGGATACAAAAGTACTTTAAATCTCCAAAAACACAGCATTAATGAATAGATGAGAAGTAAACAAAAAATATATATATTATTTGTATGATTAAAAATGTATATCAGCATTGTTGGGGTCGTATAGACCCTGAAGCCCAGAAGTGTAAACAGGAAACCAAGACCATTTGAAGGTTAACCCACAATTAGAGACAATGCATGATTATTAAACTCTCATGACTTGAATAGAACAGTGTTTGTGCAGCAGCAGCGTAATAGGTGTAAATAGACACTTATTTGTACGTCAATTTTGGGATATCACATTAAAAATAAAATAAAAAAAACTGGATGGAAATTCTAAAAATGCTTATTGTACTCACTGAGTCTGTTAAATTTTATATCCGAAAAGAAAACACAATGGAAACACATTTACGAAAAATTTAAAAAGTACTTGTGACGCATCGACACTTATTATTCATAAGTCTGCAGTGTCATAACTACATCTCGGACATTTATAACAAACCAAAACGTTTGAAAATCAGAAGAAAATTGAGCAAGTTATGGTTATTTAAAAAGTGTGTGCACCATTAAAACAAAATGTTACGAGTGAGCGAACGGACTGTGGCAAGATGGCCGCCACTGCGGACCATCTTTTTAAAAATAAATATATATTTTTATTTTTAAAAAGCTCAGTTTGTCCACGATGATGGCATCCATCTAATTTCAAAAATTGCTTTTATGAGGCCTAGGCTTGACTCCAAAATGAAATACAGCTTTAAAAATAAAAAAAAAATAATAAACATTTTAAAATATTTGTTTCTATTATATTCAATGGGGGAAAATTTGGTCATAATTATTGCATTAATACTAATTATAATTTTTTTTTATTTTTTGAAATTTTCTCAAAACACCAAAAAAGAAAAGAAAAAATATTATAAAAAAAAAACAAGTAAAAAAAAAAATTATGATTTTCTTTTTTAAATATGAATTTTGACCCGAAGGTCCCGAGTGTGACTGTTAAACGAGTAACCCCAGAGGGTTAAATGAATCGGTTGAATCTGAAATGACTCACTCATTTCCAGTGACTCGCTGCCACCTACTGGCAGCTTTTATTACTCAAGTAAATTGAGTGGAGGTTTGAATATCAATGCATTGCTGCGCAAAACACTGTTCTTTATTTTTCATCTCAAAAACCACTGCCATAGGAGGACTACAACATGCATAATGGCGGATCTCTCTCAGTATGTACCGGTACATACTGAGAGAGATGCGCCATTATGCATGTTGTAGTCCTCCTATGGCAGTGGTTTTTGAGTGAAAAATAAAGAACAGTGTTTTTGCGCAGCAATGCATTGATATTCAAACCTCCACTCAATTTACTTGAGTAATAAAAGCTGCCAGTAGGTGGCAGCGAGTCACTGGAAATGAGTGAGTCATTTCAGATTCAACCGATTCATTTAACCCTCTGGGGTTACTCGTTTAACAGTCACACTCGGGACCTTCGGGTCAAAATTCATATTTAAAAAAGAAAATCATAATTTTTTTTTTTTTACTTGTTTTTTTTTATAATATTTTTTTCTTTTCTCTTTTTTGGTGTTTTGAGAAAATTTCAAAAAATAAAAAAAAATTATAATTAGTATTAATGCAAGTAATTATGACCAAATTTTCCCCCATTGAATATAATAGAAACAAATATTTTAAAAAAAATGTTTTTATTTTTTTTTTATTTTTAAAGCTGTATTTCATTTTGGAGTCAAGCCTAGGCCTCATAAAAGCAATTTTTGAAATTAGATGGATGCCATCTCGTGGACAAACTGAGCTTTTTAAAAATAAAAATATATATTTATTTTTAAAAAGATGGTCCGACAGTGGCGGCCATCTTGCCACAGTCCGTTCGCTCACTCGTAACATTTTGTTTTAATGGTGCACACACTTTTTAAATAACCATAACTTGCTCAATTTTCTTCTGATTTTCAAACGTTTTGGTTTGTTATAAATGTCCGAGATGTAGTTATGACACTGCAGACTTATGAATAATAAGTGTCAATGCGTCACAAGTACTTTTTAAATTTTTTCGCTAAATGTGTTTCCATTGTGTTTTCTTTTCGGATATAAAGTTTAACAGACTCAGTGAGTACAATAAGCATTTTTGAGAATTTCCAGTCCAGTTTTTTTTATTTTATTTTTAATGTGATATCCCAAAATTGACGTACAAATAAGTGTCTATTTACACCTATTACGCTGCTGCTGCACAAACACTGTTCTATTCAAGTCATGAGAGTTTATAATCATGCATTGTCTCTAATTGTGGGTTAACCTTCAAATGGTCTTGGTTTCCTGTTTACACTTCTGGGCTTCAGGGTCTATACGACCCCAACAATTGTGATATACATTTTTAATCATACAAATAATATATATATTTTTTTGTTTACTTCTCATCTATTCATTAATGCTGTGTTTTTGGAGATATAAAGTACTTTTGTATCCATATACCACACAATTCCTCAACTACACCATTAGCTTGCATATGAAATATTATTTTTTATGATACATTGCATTTATGCTCTAGTACTAGGCCTTCATTTCTGTGTAAAAATGTTCAGATTTATGCTGGATTATTTATTTATTTTATTTTTTTTGACACATGAAGAAAATATATTTAGTTTTTGTTTTCACATTTCCCATTCATTTCAATGTGGGGTCATATTGACCCTGAAGACCAGAAGTGTAAACATTTTTTTACATGCCTTCAGAACAACAGAATCAAACCCAGCTTTTTGTGTGTATAAATAATGTATGAAAAGTCACAAAATCTTATTCCACTGAGATGAAGGGAACCTTTTTTGTATATTAAAGCAAAAGTCCGATTGGTCGTGCCGGAGACCCCCATGAGCACCGTTTGTGTGTTGATAATTGTGCACGGTCTCTCTGTGACAGACAGAAGAGGCTTGCCGAGTGGAAAGCGAATCAGGGGATGGAGGACGCGATTTTGGGGAGTTGAATGAGATCCTCGGGTGGGGATTACGTGAAGGAAGTGAACGAAGCTGGAGCCGGAATCTGGGGCTGGGTGCTTCATCTCTACAAACCGGGGTGATTCTCACACATCCACCTCTGCACTCAGATCACTCTGAACACAGTCATGTACATTAGGGCTGTCACTGTACATTAGAAAATCCATCGGACCGAGCCAACACAGGTTTTATGTGGCCAGATAAATACAGCACACAGGACATGTCGGATACTGGAAAATAACACCAAACAGCCCGTTTGAGTGATCATGTGCACTATATAAAATGTAAATGTGTCATACAGTACCTTGACTTATAAATGTGGTTGTGACCCCGCAGGATCCCGTTGTGTACACTGATAAACCAGCATCTGGCACAACTGGCACACAGTTTCCTCAAACCAAGTTCATCAGATCATCTCCACCACCTGCATTCCCCAAGCTACCCGACCGCAACCTGCCCACGCCTCTTCGTCTACCACGAGGGCGAGATGAAGGCCCAGTTCATCGGCCCGCTGGTGTTCGGGGGCATGAACCTGAAGTGTGACGGTGAGAGGGATTGTTGATTATAATCATAAATATTTTTTAAAGGTTTGAACTACTGTTGATTGCCATGAACCACCATTTGCTGCTGATATGGCATTAAATCATAAAAAAAATAAATGTTGATCACATAAAATTAACTGACTGTCTTTTTGTAGTAGATACAATAGCTTTTTTTCTAATATCCTACATTAAATTAATTTAGCAAGAGTCTAAACGAATACATTTTCATTCAGCTATAGATATTTATTTAATATAAATATAATCTGATATTTATATATTTTTGTTATTAAATAGCTGGGCAACGATTAATTGAGATGAATCACATCCAAAATAAAAGTGTGTTAATACTGGTGTATCATATTTTACAACTCCCAGTTTACTTTTTAATATATATTTTTAGTGCTGGATAGTCAGCATGTATGGAAAAGATTTACATATTTACATAAACAAATTTAATGACAACATCAATCCAACAAATCCAAATGATTCACCACAAAACCGACTTTTACTCATTTAAGAATAAATAACTAATTGGTATGCTATTTAATCACTTATAATTAAATGAGTTTATATTTATATAGGGCAACGATCCATCCAAAATAAAAGTTTGTGTTTATATAATGTGTGAACTGTGTATAATTATTTTGTATAAATACACACATGCATGTATACATTTAATAAATGTGTTATTAATATATAAAAAATGTATATATAATAGTAATTGTATATATATATATATATATATATATATATACAATTATACGCGCTACACACATACACTACCAGTGAAAAGTTTAGGGTCGGTAAGATTTTTTATGTTTTTAAAAGAAGTCTCTTCTGCTCACCAAGGCTGCAATTTTTTTATAAAAAATACACAAAAAACACAGTAATATTGTGAAATATTATGACAATTTAAAATAAGTTTTTTATGTTAATATATATTAAAATGTGATTTATTCCTCTGAAAAAAAGCTGAATTTTCAGCATCATTACTCCAGTCTTCAGTGTCACATGATCCTTCACAAATCACTCTAATATGATGATTTTATGCTCCAAAAACATGTATGAAATGTAAAGATGTGAAAAATATGATACACCAGTATTATCTCATTCATCTATACATTCATATATTCATCTCAATTAATCGTTGCCCAGCCCTTTAATAACAAAATATATAATTACCAATTTATTTATATTAAATAAATACTATAGCTGAATGAAAATCTATTAATTTAGACTCTCCTAAATTAATGAATGTTGTGAAAAATATGACACACCAGTATTTTGCCATATGAGTTTATCTATGCATCATCTTTTAGAACTGTTAAAACTTTTATTGTGTAGTTATTTTAACATCACTTTTTAAATTTTTTCACGTTTCCTTACCAGAGATGTGTGTGTGTAAACGAGTCGTTCTGTGTGTTTCAGAGCTGGAGTGGCGTTTATCTGAGTCCGGCGCTGTGAAAACTGACCTGGAGGAAAACCCCAGAAAACAGATCCAGGATCAGATGATGACGTCCATCGCTGCTCGTGCCGATACGCAGAAACGGGGATGAGGACTCAGACGAGGACTGACATTCAGATCACACACACACACTGCTGGACTGCTATGGTGCCAGTCTCACAAACTCCAGTCGTTTCGTGGTGACTCGAACACATCAGAAAAGACTGTTTAAGCCGTTGCCGGGCAGACTCTAATATTTGCCATATTAAAAGACATCCGCTCTCTGGGACTTAGAACGGTGTTTCCCATAGATTCGTACTCCTGCTTATCTTGCACTCAAACATTTTTAAACCAGCCATCATTTTCATCATAAATGTGCGTTGTTTTGTTTTATATTGGATTTCTAATAACGCAACCTTCGTCAGTTCAATGCTTGTCACCATTTATTATATAAAAACATATATTGATTTGACTTGAGTGTGTCTTTCGTGTGTGTGTTGATGACTAGCGGTGTTTATGCTCACCCACATCCCTCTAAACCGAGCTTAAGGACAAGCTGTGATATTTAGGGATATGTCATGAACAATTTCAGGCTATTTCCCATCAATTTCCTTTGCATTTTGCCATTACCCAGGCTTTCTGATTTGCACACACACTGAAAAGCTTCATCTCTGCTTGGTGTGTTAGCAATAATACGTAAACGGTCAGCAAGCATGAGGTTACATTCATTAAAAGAGGTTTTAATGAATCTGGTGCTTGACAGCAACAATAATGCAGATTAATGCACATATAATGCATTAATTAATGCATTATTAATGCACAATAATGCACATTATAGGCGTTACGGTGTCAGAGAGAATCCCAGATAAGAACAGAGGACGTCTGTAAAGAGGAGAGAATCGGGGTTAAATCCAGCAATTTACATGGAAATGAATCAGATCTTTAAAACAGTCGCTCATGCTCACTATTGAATCTCATTTCCATCTCGGTCACGTCCCATAAATAACAGCAAAAACTTCAAGAAATTATGTTTTGCAGTGCTCGGTCACAGTTTTTTGCAATCACCAGGACACATTTCTCAATACTTGGGTCACTTTTTCTCTGTGAGCTAAACTAGGGATCAGTTATAGTTGGTTTGGCACAAAATGTGTTCAATTTACATGAATAACGCCACAAAAACTCAATGTACCTATAGGCCAATTTGCACATTTACATACAAACCTATAGTTTTTACAATCATTAAAAAGACTTGGCTACTTTTCCTAAGTTTGCCTCCTGAACACACTTTTTTTTTTGACTCAATTCTTACAATGTTAAGTGGGTGAAAAATAAAAACTCCTTAATCTTGTATTTGGGTCATAAATGGGCACCCATAGAAATGAATGGGAAAAACTGTAATTTAGAGCATTCTAAAATAAGCCAAAATAAGACACCAGGTGACAGCAAAGTCTACTTCATCTTTAGGTTTTAGCTCTAAGAACTTATTGGAATGATATTTTAATGTAGTTAAACAAATTTAAAAATTAAAACATAAAAATAAGTATAATTTACATAGAAAATATGGTACTTTTTGAAGTAAATAAATTAAAAAATACCCCCAAAATAAAAAAAACACCATAAATGGATAGATAAAACTTTATCGAAGACAGTGATATAACATTTATAATAAATAAAAATTAGGATCACACCTGAGTCCTCTGTGCCCACATTTGTCCACAATGACAGGATTAAGGGCTATAAAGTAAATAAGGTTTGAGGGCTACTGTATTTAGAATTTTGAAGTTTTGAAAAATGACCAAAGTATCGAGAAATGTGTCCTAGCAATTGTAAAATATATATATATATATATATATATTTTTGAAAGATCCTTAAAAGTTCTTCTACTGTAATGATAAAAGTAATGCACCTGAATTGTGCGTCTGGTTTTGTTACTCTCGCGTGTTTCTTCCAGGAAGTGCCGCAAACGTTTTTCAGCTTCTCTATGAAAAAGACAAACGTTACTCAAACACACAGGAAATTAAAGCACATATTAAACAGGGCTTTCATAATCACAATGCCACGGTTGCTCTCCAGCGAGCGTGAAGACGGCCAGCGCACCTGCTGTTTCTTCCTGCGCAGAGAGAGTTTCGGCGAGAGACGCATCAGCGGATGAACCGAGTGAGACTGAAGACGAGGAGAAAACATGTTCATATTCACAGTAGCGGCCAAAAGTCATTTTAATGACCCTACAAATTCTATTAAACCATCAAAATGCACTGTAAAAAGTGTTCACTTACATTTTTTTCTGTAAATCCATGAAAAAAATTTGACAATTCCACATAACTTAATTTTTTAAAGCAACAGGTTTCCTCAATTTTTAAATTAAGTCAACTGATCACTTTTTACAGTGATAAATATTTTAAATATGAGGAAAGAACAAAACACTAAACTTATACAATTATAATTTTAAAGTTACAGGTTTTTTTAACCATGCAAAACAGGGTAATGCCAACATAATCAAATATTTGTATTGAGTACACTAAAAAAAATAACTCTTTGAATGGACATAAAAAAATCATAGTTTTCCACATAGTACAATTACGATAATTTAATCAAAGGTTGAATTAAAGCTTATTTACTATGGTTGGGCACAGCTTAATTTAATATTGTCAGTGAATTTAAAAAGGCTCCCTGATACGTTTCAGGTATTCAAATTTATAATATTCATTCATCCAATTCAATAAACTTTATTTTAATGTCACATTAATACATTTCTCATAAGTATACTACCAATAGCACTTGTTAGCATCTTAAATAGAATAAGATTTACATGCTTCATTAACCAAAGCATTAGTAATTTAAATGGTACTAATAACTGCAATGTTGCAATTGCAATAACTGCACAATTACGCACTATACAGTCTTTCTCATATTCTTAAAAACACATAAATTAACACTTAATTTAGAAATGTATTCTCTCTTAATTCAGCCATATGCAAAGCATGCTGGGAACTGAACAAGCACAGCCCAGTTTCAGTTAATGCAACACAAATCATTCATGTAATGCAACACAAACGGATTAAGTAAACTTAAATTTTATATAAGTAGATTGAACACAATCAAATTAAGTTTGGACAAAATGTATTAGATTTGAGCTCGTTTTAATTAAGCAATTTTGACGTCGCACAATTTGTAACGTTTCATTGCGTCATAATGACTAATAAAACAATCGACTCCATGCACAACTACACAATATGCTTTCAAAATCTTTATAATATTTCAATAAATGGTCAATTTTCCTAGGCTGGCCACTATATGTTTTTTAGGGAATATGCATTATATAGAGAGCATGTTTGAATACAGTAACGTGAGATGTCGATACCTCTCTCTCCACTTCTCCAACTGAGTTGTGTGCTTTAGAATAGATGAAACAGGAACTGAAGAGCAGAAGAAAAACATCAGTCTGGCATCATCAGAAACAGACAGAAAGCAGAAGCTGCTCTATATGGACTTACCCTCTTAAAGACATTCTGAATCTGCTCCTGTGGAAACACATAGTTCAGACACAGGGTCACGGGGTCAAAGGTCATGATGATGAACTCTCTCACACACTCACCTGGTCCTGAGTTCCTCCACTCCACACCACACAGAGAACTTAGTAAAGCCGAGGCCTAAACACACAGACATGTACTGTGATTAGCTATGAGTTAAAGATGCAGTGTGTAAGTTTTAGCGGCTTATAGTGGTGAGGTTGGGAATTGCAGCCAACAGTTATAAACAATGAGGTTTCTTTACAAAGATAAATTGGTTTACTTTGCAAACATTATTGTGAATGTTATTGTTACTTTAGCTAGCTTCTTTGCACGAAGAACCACATAGTGACTAAATGCGCTTGTCCACTTAGGGCCACCGTAGAAACACAATGATGTAAGGAGACCCACGGTGTGTGAGTGTAGATAGAAATGGCTCATTCTAAGGTGATTTCTTACGGTTCATTATGTAAGGTTTATACACCACTGAAGACATAGTTATGGATAAAATTGCATTTCTGTCAACAGATCCTCCTAAAATATTACACACTGCACCTTTAAAATTAACTTCTACTCTCAGAAAAAAGGTACAAAAGCTGTCACTGGGGCTGTACCTTTTCAAAAGGTACACTTTTGTACCCAAAGGCTGGATATTGAGTGCCTTAGTGGTACATATTAGCACCTAAAATGTACATATTAACACCTAAAATGTACATATTAACACCTAAAATGTACATATTAACACCTGAAAATGTCCTTATTAGCACCTAAAATGTACATATTAAGACCTAAAATGTACAGTACATATTAGCTCCTGAAATGTACATAATAACACCTCAAATGTACATAGCACCTAAAATGTACTTATTAGCACCTAAAATGTACATATTAACACCTAAAATGGACATATTAGCTCCTGAAATGTACATATTAATACCTAAAAAGTACATATTAACACCTAAAATTTACTTATTAGCACCTAAAATGTACATATTAACACCTAAAATGTACATATTAACACCTAAAATGGACATATCCTGAAATGTACATATTAGTACTTAAAATGTACATATTAACACCTAAAATGTACATATTAACACTTAAAATGTACATATTAGCACCTAAAATGGACAAAAGTGTACCTTTTGAAAAGGTACAGCCCCAGTGACAGCTTTTGTACCTTTTTTTCTGAGAGTGTACATTTGGATGGATGGATGGATGGATGGATGGATGGATGGATGGATGGATGGATGGATGGATGGATGTGATGTATGTATGTAGTCAATTATTAGACAATACTTAAGCCAAAAATAAAATAATTAATTCATACCTGAATATATCCATAATCATCACAATCTGTCTGTGGTCTAGGATAGCCTTCTGCAATCATATAAAGACAAACTGTGTTATTGATAACAGACAGAGATCTCACACTCTAAAATCCTGATGATAATCATCATTTGAAACAACCTTTTTATAATTATTATAACAAGATTTCAACTAAATGCCCCTAAAAATGTTGGTAACACTTTACAATATAAAAGCATTAGTTAATTACATTAGATACCATAAGAACAAGGCTTACAGCATTTATTAATCTCAGTAAAAAAAAAATTTTTTTAAATCAGAAGTTGTCTCTGTTAATATTTAATGTGTCTTAGTTACATGAAAATTTGTATGTCTGTATAACTAACATTAATAAACATTCACAGATACTGTAATAAACATATTTCTCATAGTTCATGCATCAACTAACGCTAACTAATTGAAAGTATTCCATGTTTAACATAAATAATATTGATGATAAAAAAGACAGTTGGATTCCTAAAGAAACTGTGGTTTTGAAACTCCATGCACTTTTAAAAATGAATCAAATATTAATTTAATTTGTATCCATCTTGTTTGATTCCTTCCAAATGATCAACTGGAAATCACTGAACAAATTACATTAGAAATTCAAACAGGTAAAGCTGATAATTAACTTTATAAATGAGAAATGCGTCCTGTCATCTGTCGATACACACAATATTTAGAAATCTAATGTCAACTGAAATACAAGTGCTGAAGTTACTCACCCACAGCAGAATAAAAGCTGCTGATAAACCAAACTAAACAGCAAAACACCGACAAGTGCGAATGGCGCTCGCTCCCATAATATGTCGCTGTGTTGGGTCAAGTTCTGGAGGATGTTCTGGTTCTGGAGAACTGAAGTCCTGCTGGTGCTGATCAAGGGTGTAGAGTGTCTCATAGCAGGCGACCAATCAACACCGAGATCGAGTCCCGCGCGCACCATTACCAGAGCGCGCTCTCGACCTGCGCGCGTCACACTCACACACACACACACTGTGGAAATAATCACGGATCGAGAGACACGCGTCACAGGGACACCACATTCAATCATGTGGGCTTACGTTCTTAATTAGTATATTACTTCAGCATCTTTACATCCACCAAACTTTACATTTGTATTCCTATCTATATTAATACAGGAATAAAAATGTAACAATGTTCTAATAGGCTACATCGGGAATGATATGAGCAAACCTTAAGAATTCTCAAAATGCACAAAAAGTTATTGTTTTCGTTGTTTTCGGCCCATGTAACCTTGGTGATCCCAAAATTACGTTTAACACTCTGGGGTTCTTCGGGTCAATAATGACCCAAAGCAGTTTAAAAAAAAAAATTTAAAAATCGCAGCTTCATCGGAATGGTCCGAAACTTGGTGACTTCAATGGTACTTGGTATATGAATATCTAAAAAATTGGGGACAGGATTTGAAAAGTCTAAGTGGTCGTAAAAAAATAGTCACACTCAGGACCTTCGGGTCAAAAATGACCCGCATAGGAAATGAATGGGAAATTGGCAAAAATGTGAAAATACTGAGGGGTTTTTTTTGTGCGTACAATCTACAAATCAGCAACGATCTTGAAAAAAGCACACAACAGTGAAGGGGTGAAATATAAAATACCAAGAGTGCAAAACAACACATGCCACACACTCACCTTTATACACAAACACACCAAAAATTCAGATTATACATATGTTTTTATCTTTAAAAAGCTCAGTTTGTCCACGAGATGGCATCCATCTAATTTCAAAAATTGCTTTTATGAGGCCTAGGCTTGACTCCAAAATAAAATACAGCTTTTTAAAAAAAAAAATAAAAATAAAAAATATTAAAATAATTTAAAATTTCTATTATATTCAATGGGGGAAAATTTGGTAATAATTATTGCATTACTGAGACTACTAATTATAATTTTTTTCATTTTGAAATTTTCTCAAAACACCAAAAAAAAAAAATTATAAAAAACAAGTTATAAAAAATATGATTTTCTTTTTTAAATATGAATCCCGCCTTCGGGGTCAATTTTGACCCGAAGGTTCCAATGTGACTGTTAAACGAAGAACCCAGAGGGTTAACACTACAACCCCCAAGGCAGTCATTTTGACTGTTTTAAAATTTTGCAATGTAACGTTAATGACTTTGTTGAAATAAAACCCATGTTACTATAGGACCCTAACTTTTCCTAAATGTGCCTATATTTTATTCTATCATATATTGTTATTTTATTAAAATTACAAGACACAAAAGAGTTCTGAGTAGCCTATTTCTACCTTGAATGGCCATAACAGTCATCCTGACCGTGTGCATCACAGACCGTGTGTCGGCTCGCTCTTGAAGATGCACAAGTATCAGGAAATTGATGCACACCGTTTGCCCCAATAGCCTACAACCCAAGTTTGCACGCTTAGTGTAGAATGTTTTTAAAGCATTATATTTTTTTTGCTCACTGAAAACAATTGGTTACTAAATCAGTTTGTTTTCTCGAAGTTTATAATATTTTCATAATAGCCAAATATATATCATACCGTCCAGCCCTAAAACTTTATAGTTTTATTAATTTTGGTCAGTGTTTATTTAAAAATATCCAATAATGCAGAAATAATATGCAATGATAAATATTTAATTGATGAGTTGTTAATATAGCAATACTGTGCAGAAGTCTTAGGCACACTAGTATTTTCGCCTCAAAGAAATGGTTTTAAGCCAGTTATTTATATATTTTGCTGTAGTGTCTCAGTAGGAAATATCAGTTTACATTTCCAGACATTAATTGTAAAAATCCAGTGAAATTTTTGAATGCACAAGGATTCTGACAACAGCCAATGCTCCACACGGAGGTCAGATCTCACCATCATCGAGTGCATGCATCTGAAATTTTATGAAGAAACAGAAAAAACAACACTGTCAATATGTGTTTGACAGAGAGAGAGAAAGAGAGAAAGAGAGAGAAAGAGAGAGAGAGCGTGCGAATATGCGCTGCATGCAACTCTGCAGCTACAACTTTTCCCATCTTAAATTGTAAAAAAACACGGAAATCAATATGTGGCGGTACAGCGCTGAGTAATAATGTGGTGGGCTGCCATGTAATGAATGCAAGGGAAACACTGTACCGGATTTCACTCAGATAAACATAGCTATTTTAATACTGCTGTCTCCCTCTTTGTTAGGAAACCTTAACATTTTTATTTAAAAAAGATATGTTTGCTCCGCAGGTCAGGTTGCACCCACAGCTCAACAACCTGCTCATCACCTTAACTTTCACTGCATTTGTAGTCAATGCCAGTAAACACTAATAAACAAACAGAACGTTTGGGCCAGCTCATCACCATGGCAACGCGTCTAAGGAAAGCGTCTTATAAGCGTCATCAGACGTGTTGCCATGGTGATAAGCGCTGCAATCGCCTTGCCATTGTGACTCGCGTTGCAGTCGTGACGTCACACGTGCATTCCAACGGTCGTGGCGTCACAATTCAGACCACAGTCACTCTGCACTCTGTCACTCTTACATCACAGTAGACTATATTGAACAAGGAAAGTCCCTTTCTCAGTTTGTAGGTAGAAGTTTTGGATCATCTGTTATCAGAGTGAATTTTGTTGCATGGTAGAAGTTTTGGATCATCTGTTATCAGGGTGAATCTTGTTGGTAGAAGTTTTGGATCATCTGTTATCAGAGTGAATTTTGTTGGTAGAAGTTTTGGATCATCTGTTATCAGAGTGAATTTTGTTGCATGGTAGAAGTTTTGGATCATCTGTTATCAGAGTGAATTTTGTTGGTAGAAGTTTTGGATCATCTGTTATCAGAGTGAATTTTGTTGGTAGAAGTTTCGGATTATCTGTTATCAGAGTGAATTTTGTTGGTAGAAGTTTTGGATCATCTGTTATCAGAGTGACAAAGTATTTATCATGGGACAGCTAAGTTCACGACTAGAACAAGGAGTGTGTAGGCCTACGCGAAGTTCACGAACCCTGTGCCAACACGGCAGAAAGTCATGGAGGGAGAGAGAAGAACAGGAAGGAGATGGCCCAATCTCCACTTTCCTCGTCGAGCAAAATACGACCTGGTTCAGGCTGAGAAAGAGTTCCAGAATAATTGTGGATTAACGTTAAATCAGAGATGTAGCCAAGGTAACACTCGTCCCGCTGTTCACAGCTTTCCTCCGTCAACGATCAAAGGCACAACCAGCTCTGCTTCCAGTGAACACACATTCAAGATCCTTACTCTGGAGCGTTCACATGACCCGCGTAGAGACGCTCTCCCCGCCAATCACCGCAATCACAGGCAGACACGGCTGAACCACGCCCCCATGCCACGGTGAGACTTTAAACTCAGCAACAAATAGATTAGCATTTTAGAGAAGTTGAATTCAAGAAATCAAGTCAAAAGTGCCCCACACTGTGTAAAAAATATTTTTTTTGGTGAAGTAAATCCTAGTGAAAAAACAACAAACAATGTAATTTACATGAAAAAGTTAGTTCAGGCTAGAATAAAAAACAAACAAACAAACGTTTAATGACATGCTTGTTTTTCATTAAACTGAAATAGCCGCAAGAAAAGTCAGGTTTAAAAGTAAATTAGTTATCACAGATGTTACTGTACGAGTCACTGGACGAAGCTATGGTGGAGAGGGTTTGAAGTCAAATCGTTGCTAATGTATCCTGACTTCGCCCTATGCTGCAATATGCATTTAGTTTTGTATTCATTTACAGAAATCAGCTGCTTGAATGACAATTACTGATGTTATTAGATTTTTCAGGTGATATTCTCAATTCATTCAGTGAACAGATGTTCTGATGTAAAATTTTCAGACTGCAGACTCAGCAACGATTGTATTTAATTGTACAGTACAATCATAACATAGAACAGACATTATCTTCCTTTCATGATGAGAAAGTGCGCGTCCGGTGTGCGATACTGGACTTTGTCCTAGACGTGGCGCGGCTTTCTCGTCCGGTGTTGTCGACCCCCTTTACAGCCAACAGTTCACATTCCGAGAATAATTGAAAAGAATAATGCACCAGAATGTGCACCATTCCATTACAAATGCGCGAAACAAGCTGACGTTTGTTGCTTGATAGACGCAAACGCACAACTACAACTTCCGCATTTATCCAGGACTACACGTAGTACGAGCGGAAACTGAGGTAACGCGGATATGACGCGATTGACTGGCGACTCCCAGCTCACCCCTGCTCACACGCCCCGTTTCCTTGGTTAAAATCTCAATTTACTCGCGATTTAAATATAGCTTGAAACATTTGGAATATTGTAAGTTATCATCTTAACTAAATATATAACACTGGCCTTGTGATTTTGGGATATTTTAATGCAAAAATCTTAGGTATTGAACCTGACTCAACTAAAAATGACTCAACTTTTCTGATACTGGGGTTCCCATCATGCACCGGACCTTGAATAATTAATGAGGTTCATTTTTCACTGTTTTCCAGCTGTATTTACACTGTTTTATCATTGATTTTTGTTGTCAGTATTAGTAACTTGCCATTTTGTGACATTTCGAGTAATTGTTTTGCTCGAAATGACGTTCAAACTCAAAAACGACCCATCAAAATGTCTACCAAGTATTGAGGTGTTTGCATTCACATGATGATGTAATATAAGTTACTTAGATGATCTAAGTAAAGCACATACTATAGGTAAATGACTAATAAAATTCAATATTATTGTTTAAGTGAAATGTAATGCAAAGGCAAAGGACATCCTTTTACTAGCCGAGTTAAAATTACTGATTTTCTGTAAAGTTTACTTAATTCCATATTCCAAGTAAATTGAACTTAAAGATTTTTAATTAAAGCAACTGATAAATATGTTTAGGTTTTTACTTGGCAAATCTTTGTAAATGTACTAGCATTTTCTGAGTGAAAAAAAAGTTCTCTAAATCCTACTCCAAATTTTTTTTTCAGTGTACATAAAGAATCACTCTAATTTTGTTCATAATTTTTGTTTGATTTAATATAGCTCCAACTTCTGAAGTCCTCCCTGCTGCCGAGGAACATCCAGAGCTGGACGTCCTGCTCAAGAGTAAGATCAAGTCATCTATGAGATTTAAAAAATATTATTATAACTAATTAATTAATTTCATACTAACTGTGATTGTTTCTGTTAATAGGCCCCATTTGCGAGCTTTATGAAATTGGCCAGAAGCTGGGCGAAGGAGCATTCGGCTCGGTCTATGAAGGAACTCTGACGCGTGGATGGACTTAAGGTTTCTGTTTTTTATTCCTTTTTTACTTACAAAACTTTGCATAATCTGTTGAGGATTTATGTTTGCTACGATATGACTAATTTCTGTGCACATGCTAATTGGTAATACTTGGTTTTGTTGGTCAGGTGGCTGTGAAGTTATCGATGAAGTTTCCAGAAATGCCATACGTCAAAGTGGTGAGTAGGCTGTGCTATCTATGTTATAGCTTCTCAGTCAATTTATAACCTTTTCTATTCATTTTGTGGACCAAGTCCTTAATTGGAAAACCACCACCTCCATCAAACTGTCACATTGTCTTTCTTTTAGCCTGGTCATCTCGAAAGCCTCCCAAAGAAATCGGCCTGACATTGATGGCCAATAAGGGTTGCCAGGTTCCTGAGATCATTAAACTGCTGGACTGGCAGGACAACACAGACCACTACATCATGGTCTTGGAACGGCCCTATCCTTGCATGAACATGTCTAATTTCATGGAGCTCCTTGGAGGAAAACTCGATGAGCAGACTGCGCGACATGTTATGCGGCAGGTCATTCGTGCTGCTCAGATTTCCTGCGAGCGCGGTGTCTTCCATCACGACATTAGACTGCATAACTTGCAGGTGAACCAGGACACCATGGAGGTCAAGTTGATTGACTTTGGGTGCAGTGCACACACGGAGGACACTGTCTTCGATGTCTTCAGTGGTATGTATTATGAACCACTTTGTTCATTAGCTCACATGGTCAACATGCTGTGGAAATGTATTAAATATCGAACATAATCTTTTCTCCTCCAGGCACAGAGGCTTACTGTCCTCTAGAGGCCGATTTATACTGCAAGTACTACTCCAAGCCGTTGACAGTGTGGGCTCTAGGCATGCTGCTGTTCGAGATGGTGTGCGGAACTTATCCGTCAGCCAGTGACCTGCGCATGATCAATGCCAACATCTGGATCCGTCCTGGCCTATCACAAGGTGAGATCTTCATCAAAGAACAAAGAAGGACAACTGTCCAAGAGCTTCAAAGAGTGCATATGTAATGTTAATGCTCAAACATCTCTCTTGTCTTTTTGCACAGAGTGCTGCCGGATGATTTGTGATTGTCTGCGACCTACAGACCCATTCTGGCAAAAGTACAGACCCATTCTGGAGAAGATGCATCGCCATGACTGGTTTAAGGTAAGATTTTTCCAATAGGAAAAATTGTTTTTCCCTATTGTTTTTGCTCTTCTTTTTTTTTGCACACGCTTCAGAAGTGGTGAAAATGTACGTGTGATATGGTTTTCAAAATTGGGTGGGGCAAATTCTTTAAATTATTGCCCCCACATTTTGCCCCGGCTCTACGTTTCATGTACAGGTATGAAATTTGGTACATAGATGTAATGACCCAATACCTACAAAAAAGTCTCTTGGAGCATAGCCCTAAACACAACAGGAAGTCAGCTATTTTGAACTTCCTCCTAGATTTTGCGCATTTTTCGTAATTCCTGATGTTGTCTTTAACAAACTCCTCCTACAGTTTTGATCTGATCCTCTTCAAATTTGGTGAGTGTAATCCTAAGGCCTTTGCGATGTTAAATTGCGAAGCTCTTGAGCTTTTCGCCGGCCTGGTACACCCAATTTCGGCCTTTTGGTGATTTGTGCCTGAATATGTCATATAGTTCAATGTTGCTTGCAGTTCCGATGTTGCTAGGCAACCACAGCAGTAACTCAGGCGTACAATGTCCGATCTGCCCCAAACTTCACATGTTTGATAAGAGTCCTGTCCTGAACACATGACCATGCTCATATTTGGTTATAGCAATAGCGCCACCTGCTGGTAGCAGGAAGTGTGCAAACACAAATCCTTTGACATAGTCCCCCTATATTTATTATGATTACATACTGCCCACCGCGCTCTGTTTGCCTAAAACCGCCGAGCTGGTGGCGGCACGGGTGCAAGGGCCCTTTTCATCGCTGCTTGCAGCTTTAATTATTATTATTATAAATTTTTTTTTTTTTGCATTTAGACAAATAAGACTGATTTATGTTTTTATTTCAGGTCATGGGGTCAGAGTCAGACACAGAGGAGTCAGCAGACAACTCCTTTGACGACCACCCCTTCAGTGAGTTGTGGTGATTGGCGTGCAGGACGGGGCCGAGAGCTGTGAGAGTGGAGCGGAGCGAGGCAGGTGGAGCAAAGACTAATAAGTGACACCTGTCCCATTAAGGAGCTCCGGAAGGATATAAGGATGACAGAGAAGACCACACATGGGAGATTTACATTGTGTTGGTATATTTATGTGACAGTCGGCTTTGAGGTGGCTGCCAGTTACTTTCTTTTTGTGGTTCATTTGGCTGATTAAGTCATTTTATGACAATGGATTGTTGAGATTTGACTGTTTATTGACTTGACAATGCACATTGACTTGATTATTGACACTTCTTAATGCACAACTTACTTAACAACACACTTTTCATTGTTGTTTATTTATTTATTTTTGATACATATCATAATTGTATATAATGTTCTATAGGTTTTTTTGTAAGGATTTTTTATCTTTTACTTGTATAATATGTGTGGCTTTTTAATAATGTAAAGAACATTTGTGCAGGTTCTTCATGGAACCATCAATGCCATTAAAGATCCTTTCTTTTCAAGAGTGTGTTATCTGATGTGAGCTTCTACTTCTTTTTATGAGAACAGAAATGTAGGGTGGGACTTGATTTTTCGTTGGAGGTTGTGGTTTGCTAGTAAACATATCGTCAGAGAAGAGATGTCATTGCATTAAGGAAGGAGATCTTGTTTTGATTAAAGATTATGTGGACACGTGAATTTAAATAAAAATGGTGTGCAAAAAATATTCCATAAAAAACAAGACTTGTCTCTTGTAATGTCAGGGTGACTTTAACACGTGTTTGTTTTATTATTTATACCACAAGAGTAAAACGTTTGTCAAGATAAATAAGTAGGCTACTTATGGAAATGTTATACTATATATTATCTTGAAGAAGACTTAATTCAATTGTGTACTCAAAATGTTGTTTGGACCCCTGAAAATAGCCAGCAATAATATCTGAAAATAACCCTGTATTTATGATCACTGTAAATGTATTCAAACAAATATATTCTAAATAATCAACTACAAAGCGAACTTTTATTCTTAAAGACAAAATGTCTGGCTTTTAGTAATGCTTATTTAGAATACATTTTTGTATGATATGTTATTTATGATATTATTACACCCTTAAATTGTGCACACATATACAATTTTAGTTTTTTTAATTATTTTTACGCACAGTTTAAATGAATAAATATAGAAAGGTAATACAAATATGCTTTTGAATCAATAGATAAAGCTATAAAATGACTACTACATATGAGCTTAAATGTTCAATTCTCTCTATACTGTACCTTTAACAACTGTATAAACAAACAACTTCAAACTTAAACTTGCACAGATATAGCAAGACTTTCTTTTAGTTGTCCTCATTTAGACAGATATGTTCTTCTTGCTGTGTAAATTTGTTTAAATTCTTAATATTTTTCAATCTCGTAATATTCTGCAGAAGAGAGAAGTGAATCATGCTGCTTCTCTCGCGAAAGAAATGAATCACACACAAGGCTTGTTTGAGATGCGCCTCAAAGTGTTTTTCTTTTAGAAAAAAATAACACCCTTGCCTCATTTAGTATGCGCATTTTATGAATATGCAAATGAGCCATGCCTCCACTCACTCACTCAGCTCAGAGATCCACTTGTTGAAGATCACACGTCTGATCTGATTGGTTACAAGATCGTTTGTGACGTCAGAAACACCATTGCTTTTGAGACTGTCTTTGGTTCACTGCAGTTTTAAGGAGAAAATACTCAGCAATGCTGTCCACTTATCAACTTACACATGGTGTGTCTTAAAGCATATTCATAATACCACATAGACATCATAAACAACATTAAAAGATGGATTTTCACCACAGGGGGACTTTGAGATTTTCAGGTAGGGAAATATACTGAAATTGAATAAAGTTAGGCCTATCAAACACTTCACAGTCTTCACAGCATAAATTCATTTTATTTTTGTTCTTTGATTATTGATCTCAGTTGCATATTTAAACATAACATGTAGCCTACAAAATATGTTTGCTATTCTCATTGTAGGCTAATCAATCATCTGGGGAAGTATGGTGACATATATATTGCTTAATTGTTACTTTATTCACCTGCGCTGTCAAGCCAGGAAAATGGTGTTGATATAGCCTTGAAAGAAACAAAACAATCCTTTCAGGAGGTCACATTCAGAATCCACTGCACTTCTGTTATACATGTTTACTCTGCGTAGGCCTAATTATAGGGAATTCAATGTTTAAATATAAAAGCACCGATAAAAAGGAAATAGCCTATATCCAAGAGGTTCTTGTCAATTCAACCTCTCCAGAATGAAAGAAAAATAATACATGCACCTGTTTTAGATTTAAACGATCGCTGCAATGCATGTTTTGATCGGTGATGCTCATTTATTCCAGATTGGATGGAGCTGTTTTTCCATAAACGGTGACGTCACTGGTCCTGCCGCTGATCCAGTTTCCAGTGTTTCGTCTTTGATGCATTAATAACGAATTACACAGTGGACCGAGACATGTTACGGCAGATTTACACGCAAAAGCTGAGCAGGGACGAGACCCACGTGACCTCACCTTTCCCATTCACTCAGGGCTTTTGCTGCACGTGTGGACACACACAACCGAACACTTTTAGACTTTCTCAGTCTGTTCTAAATGAGTATTTATTATTTGTTCCCGCATTAATTTCACACGTCTGAGTACAATTATGTGGTTTTGTTGCATTACTGTAGTAGCCTATACTTTTTTTCTTTTTTTACCCTGGAATCCTGGATGATAGAAATGTGACGACATGCCCCATATGTGTGTGTTCAAAACATGACCGATTCAAATGTTATCCGATTCTAATAAAATACAATTATTAACTTTTTTAAAATATAGGCATTTATTTTTATAATTAAAGAAAATTTTTTTTGAGTTTCTTATGCACACAAAACATAGCCTAATAATTATTTCTGAACATGGACTCTCAGTATTTATTCTAATGGTTTCTCAATAGAATTGATAAGTATCATAGTTCTAATAGGGGCTCATTGTAATGCAGTGTGACAACATGCCCCACAACTCAGGGTGTTTCTGCTGGTTAGAGAAGCATAAAACACGATCTCAGCGGTTAAATAACAGATTTAAGATTCAAATAATATCGGATTTGTCTAATTTTAAATAAACATACACACACAAAAACAGAGATTAAAAATGTACTTATGAAATTTACTTTTGCTACGGTTAAATAAAATGTTCAGCGATATCTTCCAAGGATTTCTGAATTTTATCGCATTTTTTTTCTAACTGAAACTTAAATACACTAAGTTCTGTCATCTGGCATGTGTGGAAGTATTTAAAACAAGTGTGTGACAACGAGCCCCGTGTTAGTTTGCTCACTCATTCAGTCCATCACTCAACTCCTGACATCACGGAAGCAGAGGATTGTGGGTGTCCTCATAATTGGGTTTTATTAGTTGAAGTCTAATTGGATTACAAGACACACCAGACATAACCTGAAAGCCTCATTCGTCCAAGTGTGTGACAGTCATTTGCTTTCATGGTGAAGAAGATTTATATAGTTAATAACGTGTACAGTAATAAGCTGTAGTGGGTCATAGGGATCGATGGTGGGCACAATATGTTCTTTCAGTTTTTCTATATTTTTGCAGATTGAAATGTACTGTGCTGGTGTCAATGGTGTGAGGTATATTGGCCCAAACATGGGAAATGAACTAATTCCCAGTGAGAAAAAGTCAGGATACGAGTATCTTCACTGTTAAAACGATCATAATTTCATGGTACAAAATGCTGCTGGACAAGCCTGTTAATTAGTTAATGGTAAGTTCACTTATGGTGATTTTTTTGTTTTAACATTGTAATGCACTTTATACAGTAAAGATATGTAAAGAAAAAAATACATGTACTTTTGGGAGGAAAAAGAACAAGTTATCTTAATAATTTACTGTGGAAATACCGTAAATTGATGTTCACAGAATTCTCACACATGGTGATTTTCTTCTCTTTTTTTGTTATACATCATATATATCTTATATTGTTTAATTGCTTTATTCCTAACACAAAACACCAACATGGTAGTACACAACAGAGTAAAACAATGCAAATCAACATCCATTTAACAACATGAACATACCAGTAGTGTAACAAACTAGTGTGATGATGGTGTGTGACTTGTGATGACTTTTATTGATATATATCTTTCTCTTCATCACTAAGATGATTGTCAGTGTATTCTACTGTAAAAAATGATGGTAATTTTAACAGTAAAAAACTTTTAATTGGTTAACAAAAAGTGTCCTTACTATACTGGGTAAATAACTGTGATAGATCTAATGGTACATTTCATGTAATTTTACCACATAAATCATCTTATAATTTACCATTGAATAACTGTAGATTTGACATCTCTCACTCAGATTCCCTGCGTGACACTTCACATTTGATGTATTTGCAGCTATTTGTGTTGAAATAAACTGTGTTTTTTTCCCTGAATCAGTTATAACAGGCCCCAATTCTGTAAAACCATGTTGCAGACAGTATTTTTGAATTGGAAAAGTTCAAAAAAAGTTTGTCTTAAAGTTCACAAATGCCGTTTTCCGCACACCGTAAAATCGTTCCAATTTACGGCAAAAACACCGGCAGCTGTGGTTGCCAGAAGTTTACCGTATAAAATACAGTATGAGGACTTTAGAGCTTTATTTCACAGACTTAACTAGAGAAAGTGACTGCTTATTTGATTCATCTAAATAGAATATAGAGTGACCAAGACCTATTGAAATAATAATATCTGTTTTGTACCATTGTAACACTGACAACTAACAATCACAGCAAAGATGAGAGTTACATGATAAATCAAAGCTCATCACATGCAACTCTTCCACAAGACACTTAATATTACTATGTAGAAGGCAGCTGCACAGTGTCTTTCACTCAAACATTCAACACCATCATGGTAATACACATGAAATTTTAAAAAGATGAATTTCACAACATTAAATGTCACATAAAACCCTGATTAGAAAAAGACTTCAACAAAAATACATCAAATGCGAAGTGTCACGCAGGGAATTGTGGGAATGTCAATTTACGTTTTTTTTCACTGTACATTATACAATGAGTTGTTCATTTTCACTTTCAAAAACTGTAAATTTAACAGTATTTTACAGTAAAATACCACTAGATCTATCACAGTTATTTACCGCATATATAAGGAAAGGTTCTGTTAACAGTTTTCCCACACGTCTTTTACTGTTAAAATCACGATAATTTTTGTTACAGTGAAAATTACGGTTATATTTTACAGTGAGTATTATCAATGAAAATATGTGGTTCCATGAAGAACCTTCAACATCAATGGAAACACTAAAGGTTCTTTAAGAATGGTTTCTGTGAAAATCTCCATCTTAGAACCTTTATTTTCAAGATTGTACCTATATTTTTCAGGATAAAGTTCTCTGGTAAATTGCTGGCAAACCATGTTTTACCATACATTTTGCTAACTGATCCCCCCATCTCATGAATGAGCATCTGAAGGGCTTTTAGAGACGACTTACTCATTTCTGCTGAACACATCATGCAGCCATAACTACAAAACGGTTTAGTCACAAAATGTCATGTTCTCCCAACATGACCTATCAAAGCGCAGGTCAGATCGAACTGCGACAGTGCCTGGAAACTCGTATCATGTCATCGTACTGATTGAAAATAAGCAGTGTTCAGTGGAGCATATATCCTGGCCACAGATGGCTTGAAGAAAGACCAGGGACCAGTGAAGTTCATAAGTGCTTTTATAGTCAGAAGTGAGTGTTGTTCGTAGTCAGCTATGATGAGGTTTGTTAATGCCAAAGAGAGCGATCAAACAATCAAACCAATCTGTGTGAAAGCCACTCCAGCAATGTGACGGACTGAAAAAAGAAGTGTGGAGAACAATCAAACGAAGGTGAAAGTCTCGGGCTTAACGATGTCAGGTTGTTCTGCTGGACGTCAGGTGATGATAGACCGCCATAATGAGCCAATCAAACATCCGACGGGACACAGAGGTGAGACTTCTGAATCACTGAGGTCTTTAATCAGCACAGGCACACGTGTGTGTCCACACTCAAAGAAATAAGCTGTTGAACAAACTTAATTATAACAAAATTGCATTTTTCCAAACAAAATTGAACTCGTTTGAAATGATTAGTTGTTAATCGTGTTGTGTGAACGTAAATAAATTGAGTCAAGACTACTAAAAACTACAAAAAAAGGAATTCGCCATTCCTAATAAAGAAGATTGTGTCATGTTAACTACATTTATATATTTCGTCCTACCTATACAATTATCATTATAATTTTATCTAACTCTGAATCTACAGTTACTTCCTATGTGTACAATACAATTACATTAAAACCACTTTTTACATAGTAACAATCAATATTTGTAGTTCTAGTGTGAGGTTTAATGCATGTGTACATAAAGGTAACCATAAAATTCAAAAACATGCAGAAAGTCCATTAGTTTCTAACATAACTGGACATTAAACACTGGCAACATCTTTCCATTTACTGAAAAACACATAAAATAACACTTTAATCCCTAAGCCTCCTATACAGTCCCTTGCAAAGCATGCTGGGAACTACAGATCCCATTGCCCAGTTAGTTGACAACAAAAACGATTCATGTAGATATTTTTTAAACTAAGTTTTAAATTATTAGGTTGATTGAACACAATTTTAAGTTGTAACAAAATCGTTAAAAATCAGAGTTACTTTAGCTCATTTTAATTAATTGAATTGAACAAGAGGCATTTATTTTTTGAGTGTCAAAAGAATATCGGAAAATTTTACACAGAAATGAAGGCCTGAGTATGCAGCGTAAATGCAATATCATAAAAAATATGTCAAATAATATTTCATATGCAAGCTATTGGTGTCAGTTGAGGAATTGTGTGTGGAATATGGATAAAGTACTTTATATCTCCAAAAACACAGCATTAAATGAATACATGAGAAGTGAAACAAAAAATGATATTAGGCTATTTTGTATGATTAAAACTGTATATTTTTTGTACAATTACTCGAATCAATTGTTGGGGTCATATAGACCCTGACTCAGAGGTCATCCTGAACGAGTATTAATGTTAGACCAATGATGTCATGTGTGTCACATTGAATGAGTATAGCGTTATCTAGCTTTGACTTGATCAAGCCATTCAAACTATGTAAATATATATTTTTCTATATTTTTCACAGTTTCAATTAGTATTGAGGAATTCTTACACATACTAAAAAAAAAACTTGTTTAAATAATTTGCACTGTGACAAAGTTATTTTTGCTCCAGTAAAGGTCTTTGGTTTTTGTTTGAAGAAAAGATGATGTAATCTTTGAATAAACAAATATTTTTGCTATAACACATCTACGGTTTTGTGTGTGTGTGTATCAAGAGTTCACTTTTGTTATTCAGAACAATGATTTGATTATAAATCATAATCGCAGAGGGAAAAAGCGTGTAGGTTTAACTTACTAAATAATTTTTCAGTAGCTCGTTGGGGCTTTTATTTTGTTTTATTTTGACTGCGCGTTCACTTCCGGTCCCTGCAGTGATGTTTTTTGGAGGCTACGAGCGGCGGCTGTTTTGAAGGAACATGAGTAACGAATCTGATTCTGATCTCGATGAAAGAATAGAATTATTAAAACAGAAATATTTACAGAGGAGGAATCAGGTGAGTTGGTGAATAAAGCGTTTTATTCGCTTAGAGTTCACATTCAGTTGGATATGTTTTGTGTGTTTATATCAGAACGCGACTTGTGTAGACAAAAATGACAGTTGAAGAGAAGCAAATCATTCTCTGGTAAATCATAATTATGACAGTGATGACATCATTATGCCATAGACATCATTTCGACGTTTCACGTCATAATTATGACAAAAAGTTATGAAATAAATAGATTTTATGAGATAAAAAGGTCGATTTTATATGTGATACCAAGCTAACTTATGCCATACTTTTCTATGTGAGAATCAGTTTTTATAACTTCTCGAATTTCAAAGCTCGACTTATTATTTCGTAATTTTTACTTTTCCACTAATAAATATTAAATGTTTTGCATTATTATATAAATATAAATATTTTACTTTTTGCATTATTATGACTTTTTAAAATGTAAGTTTGACTTATTTTATAATTATGACTTCGACGTAATTTAAATTTTCATCCCGTAAATGACTGATAATTTCGACTTTTTGCACAATTATGACAATACGTATGACAATAAGTTTGACAAATTTTGACTTCTGTCATAATTATTACTTTTAAGTCATATTTTTGATGTTATCTCGTAAATGACTTGATATGCCTTCATTTCGATTTTTAATCCCATAAATATGACCTACTTTGACTTAATTTTAACTCTTTTTAACTTTCTGCTGACTTTCATAAATTGTCATTGACTGTTGTAATTATTTTTCAATCATACTTTTGTATGACTTCATTTATTTTCATCTCATAAATGACTGTCATAATTTCGACTTTTCTTTTCATATATATGATTTACAAAAGCATGTTTGTTTTCCTTATTTGATAGGAATGGGCTTCCATACAGATAAAGAATACAGTCCTCAAATGAGCATTTTATTCTGTTGAGAATCATAATAGTGTTACTATGGAACTTTGTGTTCTTATAGTTTTTCCTTCTGTGTTATAGAGGAATATACATACACTACCAGTGAAAAGTTTTAGATCGGTAAGATTTTTTTATGTTTTTAAAAGAAGTCTCTTCTGCTCACCAAGGCTGCAATTATTTGATAAAAAATACACAAAAAACACAGTAATATTGTGAAATATTATTACAATTGAAAACAGTGGTTTTCTATGTGAATATATAGTGAAGTGTAATTATTCCTGTGATCAAAGCTGAATTTTCAACATCATTACTGTTGCTGATTACACATCAGTTTTCAGTGTCACATGATCCTTCAGAAATCATTCTAATATGCTGATTTTATGCTCAAAAAACATAAATGATTATTTTCAATGTTGAAAACAGTCATGTACCATTTCCCCCAAAATTCTCTGATGAATAGAAAGTTCAAAAGAACAGCATTTTTATAAAATATACTCTTTTCTAACATTATAAATGTCTTTACTGTAACTTTTGATCAATTTAACTCATCCTTGATGAATAAAAGTATTGTCTAATTTCTTTCCCCCAAAAATAAAAAATAAATTCTTACTGACCCCAAACTTTTGAATGGTAGTGATTAATGTTACAAAAGCTTTCCATTTCAGATCAATTCTGTTCTTTTGAACTTTCTATTCATCAAAGAATCCTGAAATAAAATGTAAAAAACTGTTTTTAACAAGTTTCTTGAGCATCATATTATAATCATTTCTGTATTATCATGTGACACTGAAGACTAGAGTAATGATGTTGAAAATTCAGCTTTGATCACAGGAATAAATTACACTTCACTATATATACACATAGAAAACCTCTGTTTTAAATTGTAATAATATTTCACAATATTACTATTTTTTTGTAATTTTTTTTATCAAATAATTGCAGCCTTGGTGAGCAGAAGAGACTTCTTTTAAAAACATAAAAAATCTATCCGATCTGAAGACTTTGACCGGTCAGTGTATATAATCTTAGGATCCTTTATAATTCAAGAAATTCCAATATGATTCTGATTGTTATTCCTCATTGTTATTATTTTATAATGTTTAAGGCGTCTCATCAGGTTCCAGACGCATCTGCACCGGCGTCACCTGAGGATGAGGGTCAGTATTATAATAATAAAGTGTGTCTTTGCACATGTGACCGGTCAAATCCCTCAGCCGTGTGTGTTTGTGCAGTGAGGAAGAAATCAGACGTGCAGAAAGATGAGAGATTATCATAAAGCCCTCAGAGAGATCTACAGGACTCTAGAAGGTCAGGGGTCAAATATGATCTGCTTTAATTATGATTATTACTATTGCACTGAATTGACCTGTGGTCTCATGTTCCAGTGGAGCTGACAGTGCTGAAGAAGATTCTCCTGAAGAAACAAACATATTCTGCACAGAGACAGGTCACACACACACACACACACCGCATGAAGAATCAACTGTGACGGAGCTCAGAGAGTCTCGTATTAAATCATGTTCATTTATGCCATACCAGATGTGATGTTTAAAAAAAAAACAAAAAGCTTTATTTGTATCCTTTTTTAAAATAAAATAAAAAAACAACAACATACAATCACATCTTCTAAACAAAACAGAACAATCGTTTGGTCACTTATGCATTATTAAATAAAAAACAATGATGAAAGTATATGTTAGATGTCATGTCATGATTATGAAAGTGTCATGTTAGTCTTATGCACACCCCTTCAAGTAAAGTGTTACCACTACTTGTCTTCCATCATCAAAACAAGCTGCTAAATTGCCCAGACTAAAGGGATAGTTCACTTTGAAATGTATTTTTGATATGTTCTATCTTACCTCAAGGGCATCCAAGATGTAGGTGTCTTTTGTTTCCTCAGTATTTTCAATTTTGATATTTTTAGGTCAAACCGTTCTTGTCTGTCAGTCATATAATGGAGGTCTAATGGTCACCACCTCAAGAGCATGCACAGAGAAGTCCAAACTAAACATGATTTTAATGACTCGTAAATGCAGCACATTGATGGCCTAAGATATCGAAATCGAGACGGTTTGTGTGAGTAAACGAACAGTATTTATATCGTTTTACCTCGTGTAGACCACAGCCACAAAGCGCCCGCCCCTGACATGACTGTGGTTACACGAGGTAAAATCTATTTAAATACTGTTAATTTTCTCACACAAACCGCTTGTTTCGTGTCTTAGGCCATCAATGTGTGCTTACATTTATGAGTTATTAAATCATGTTTTAATTTGGACTTCTCTGTGCATGCTTTTAGAGGTGGTGACCATAGACCTCCATTATATGACTCATAGACAAATGGTTTGACCTAAAAATGTCAAAATTGAAACTACTGAGGAAACAAAGACACCTACATCTTGGATGCCCTTTAGGTAAGTAGAAACATATCAAAAAATTATTTCAAAATGAACTATCCATTTAATTGTAGTAAATGAGCAATCACCAAAAATAAAGCGTATTGCTCTTGTGTTTCCTGTGCAGACGATAACTCTGCCGTCAGATGTGGCCCCGTTGCTCTCCGGCTCCTCAGTGCTGAAGGACGTCACGGCAGATCCCGGAGCTCGAGCGGAGCAGCGGTGCGTGTATCGGGAGATGATGCACATCTACGAAAGCTGCAGGTAATGATCATTCACATCTGTGTGTAGAACGAGTGTGTGATGTGAGTGTCAGTCGGGGTTTGAACACTTATAAACATGTGCACTGAAATAAAATAACTGACATGTTTATATTTCAGCCCGTTGCAAAGGCAGCATTTCTCATTTGATTTAGTTTAAATTGATGTATTAAAATTGCTGAAACTAAAACTGAAGTAAAAATGATCATCAACTATAGAGACAGACATTAAAGAAGAGGTTCTTATTGCTTACACAAATCGGTTTTCATCTTTGTTTGTGTTTTATCTCACTGTCATGTTTAAAATGTGTGAATGAATGAATGAAGACTGTAGTTTCCTGTTCTTTAGAGATCTGTTTATTGGTGCCTGAATATTGGTTAAAAATATCACTATATTATTAGCCTCTAGATATCAGTTATTGGTTGTTGTGTGAGTGAGTGAGTGAGTGAGTGAGTGACTCACTCACTCACTCACTCACTCACTCACTCACTCACTCACTCACTCACTCACTCACTCACTCACTCACTCAGACAAACAGAGTGTGTGTGTGTGAGAGAGAGTGTGTATGTGTTAAGTGATGTTTTTTGTAAATGTAAAAACAAAGAAAGTTGTGTATGATGGGTAGGTTTAGGGGTCGGGTTTGTGTGTGTGTGTGTGATGGGTAGTTTTAGGGTCGGGTTATGTGTGTGTGTGATGGGTAGGTTTAGGGGTCGGGTTAGTGTGTGTGTGTGTGTGTGATGGGTACAGGTTTAGGGGTTGGGTTAGTGTGTGTGTGTGATGGGTAGGTTTAGGGTTCGGGTTGTATGTGTGTGTGTGTGATGGGTAGGTTTAGGGGTTGGGTTAGTGTGTGTGTGTGATGGGTAGGTTTAGGGGTCGGGTTATGTGTGTGTGTGATGGGTAGGTTTAGGGGTTGGGTTATGTGTGTGTGTGATGGGTAGGTTTAGGGGTCGGGTTAGGTGTGTGTGTGTGATGGGTAGGTTTAGGGGTCGGGTTAGTGTGTGTGTGTGTGTGTGTGTGTGTGTATGGGTATGTTTAGGGGTCGGGTTAGTGTGTGTGTGTGATGGGTAGGTTTAGGGGTCGGGTTTGTGTGTGTGTGTGTGTGTGTGTGTGTGTGATGGGTAGGTTTAGGGGTCGGGTTAGTGTGTGTGTGATGGGTAGGTTTAGGGGTCGGGTTAGTGTGTGTGTGTGTGTGATGGGTAGGTTTAGGGGTCGGGTTAGTGTGTGTGTGTGATGGGTAGGTTTAGGGGTCGGGTTTGTGTGTGTGTCTGTGTGTGTGTGTGATGGGTAGGTTTAGGGTTCGTGTTTGTATGTGTGTGTGTGTGTGATGGGTAGGTTTAGGGGTTGGGTTAGTGTGTGTGTGTGATGGGTAGGTTTAGGGGTTGGGTTAGTGTGTGTGTGTGTGTGATGGGTAGGTTTAGGGGTTGGGTTAGTGTGTTGTGTGTGTGATGGGTAGGTTTAGGGGTTGGGTTAGTGTGTGTGTGTGATGGGTAGGTTTAGGGGTTGGGTTATGTGTGTGTGTGTGTGTGTGATGGGTAGGTTTATGGGTTGGGTTAGTGTGTGTGTGTGTGTGTGTGTGATGGGTAGGTTTAGGGGTTGGGTTAGTGTGTGTGTGTGTGTGTGATGGGTAGGTTTAGTGGGTTTGGGTGTGTGTGTGTGTGTGTGTGTGTGATGGGTAGGTTTAGGGGTTGGGTTAGTGTGTGTGTGTGTATGGGTAGGTTTAGGGGTCGGGTTTGTGTGTGTGTGTGTGTGTGTGTGTGTGTGATGGGTAGGTTTAGGGGTTGGGTTAGTGTGTGTGTGTGTGATGGGTAGGTTTAGGGGTTGGGTTAGTGTGTGTGTGTGTGTGATGGGTAGGTTTAGGGGTTGGGTTAGTGTGTGTGTGTGTGATGGGTAGGTTTAGGGGTTGGGTTAGTGTGTGTGTGTGTGTGTGATGGGTAGGTTTAGGGGTTGGATTAGTGTGTGTGTGTGTGTGTGTGATAGGTAGGTTTAGGGGTTGGGTTAGTGTGTGTGTGTGATGGGTAGGTTTAGGGGTTGGGTTTGTTGTGTGTGTGTGTGTGTGATGGGTAGGTTTAGGGGTTGGGTTGTGTGTGTGTGTGTGTGATGGGTAGGTTTAGGGGTTGGGTTAGTGTGTGTGTGTGTGTGTGATGGGTAGGTTTAGGGGTTGGGTTAGTGTGTGTGTGTGTGTGATGGGTAGGTTTAGGGGTTGGGTTAGGTGTGTGTGTGTGTGATGGGTAGGTTTAGGGGTTGGGTTAGTGTGTGTGTGTGTGATGGGTAGGTTTAGGGGTTGGGTTAGTGTGTGTGTGTGTGTGATGGGTAGGTTTAGGGGTTGGATTAGTGTGTGTGTGTGAGATAGGTAGGTTTAGGGGTTGGGTTAGTGTGTGTGTGATGGGTAGGTTTAGGGGTCGGGTTTGTTTGTGTGTGTGTGTGTGTGTGTGATGGGTAGGTTTAGGAGTCGGGTTTGTGTGTGTGTGAGATGGGTAGGTTTAGTGTAAGGGGACAGTCAGAATATACAGTTTGTACAGTATAAAAACCATTATCTATGAAATATCCCTAAATAACATGAAAACCCACGTGTGTGCGTGTGTGTGTTGAGGCGGAGCGGCTCAGTCAGCAGGTGTGGGCGGCAGAACTGTGTGAGCGAGAGCGTGATCTTCAGCGGAGAGAAAACACACTCGTGCAGCAGCAGAACAGCGCTCACAGACTCCGAGTCGTGGAGGAGGAGATGCTCAGACGAGTACAGGTCACGACCTTACCGTATTATACTACTGTGTGTGTGTGTGTGTGTGTGTGTGTGTGTGTGTGTGTGTAGAAGACTAAAGCTCAGTTCGCGTGCAGGTCTCGCTTCACGTCACAAAACATGCATTTCTTTAAACTATACAGATGGTTTCAGTGCAGCTTCACCTACGGCTGCACTATATATCGAAATATCGCAAATGTATATATCGCAACAGCTCATATAATCTGTACATGAACAAAAGAGAACATCACTCTCTGCTCTTGGATAAATAACTGTTGTAGCTTTAGTAGGGATCAGATTTAACTGGGACAGTGAAAACTAAGCAGTGTCTTACATTTACATTTGATTATTCAGTTTCTGTTGTTAAATAACCCTCATGTAGGATCACCTCGAACTCTCTAAGCTTTACTCTGGTGTTAATAACACTGTTCCTTTAAGACTCACAGAGCTGATTCACAGAGCTGATTCACAGAGCTGATTCATATGAGTCATATGATGATGCTGCTTTACGATCATTTTTGGAACAATGAAAAACATCATCCATCGTTCCACTAAAGGGTTTGAAGGGTGACCTTACGACAATGAACCGTTCACAGAGAGTGTGTGAGTATGTGTGAAACAGCATCCAGAAGCTGTAGCGATGCTTTCTTGCCACAAAAAGAATGTGAAACACGTGTGTAGGTTATATAATTTAAAATCTATTTTAAAGATAATTTACATAGCAAATATGAGACTGACTCCAAATCTTGTGTTCCTACAGCAATATCAGCAGGAGACACATGAGCTGGAAGCTGCGCTAAAGCAGAAGAACAAAGAGAATAAGAGGATGAGGTCCAGTTTTGATTCCATGAAGGAATTAAATGATTCTATGAAGAAACAAGTGTGTAATACATACATATATATTTATTGGTTGATTTATTTTATTGTTTCTCTTATTTATCTCTGTGATGATGAGTAACGAGTGTGTTTGCTCAGATTAATGAGGTCAGTGAGCAGAACAGGAAGTTGGAATGTCAGTCTCAGAAAGTTCAAGCTCGGCTGGAGAACCTGCAGGTACGTGACGAGCACTTGCACAGTTTTATATTAATGTTGAAAACGTTTTTTGTTGCTTCATATTTTTGTAGAAACTACGATACATTACCATTCTATGGAAGCTTGTTTCCGCCACTGAATAAAAAATTTAATTGCGAGAAATGAAGTCAGAATTGTGAGAAATAAAGTTGCAATTGCGAAATATAAAGTCACAATTCTGAGATATAAAGTCGCAATTCTGAGAAATAAAGTCGCAATTCTGAAAATAAAGTCGCAATTGTGAGAAATAAAGTCACAATTCTGAGAAATAAAGTCGCAATTGCTGAGATATAAAGTTGCAATTCTGAGAAATAAAGTTGTAATTCTGAGAAATAAAGTCACAATTCTGAGAAATAAAGTCGCAATTCTGAGAAAATAAAGTCGCAATTCTGAGAAATAAAGTCACAATTCTGACAAATAAAGTCGCAATTCTGATAAATAAAGTTCGCAATTCTGAGAAATAAAGTCACAATTCTGTGAAAATAAAGTCGCAATTCTGAGAAAATAAAGTCGCAATTCTGAGAAATAAAGTCGCAAATTCTGACAAATAAAGTCGCAGTTCCGACAAATAAAGTCGTAATTCTGACAAATTAAGTCGCAATTCTGAGAAAAAAGTCGCAATTCTGAGAAATAAAAGTCGCAATTCCGAATAATATAGTCGTAATTCTGATAAATAAAGTCGTAATTCCGAGAAATAGTCGTAATTTTGACAAAATAAAGTTCGTAACTCTGATAAAATAAAGTCGCAATTCTGAGAAAATAAAGTTGCAAGTCGCAATTCTAGAGAAAATAAAGTTGCAATTCTGACGAATAAAATAAAGACACAATTGTGAGAAATGAAGTTCGCAATTGTGAGAAATGAAGTCGCAATTGTGAGAAAATGAAGTTCGCAATTGTGAGAAATGAAGTTGCAATTGTGAGAAATGAAGTACGCAATTGTGAGAAAATAAAGTTGCAATTGTGAGAAAATAAGTCGCAATTCTGAGAAATAAAGTTGCAATTCCAATAAATAAGTCGCAATTCTGACAAATAAAGTCGTAATTCTGACAAATTAAGTCGCAATTCTGACAAATTAAGTTGCAATTCCGAAAATAAAGTTGAATTCTGAGAAATTTTCGCAATTCTGACAAATAAGTCGTAATTCTGATAAATTAAGTCGCAATTCTAAAAAAATAAAGTCGCAAGTCGCAATTCTGAGAAATAAAGTTGCATTTGTGAGAAAATAGACAGAATTGCGAGATGTAAAACTCGCAATTGTGAGAAAAAAAAGTCAGAATTGTGAGATAAAAAGTCGCAATTACCTTTTTTATTGTTTATTAAGTGGTGGAAACAAGATACCATTCAAATGTTTGGTGCAAGCACAATTAAAAAAAAGAGTAATTCATATTTTTATTCACCAAGGACACATTTAATTAATCAAAAGGGATAGTTTCAAATAAATGCTGTTCTTTCAAACTTTCTATTCATCAAAGAATCCTGAAAAATAAAATGTATTGCATGTTTCCACAAAACCAGTAGGAAACTTCAACATTGCTAATAATCATAAATGTATCTTGAGCATTAAATCATCATATTAGAGTGATATCTGAAGAATCATGTGACACTGAAGACTGGAGTAATGATGCTGAAAATACAGCTTTAATCACAGGAATAAATTACAGTTTAACTATATATTCACATAGAAAACAGCTGGAATAATATTTCACAATTTATTGTATTTTTAATCAAATAAATGGAGCCTTGATGAGCACAAAAGACTCTTTTAAAAACATTAAATATCTTAATGTTATATAAATATATACAAGTTTATTGAATAGGATAAACCCCTTGAGATTAACCTCTTGCGTTTTGAGGGGGTCCGAATTTACAATACAATACAGAACAAGGGACAAATCAAACACATTATAATAATATATTAAGACATAAACAATACCACAATCAACACACTACAACAAAAACGACAACAACTAAAAAAAAAAGAAAAAATAAGTTTTTAAGTGAAACCACCTGATTGCCAAAATATTTGCAAAAAACTAATATTTGCCAGCAAAAACATAACATAGAAAAAAAATAAGTGAGTTGTAAATTATATACAGGTATAGCATCATCTGAAACATCAACAATTTAGCTCAAAATAAGACAAACTGTTTTTAAATATGTAAAATGATGTTAGATGTTTAATGATCGGTAGTGAATATATATTTAGAATAATTGAACTTAGATAACCTGCTACTTCTCCTGTTTTTGTTTTCACAGAGAAGTACTGAGTCCTTCACGACACAGGGGCCGAGAGACTGCTGTTCCCAAAGCCTGCAAACCAGAAAATCTCTGTCAAATAAAGCAGCAGGAAAGGTGAGTCAAGCGCAAACCGTCAACGAACACTGTTCTCAGTTCTCGGTCGTGGGCTTGATTTAATTAGCGTGTGTGTGCTGTGATTGGACCATTCAATCAGAATAGTCACTGGCATGCTGGGAAACTGTAATGGCTACCGAGGATAAGTGAAGCTCCTTTAACATCATTAACGAAAACATTCTGGCAATGTTCAAACGTTCTTCCAGTAAAAATATTGTTTGTTCCCGAACCTCAAGGAATATCCATGTCATAATAATAATAATAATTCATTACATTTATATAGCGCTTTTCTAGACACTCAAAGCGCTTTACATAGAAGGGGGGAGTTCCTAAACCACCACCAATGTGCAGCAAATTTTGATATTTTTAGGTCAAACCGTTCTTGTCTGTCAATCATATAATGCAGGTCTATGGTCACCACCTCAAAGAGCATGCACAGAGAAGTCCAGATTAAATGATTTAATGACTCGTAAATGTAAGTACACATTGATGGCCTAAGACACGAACACGAGCTGGTGTGTGTAGAAAATGAACTGTATTTATATCGTTTTACCTCTTGTAACCACAGCCACAAAAGTACCCGTGCCCTCAGATCACTTGGACGTGACTGTGATTACAAGGGGAAAAGACGATATAAATACTGTTCGTTTTCTCACACAAACCGCTCGTTTTCGTGTCTTAGGCCATCAATGTCTACTTACATTTACGAGTCATTTAATCATGTTTAATTTGGACTTCTCTGTGCATGCTCTTTGAGGTGGTGACCATAGACCTCCATTATATGACTTGACAGACAAGAACGGTTTGACCTAAAAATATCAAAATTTAAACTACTGTAGAAACAAAGACACATGTAAACTCCCCTTGAAACAAAGGATCAAACTTCATCAGCCCTCTGCTTCTCATCGGGGTTGAAAGACATGCTGTAACGTTTACCTCTGAGAACAGTCAATTTTTAATAACATTCTGAAAATCATTAACATAATTTATACATCGTTCATTAACAACGTTTTAGATTAGACGTTTATTCAGTGTTTTTAAAGATTATTACTTGTTTTAAAAGCTGAATGTTTTTGTAGATACTGAAAGTTCTGTATTCTTGTGAATGTTTGTCAGGCTTAACTGTCCTTTGGCCGTTAGTACAGCTTAGCTGCGGTTTCTGTTGCAATTGAGTTCGTGAGACTGTCAGCTTGCAGAGGTAAGATCGGTGTCAAATCCTCATGAACACCCTACGCCCATTCTATGCTGCATGAGAGATGTGCCAAGGTTAGTCATTGTCCATGATCTTATTGCATTTCTGACTAAGAGCCTAACTGATTTCTGAAGGACAGCTGTCAATTTACAAATACTAGTTTGTTGTCAAATTCATATTTTAATATTTGGGGCCGAGAATATATCTTACTTTTATTATCAACCTTATTTCATTATCAGAAGTTACACTGACAAAAGTATTAACAGATTTCCTAACATAAAGTTTATTTGTAGTCTATTTATGAGTTTTAACTAAAATAATATGATAAAGCATTTACAAACTGATACTACAACACTCAGGCACATTTCTAAGCATAAAACCTATCATATTAGAGTGATTTGTGGTAGGATCATGGTGACACTGAAGACTTGCAGTAATGATGCTTGAAAATTCAGCTTTTTTTCAGAGGAGATAAATTACATTTTAATTATATTAACATAAAAAAGTCATTTTAAATTGTCATAATATTTCATCAATATTACTGTGTTTTTTGTGTATTTTTTATCAAAAAATTGCAGCCTTGGTGAGCAGAAGAGACTTCTTTTAAAAACATAAAAAAGTCTTACCGATCTTAACCTTTCAACCGGTAACGTGTATATCGTTCATTAAACATTTTAATTAGACGTTTCATCCAATGTTTTAAAAATTATTACTTGTTTTAAAACCTGATGTTTTTATAATCTGGGTTGTTGCTGTGTGTTTGTCAGGCCGCTGTCCTCGGGCCATCAGTGAAGCTGCTGGCGGTTCTGTTGGATTGGGTCGTGGACTGTCAGCTCTACAGAGGTCAGAGATGGGTCAAATTCCACGAACACCCTACGCCCTTCACCTGCATGAGAGATGTGCCAAGGTTAGTCATTATCCATGTCTTATGGCATTCTGAACTGACAGCCTATAACGAATTTTGAAGGCCAATACTGATACAAATATTTTTTGGTTTTAAAATCCACATATTGGCCTAAATATTTTTCTTTTTTTTCCTTTTTTTCAGAAGACGCACTACAAAATATTAACAGATTTCTCCTAACATTAGTTATTTGTAGTTATTTATGAGTTTTAACCTAAAATAATATGATAAAGCATTTTAAAAAGAAGCTTGTTTCTTTTATTGTCACAACAGAACAGACTGATGATTGTGGCATTAGCTAGCTTTGTGGTTCGCTGAGTCTATGATGAGCCATAATTTAGCAATGGATAACGTCATAATGCAAATTGTAAAACATACATTTTCAATATAACAGGCCAAGGAGATGATGATACGCTCATTGCTATAACTGTCACGTGCTATTAAGAAATACTTCAGTCACATTGTCAAAAGTTAAAAGGACAGTCAGTCAACTACACTGTAACAACGTAACGTAACTATTACTAGCTAATTCCGCTTCACTCTCGGCTTATTTAACAGCAGCAAAACTGGACATGATAGTCACATGTTTATTTGAGTTAGAGAACCGATGGGGATCTTCTTTTAATTGTTATTCAAGCAATGTATGTCTCGTGGACTAACTCAATCGAGTGTTGCCAACAGGGACGGTGTAGTAGTGCCCTCTGGTGGACAAACTATACAACTCCAACACTCATTACATGGTTCAAATCAAGCGTGTTTCGTCCGTTTTATTTTATTTTTGAAATATTAATTTATCGGCCATTATAACTGCCGATACCGATAGTTTGGAAAATGCCTAATATCAGCCTGCCGATAAATCGGTTTGGCTCTAATTCGCGATGCAGAACCAGGAAGCACTGCCCTGTGTTCACTGAGATTCGAGAATAAAGTTGTTATTTTTTTTGCACAATAAAGTATTTTTGTTGCTTCATAACATACATTTGAACCACTGTAGTCACATGGACAATTATAACGATTTCTGGGCCTTGAATGTGGTAATTAAATTGCTGTCAAGAAAGCTCTCAAATGTCATTGAAAATATCTTACTTTGTGTTCTGAAGATGAACGAAGAAGTCTCGCATGTTTGGAACGGCGAGGGCTTATATTTTTGGGTGACAGGTAAAGGGTTAAAGGTCGATTCTGAGTTCACGGGTTCTCCAACATGTTTTTAAAACATTTCTATTAAACATTTCAGTATTATGGAACAGCTGAACTTAAAGATAAATGTATGATAGTTGTGCATGAGGTGATTGTGAAGCGTATCCTGTGATTACTGTGATGTCGTCAGGCGCTGCCCGTGCTGGTGGAGCATCTTCATCAGGCGTCTGTGATGGAGTCGTCTCTCCTGCTGTCTCTCATCCGCTGTATCTACTGTTGTCTGATGCTTCTGGAGCGCAGCACACAGGTACCAAACACACACATGGCCACATCACACACTAAATCAGAGAGAGAGAGAGAGGTAGAGAGACTTTAAACCCCTTTTATTTAAAGCAATTTAGGGTTTAAGACAATTCTTATACAAAATTCATCACATAAAACAACCATTTTACCAAATATAAACTAGAGCTTCCATTCACACTCACAGTCACCAGTGCCTCTCACACACACACCCCATCTCCACTCAAACAAAGCAACACTATCAGTGTATTTGTAATATGTATGCTCAATGGTCACTCGAGATTCTATCTAAAGACCTAAACACAGCTTCCATATCAACTTCCTGTCCTGCATTTTTACACTGGTGGGATTTTAAAATGGCTAACTTAGCTTGGCCAATTAAAAATTGGCAAGAACTCATTGTTGTTGCCATGACCTTATATATATATATATATATATATATATATATATATATATATATATATAGGGAGAGAGAGAGATAGAGAAAGAGAAACCCCTTTCATATAGAGCTGAAACACTGAATTGACTCCTCTTTCGTGTTTACTCTGCCCTTGAACGGACACATAAACAATTTCTCTCTCGGCTTATGTCAATAAGTGAAGTGTTGAGAAACCCGGATGTTTCGCATACATCTTATTAGATGTAGTCTCAAAAGATAATATAATAATATATTATATATTAATATATTAATTATATTTATATATTAATTATATTATTATTATATTATAATATAATATATAATAATATAGATAGTCTAATAATATCAGTGTCATTAATACAAATAAAATAAAGTCCAATAATAACAACAACAATGATAAAAAAAAACAACATTAAATCAAGGCAGGAAATGCTTCATCATCATCAATCATCATCTCTCACAGTTCAGTTTCCATATCCTTTAGATCAAAGGAAGCTGCTTAAATCACAAGTTAAAAAAAAAAAAAAACTTAAAACAAAACTTTTGTAAAAAGCATTTCCACTTTTCCTAATGTATTATTATTAGATGTTTATTCCATTTCATTCAGGCAGTCGGACGGAACACCCCAGTGCCTGCAGTAATGTGTGTTTTAACGCCACATCTTGGTCTCTCTTCAGCACGCTGTGCCTGACGTCCACGCTGAGGAGGCTGGGTGACGAGGTGTCTCGAGGATCATGTGACCCGGCTCGCCCGCGTGTGTGTCCACTGTTTAAGAGCTCCTGCCTTCACACACGCTTTCTGTGCAGCCTCATCATCATCAAAACCGTCAGTCAAGGTCAAACCAGTCCAGACATGGTGCTTTTCTACAATACACAGTGTCTCAAAGCAGCTTTACAGTCATAACAGGATAATAATAATTTCTAGAAGAAAATCGTGTCCTAGTCCAGCTTAGTGATGTTTCATTTTTGTTGTAAAAAAGTTATTTAGTTCATTTATATATATATATATATATTACACACACACGCTCGTGATTATGAGCAATTGTTGTTCTTGCATGTGTTTGATGTGACTGTGCAGCAGGTGGCAGTGTTGTACACGAGTCTGCAGTTTATATGGTTAAAACAACATTCCATTTTCCATTAATAAATAGTCTATTTCTGACACCAAAAGTCATAAAACAATTGGAGATGCATCATGGAAATGAATAACATGTTGAAGTCATGAACATTCCTATAGAAATGGCTAAAGCTGCATTAATGTCTACATAAATGTCTCTTCAACACGAGTCTAATCTCAATTCTACTGTTTAAGTCTTCAATCAGAAAGTCTCATGGCATTAAATGTTGCACGCACAACACAAGATGCAAATCATCCTCGTTTTCCAGCACAAATATCGAAACACTCTTAAATCAAGAGACATTTACTGGAGAAGCAAATTCAATAACGTAGTATAATACGATTTATCATACAAAAATAAATAAAGATTCCTTGAAAAGTGCATTTATATTGCAGTGCTAAATATGAATGATTCTGTGTTTATTTATACATTTGAATTTTTATATATTTCTACAGCGCTACAGATCATTCAAGGCAGCGTCACTGCGATAAACAGGAAAATAATGGAATTATTAATGCAAACTTGATCAAATATGAGATATTCAGCTGTAAACGATAGTGTTAGTACTCTGATCAGTGTTGATTTAGTTCAGTTTAATGACTGTAAAGTTCATTATGAAACAAGTTAAATGCAGCAATGACAGGAGTGTCATTATCCAAAGCAAGGCAAGTTTATTCAAGTGCTTTACACAGAAAGGAATTAAAATAATCACAAGATAAAGCAAGGAAAATTAAAACGGTTATACAAGACACAGTTATATAATGAATTAAAAGAGTAAAAAGAGGATACATAGATATACTTCTCATGTGGGAAAATACCGGTGTATCATTTTTGCATCTATCCATCATAAAAGTGCATCTATTTATGATAAAAGTGCATCTATCCATCATAAAAGTGCATCTATTTATGATAAAAGTGCATCTATCCATCATAAAAGTTCATCTATCCATCATAAAAGTGCATCTATGCATCATAAAAGTGCATCTATCCATCATAAAAGTGCATCTATTTTTGATAAAAGTGCATCTATTTATGATAAAAGTGCATCTATCCATCATAAAAGTGCATCTATTTATGATAAAAGTGCATCTATTTATGATAAAAGTGCATCTATCCATCATAAAAGTGCATCTATTTATGATAAAAGTGCATATATTTATGATAAAAGTTCATCTATCCATCATAAAATATCTATTTATGATAAAAGTGCATCTATCCGTCATAAAAGTGCATCTATTTATGATAAAAGTGCATTTATCCATCATAAAAGTGCATCTATCATCATAAAAGTGCATCTATTTATGATAAAAGTGCATCTATCATCATAAAAGTGCATCCATCCATCATAAAAGTGCATCTATCATCAGTAAAAGTGCATCTATCATCATAAAAGTGCATCCATCCATCATAAAAGTGCATCTATCATCATAAAAGTGCATCTATCATCATAAAAGTGCATCTGTCCATCATAAAAGTGCATCTATCCATCATAAAAGTGCATCTATCATCATAAAAGTGCATCTATCCATCATAAAAGTGCATCTATCATCATAAAAGTGCATCTATCCATCATAAAAGTGCATCTGTCCATCATAAAAGTCTAAATGAAGGTGTCTTGACTTGTTCTCCTGTAGTGGACGTTCTGGCTCAGGCTGTAGACGTGTTGTCGTGTGCGGTGCGGACCGATGAAGGACAGGCGTTGTTCCTGGAGTACCGGGCTCTGCCGGTGGTTCTGGTTCTGCTGAGAGGAGGGAGTCCGGGTCTGCTGGCTCGGTCCACAGCGGTGCTGACACAGATGAGCTCAGAGTCACGTGAGAAACGCTTCATGATACACACCGCTGTGTGATGTCCTCTATACTGAAGTGTGTGTGAATCTGCTGTGTGTGTTTGGAGAATCAGGGTTTTCAGTCGTTTAATGCCACGGGCTCCTAAATATGATCTTCCTAATATTTCAAAAGGCGACTGTATATTTTTTTTAGGTATAAAGACCCATTTAATACTGTAAAATATTAATGTTATGAAAATGCGTAAAATATGTTTACACCATTGCATTGCAAATATTTTTTGAATTTAATTTAAGCCAATTTTATTTTTAATCCAATTATTTATTTTAATCAAATGTATTCACATATTTCAATCCAATTGCATTTATTTTATTTTAATCAAATGCATTTATGTTTTTAAATATTTTTATTTAAATAAATAAATACATATTTATTTATTATTGAAAAGAATTTCTTTTCAATTAATTTAATTTAAATTTTAATTAAATGCATTTAAGGTTTTTTATTTAAATAAATGTTTACTTGCTTATTATTTATTGAAAACAAGTATATTTGTTTTGGCCTTTAATATATTGTATTAAAATATATTTATTTAAAAAATAGTTATTTAAATCAATTTGAATTTATTTAAATAAATTATCATTTATAATAATTATATAAATAGTTTTAATCAAATGTTTTATTTAGTTGTTTTTATTTATTTCAACCTAATTTTATGATCATTTTATTTAATCAATTTTTTTTTTACTTTTTCATGGACCCAAGCACTCCCTGTGGGTCACTGAACTCCAGTTTGAAAACCAGAGCATTCTTGATTTAATTGAGTCATGGTCTTTGTGGTTCAGTAATGGCTTTACTGGCGGTGTACAGTATCAGGTCACTGATGTGATTTTGATGTGGTGTTGCTCATGTTCAGGCCCGCTGGACTGTGAGCTGGTGAGAAACACTCATGAATCGTAAAGTCAGTGCGTTTACGAGAAGGGCTAGGAATGTGCCTTTCACTTTCTTACCCGTGACACTGAACAGACGTGTGTAGCGCGAGCACTTTACAGTGAGCTGGCCTGGCAATTAGGGAGCTTTACAGGAGGATAATTATGGGAACGTGTGAAGGGTGGAGCGCGAGGTCACGTCTCAAGGTCAGCTGTGGTTGTCTGGTCGAAGCTTTAATGTGCTCCATGTGTCCTAAATCAGCTCAGACTGAAGACTTTAACAGACGGCCTGAGATCAGACTCACGTTAGACCTGTAAGAGAGGTCGGACCCACAAGCAGAAGTTCAGAAATAAAGGATTAGTTCACTTTAAAATGAAATCTCCATGATTTACTCACCCTCAACCCATCCTAGGTGTATGTGACTTTGAACAAATCTTTTATCAAGTCATTTGGTTCATTCAATGAACGAAATGAACAAATTGACTCGGGAAAAGATTCGTTCATTTTGATGAACGAGTTTGAACAGGAGAGTCACGAACGCGCATCACAGAACAGAGCAAGACGAGCATTTGAGCTCACTTGTATATTTAAACATCATATTTCAGAAAACTGTTTTCATGGAAGGCCGTTTCTGTGTCTGTGTGTCTCATAACCGGATTCCTCTTTCATCTACAGTATTGTGAGACTCGAGTGTGAATGTTTTCTGCTCATCTAGATTAGAGGAAGTGTTTCACACAAACGCTTTAAAGCCATGAACCCACTCCAGACGATATTACAGAGTTTTCCACAACCGAGAGTCCCTGAGTATTGTCTTCTGTTCATCAGGGTCGCTGTCGGCTTTTCTGGATCAGTGCAGCACTGAAGACTTCTTCCGCTGCGCCTCGGTGTTCCTCCGTAACCCTCGCGTGGAGCCGTCGCTGGTGGAGAAGATGCTCATGCTGCTCCAGAAGCTCTCCAGTATCCGGTGAGGGTCTCCTCCTATAACACTGGGGGTTTCAAACGGGTCCAGGGGCCAAATCTGTGTAATAAAACAATAAATAATAACTAAATAAAATAAAAAACACATTTGATTAAAAACAAATCACATTTGATTCAAATCAGTAATAAATTAATACATTGTTATAAAATTTTAATAAATAAAAAAACATTTAAATAATAAATAAAAATAAGATTAACCAATTTACTAACAAAATAATTAAATTTAATTGTAAAAAATAAAATAAATCAAATTAATACATTTGAATCAATGAATTTAAATAAATAAATATATTTATTTATTTAGTTAATTGGTTCAATCTTTTAATTTATTATTTATTTAAATAATATTTTTAAATTTGAGTAACTGAAGAAAAACATTAAACTAAATCACATTTGATTATAATAACTAATACATTAATGAAGTTAAATAAGTAAATGTTACAATAAATAAAAATAAGATTAAACCAATTACCTAAATAAATTCATTTTATTTAAATAAATAAAAAATTAAGATTAATCACAATTGATTTAAATAACTAATAAAGTAATAGATTTGAATAAAACACATTTAAATAAATATAAAAATGTAATTTAAATAAATAATTAATACAATTAAACTAAATAAATCACATTTGATTCAAATAGTTAATAAATTAATATATTTGAATACAATACAATAAAATAAATAGAAATATAAAAATAATGAAATTGATCAAGATAAAAATGATTAAAAAAATTATCACATTTGATTCAAATAGCTAATTACATTTGATTTAAAGTAAATTAATAAATAAATACAATTTAATTCGCCAAATAATATTTTACACAATATTCAATCATAATATATATATTTTTACATTATCTTTATGCATGAAGTCCCATTAGTTTAGTTTGGTTTTTATAAACGGTGTCAAGAAAGAACTCATTGAGAGAGTGCAGTTCTTCCTGTCGGTCCTGTTGAAGAGGACTCAACTGTAGGTCATGTGTGTATTGGAAGGTTCATCTGCGATTCTGTTTGTTTGCAGGAAGAACAAGCGTCTGTTTGAAGTGTCGTCGCTGCATTTGTTGCTGCAGGAGATGCACCGAACCGCTGACCGTTCTCAAGCCTTCCTCAACATCAACCTCAGCTCCATCCTGCTCAATCTGGGCATGCTCACACGCTCATAACACACTCATAACATGTTGCCCATTGTGCTGAATGTGTCTTTCACACTGAACTGGATGATTACATCATCTGAGCTCCTAAAAGAACGCTGCACTGTGTGTGAATTCTCCTGGAGTCGTGTCACAGATCTGAGATCTGTAGGTTATCAGTGAGGGTTTGATGTCTTCTGTGTGGAAGGTCAAACGCTGTCTTTTGTGTTTCAGTGCAATTTTATTTATTTTTGTATACATTGAAATAATGAATTAGAATTTTTATGCTGCAATGATTAACTCAATTAAACTGGTCTCTGATTAGATTAGTGACGTTGTTTCATTTAATCATGCATTGCAAAAATATTTTCGCCTAAATTTAAGATTTTTGCATCTGAATTGCATTGCAAATTTCCGTAATGCGATGCATATTTGTCGGATCATGCATAAATGAAACAGGTGCGATTTTCTTTAATAGTAATAATAAACTGAATGTGCTGTAACATGTTTATCATTGATGCATTTCTGTCTTGTACATTTTAACTAACTGAATATTGCTTGTTGCACAGCAAGACATATTTGTGCATACTTAATTTCAATTTAAATAAATGCACTTTTCAGTTCAGAAATCCTGCCTGTTTAATGTATGCATGGCCTTAAGTTCAACTAATTCAAATTAATAGAAATTTTATAAGCAATTAAATCTTACATTTATGTGTTTATATGACTCAATGGTTGATTATTCACATAACTCCTCTATAACATGATTGTTTAAAGTGTTGCAGTGTTTTCAAACAGGTTTCCTCATGATACTCCCCTGTCTGTCATTGGTCAGTTCCACAGGTGAACACACGTGATTGGTTAAGCCAGAAGTGGACATGTCTAACTCTTTAAACTCAAACTGAACGGAATTACTTGTAAGGATTTTATTGTCTCCAAATATTGTTTTAACAGTCATTTATGTGGTTAAAACACCCCTTGTTTCGTCTCTATTATTCAGATGTCCATTGCGCGCACGTGGAGCGCCTCTGTTCCGTTCTCCTTCAGTCGGATGTTGTGTGTGAGTGTGTTTTCGAGCTGGTCCGGTCGAGCTGGACTGGCGTTTGGTTTTCCCCCTCTTCTGTCACATTGTTTATCAGCATGATGAATGTTAGCGAGGGTGAATGAGTTCCAGGCCTGCGCACACACTGATGTTTCGTCCAGATGGAGCTGGGTTTGGTTTGGACTGGACCGAACGTCTCCGAGAGTCTGTTCTCAATCACATGTTCCTGCTGTAATGACGAAACCCTCTGCTAGACACTGAATCTCTATAAAGGTAGAGTTGCTTTAAAGCTGTATTACGCACATGTGACGTAATATTAAAGATTTGAAGTGTTGATTTCTTGTGGTAGGAATATTGGCTGTCTGAGAAAGGACTTAATTCTCCATCTCGTCGTCTTCTGTAGTGTCTTCAAGGTGATCTGCGTCATCTCTAGCGTCAGCGAACAGACCCGTTCTCCAGTGTGTTTGGTCACGAGTCGTTTTAGGATATTTTCAGCTAAAGTGAGTAAAGAACAGGTCACACAGGTCATACTTCATAGAAACTGTCATTGAGATGAATGAGAACACTAACAGATAAACATTTATTACACTTTTCACTTCTATACACACACGTGATTTATAGAAACAAGCACACTAAGTTAATGTTCACAAATACACAAATATGAATTTTACAAAATTATATAAAATACATTTTTACTATATATATATAGACCATTTTGCTAAGATGTAAACAACACTGGTCCAGAAGCACTTCCTGTTTCAGTTTTTTAACACTACATAAAAGCTGGGATAAAATACAACCAACAGAACATTTAAAACTGAATCAAAAAGTTAAACAACATCTTTAAGATGTTTTCTTTACACGTGAAATTAAACAGTTACAAACTGAAACAGGAAGTGTTTCTGGACCAGTGTTTACATCTTGCAAAATGGTCTATAAGGGGTTTCTATTTTACGAAGCCCTGAACCGCAAGGTGAGGAAAAAAAGTAAGTAAACTTATCTTGTTATTTCGACTTAAGTTGTTATTTCGACATAATATCTGTTATTAGACATATCATCGTTATTTCAGACTTATTTCGACATAATATCAGTATCAGACATATCTCGATAATTTTGACTTAAGTCTTTATTTCCACATAATGTTCGTATTACACATATCTCGATAATTTCGACTTAGTCGTTATTACAACATATCTCATTATAACGACAATATCTTGTTTTTCCACTTAATAAGTCGTTATTTCCACATAATATCTCGTATTTCGACATATATCGTTATTACAACATAATATCTCGTTATTACGACATATCTCGTTATTTCAGACTTAAGTCGTTATTTCCACATAATATGTCGTATTTCGACATATATCGTCATTACTGACATAATATCTTCGTCATTACGACATATCTGTTATTTCGACTTAAGTCGTTATTTCCACATAATGTCTCATATTACGAACAAGTCGTTATTACGACATGTCTCGTATTACGACATATCTTGATATTACGACATATGTCATTATTTCGAACATCTTGTTATTTCGACACTTAAGTCTGTTATTTCAACATAATATCTCGCATTACGACATATCTCGATTATTTGACATATTGTCATTTCAACATCTTTGTTATTTCGACATAATATCTCGTTATTAGACATATCTCGTTATTTCGACTTAAGTCGTTATTTCCACATAATGTCTCATATTACGACAAGTCGCTATTACGACATGTTCGTATAACGACATTTCTTGATATTACGACATATCTCGATTCTATTTCGACATCTTGTTATTTTGACATATCTTGTTATTTCGACTTAAGTCGTTATTTCCACATAATGTCTCGTATTACGACAAGTCGTTATTACGACATGTCTCATATTACGGCATATGTTGATTTACAGACATATCTTGTTATTTTGACATAATATCTCGTTATTAGACATCTCGTTATTTCGACTCAAGTCGTTATTTCCACATAATGTCTGAATATTCGACATATCTTGTTACTTTTGACATATTTTATTTCGACTTAAGTCGTTATTTCAACATAATAAACTCGCATTACGACATAAGTTGTTATTACGACATATCACGTTATTTCAACATAAGTTGTTATTTCGACATAAATATCTTATTTCAAATAATAAGGGGTGCATTCTAATATGCATTAAGCTACATTTAGCGTTCCTATAATAAGTTTCTATGCTATTTTAATATACTTTAAAGTGTAATTTATTCCTGTGTATTTTCATCATCATTACTCCAGTCTTTAGTGTCACATGATCCTTTCAGAAATCACTATGATATGAGGATGTGATGATAAAGACACATTTATGATTATTATTAATGTTGAAAACCATTCAGTGCTGCTTCATATTTTGTCGGAACCTGTGATATTCAGGATTCTTTGGTGAATTAAAAGTTTAAAAGAACAGTATTTATTCAAAACAGAAATATTTTCTAACAATATAAATCCGTAACATTTTTAATACATTCTTGATGAATAGAGTATTAATTTCTTTTAAAACAGGAAAAAAACTTCTGAACCCCAAACTTATATTGTTACAAAAGATATCTATTTTAAATAAATGCTATTCTTTTTAAACTTTTTATTCATCAAAGAATCCTAAAAATGTATCACAAGAAAAAAAAATTAAGCAGCACAACTGTTTCCAACATTGATACGAAATCCTCATATTAGAGTGATTTCTGGAGGATCGTGTGACAATGAAGACTGGAGTAATGATGCTGAAAATTCAGCTTTGCATAAAATAAATAAGTTATATTTTAAAGTATACTAAAATAGAATAACAGCATTATTTTAAATTGTAATAATATTTCACAATATTTAATTTTTAATGTTTTTTATTATTATATGTCTTCTTTCAACAACATTAAAAAATAGTAATGCTTCCAAACTTTTGACCGTGTGTATTATATACATATATATTTATTTTAAAATAAATGTTAATGTTATACAATGACTGTAGTTCCAGGTGCACGTCATGTATTTATTAATGTAGTCATGATTAATGTACTCAGATTTAATGTAGTCATGCTGAAGTCATGCTTAAATGAGTATTTATAGTGTTTTGTACTGATTTGTGGTTCTCGGTGACACATCATAGTTTTATGGCATTAAAATGAGAGGAAAAAAGGGGCAAAAAATGCCAGCGGAGAGAATGTTTTATTGGCACAGTATTGAGTTTCAGAGCATCTTTTATTAGTTTAATAAGCAGCCGACGGTTATAAGTAGCTCTGATTCCCTCACTGATCTGTCAAAAGTCTGATTTATTCCTTTTCATTAGTTCAAGACTAGTGTTTAAATGCTTCATGAGCTCGGTTTCATTTCTGCGTTTGAGACGTGCGACAGAACGCTGGTTTGTGTGATTTATATCGGTGGATTCTTGGCTGACTGTAGCGGCAGTGAAAGCCATGTTTCAGGCTGTGTTTGTCCTCATTAAACATTTATTTACATTTTAAAGTGTTCATACTTCAGCAGCCATATCATTATAGTTCCCCATCTCTATAACGGCAGTGACCACTGCGCATATAAAGCCACACGCAGCCCGACTCTGATTATAGGCTGTGGTGTCAGGCCTCGGCGTTATGAACTGAAAGACCAAACAAGACTTATCTGGGCTCTAAACTGTGAGTTATAGGCGATGTGTGAACTTTGACAGGTTGATGATGATGTTGCATTACAGCTGTACAATGAGCACTGATCATCACATGACCGGATGTAATGAGCCCTCAGTGGATGTTTTTGCTCATTGTGTCTTATTTGAAATGTACTGAACACATATATACATCTACTGTAATTATAAATCATGTGAATGAGTTTTCTTTAGCTGCTAAATAGTTATTTAGAGGGCTGTCAACGATTAATCGCATCCAAAATAAGTTTGTGTTTACATAATATATGTGGGTGCACTGTGTATAATTATTTTATCTATATAAATACACACACATGCTTGTATATATTTAAGAAATATTTTCATGTACATACTGCATATAGATTTATAAATAATTTATATTATATATAAATATAAATATTTTATATATAACTAATATTTTGTTCTTAAATATACATTCATGTGTGTGTATTTATATATATGAAGAGTAAAAGCCTCTAAATGCCATTTGAAATTTTCTTCTAAAATGACCATTTTTATCAAGCTTGTATATTTAAGTTCAGTAATTTCACTTAAATGACAATTAATAGGTAATCTTTATTGCCATTTAAGTGAAATTACTGAACTTAAATATACAAGCTTGATAAAAATGATAATTTTAGAAGAAAATTTCAAATTGCACTTAGAGGCTTTCTGAACTTATTATATATATATATATATATATATATATATATATATATATATATATATATATATATATATATACACACAAAATAATTATACACAGTGCACACACATATATTATGTAAACACAAACTTTTATTTCAGATGTTGATTAAATCGTTTGATAGCCCTAGTTATTTAGTATTTTTAATTTAGGCCAATAAAAGTCAAGAAAGTGGAGGAAAATCACTAGCTTATATCATGTCTAGTTCATTTGTTACACTGCAAATCAAATTGCGTAGCAGTCTGGGATACAATACCCCAGTATGCATGTGCATTGCATTGTGGGATAAGATACCCATTGCAATGTGAGATACAGTACCTGCATTGCAATTGCATTGGGATACACAGTACCCAGTGTAGTACTTCATCCAAGTACCCATGCAGAGCTACATGTATGTGCACAGCATGCATACTACATAGTGTGATTAGTATGCAAGTATGGCATTTTGAACACAGCCTGAATTCAGTGCAGCAGGAGCTGCAGGTGTGTGTGTGCTGTGTGATGATCACTGGAAGCCAGAAGATCCACTGTGACTTCAACAAACACAAGTGAGTGTTTTTATCTCTACTCTGAACAACTGTGTGTGCTTCAGCTCAGGAAATGTAAACTGTTTCCCATGTTTGTTGGGAAGTGATTGATGATGTTCCTGCAGACGGCAGGTCACTGCACGCAGGCGGCGTCATGCCATTATATCTGAGAGTTTATTTCTGTAAAGCTTTCTTAAAGGAGCAGTTCTGCCCTCATGTACTTCTTTCTTATTAGTGTTTTTGTTAGTGCTGAGGTGTGTTTGTGTGAGCAGTAACACGTGCAGTGTGAACATGTGTATGAATGGTCACCTGTCATGTGACCTAAATAAATGTAGTATGTTCGGATTACATTGTATAGTTCATACTACACACATTCATGCTAGATTGGGATACAGATTGTCCACGTGGAGACTTGTGTTCATCAGGCCTGGTTTCTGATTTCCTCTGAGAGAACCGTCTGCAGCTCCAGTCCTTGTTCTGAGGAGATCTTGAAAAGTCCAGTCAGAATATTTCAGCCTCATGAATGCATTACTGACAGATCCCATAAAGCAGTGATGATTTGCGTTGTGTGTGTGTGAGTTAACGTCCTCATTGATGGATCACCTTCTCACTGAGTGCTGAAACATGTGGTCTGTGTGTGTGTGTGTGTGTGTGTGTGTACCTCAGAATAAAGGAGCTCAGGCCTGAAGGATTCACTCCTCAGCAGAGAAACGCCATATAATCTGTCCATCAGGAACTAGTACAGCGAGCTCTAGGGGTTAACATACAACTGGCGCCAGATGCGACGCGAGTGTTTTTGCTAATTTCAGCTCGACGCAGTTTCATCTCGCGTCCTGCCGCTGCGCCACGTCGTTTAAAGGATAATTCCGCTATTTAGCACTTCTGAGTCTATTTTCTAGTTTGTTTTGGATGAAATAGAGTGGTGGACAGTGTACTGGACACAGATATGTTGATGATGGGTCCTGTCTCGACTTTAAAGTGCGTGTCCACTACAGCGGCAAAACTCCGCTCAGTGGCGCTGGCAACGCTATAAGTCTCCGCTTTGGGGTGTGTCTGTTGCGTATGGAAGCTTGTTTCCGCCATAGAATGAAAAATATAAATGGTAATTGCCGACTTTTTATCTCACAACTCTGACTTTTTTTCTCTCACAATTGCGGGAGTTTTACTTCTTCGCAATTCTGACATTAGCCTATTTCTCAGAATTATATAAAGTTTAAATTGCGAGTTATAAAGTGAGAATTGGGTGATAAAGTCGCAATTGCGAAGATATAAAGTCAGAATTGCGAGATATAAAGTCAGAATCTGCGATATAAAGTCAGAATTGCGAGATATAAAGTCAGAATTGCGGCATATGAAGTCAGAGCAGTACGCGAGTTATAAAGTCAGAATTGCGAAGATATAAAGTCAGAATTGCGTGATATAAGTCAGAATTGCAAGTATATAAAGTCAGAATTGCGCGATATAAAGTCAGAATTGTGCCAAGATATAAAGTCAGAATTGCGATGATATAAAGTCAATACTGTCGATATAAAGTCAGTAATTGCGTCAGATATAAAGTCAGAATTGCGAGTTATAAAGTTAGAATTGGGTGCATATAAGTCAGAATTGAGATATAAAGTCAGAATTGCGATATAAAGTCAGAATTGCGAGATATAAAGTCAGAATTGGTCACAGTAAAGTCAGAATTGCGAGATATAAAGTCAGAATTGCGACAATATAAAGTCAGAATTGCGTGATATAAAGTCAGAATTGCGAGATATAAAGTCAGAATTGCGAGATATAAAGTCAGAATTGCGTGATATAAAGTCAGAATTGCGAGTTATAAAGTCAGAATTGCGTGATTTAAAGTCAGAATTGCGAGATATTAAGTCAGAATTGCGAGATATAAAGTCAGAATTGCGAGATATAAAGTCAGAATTGCGTGATATATAAAGTCAGCATTGCGAGATTATAAAGTCAGAATTGCGGTGATATAAAGTCAGCAATTGCGAGATATAAAGTCAGAATTGCGAGATATATGAAGTCGGAGAATTGCGAGATATAAAGTCAGAATTCGCGTGATATAAAGTCAGAATTGCGAGATATAAAGTCAGAATTGCGAGATATTAAAGTCAGAATTGTGAAGTATATAAAGTCAGAGAATTGCGAGTATATAAGCTGGAATTGCGCGCTAGAAAGTCAGAAATGCGTGATATAAAGTCAGAATTGTGAGATATAAAGTCAGAATTGTGAGTCAGAATGAGATTTAAATTATCCTGAGGGGAAAAAAGTTAGTCTTTTTTCCCCCTTGGAATTGGCCTGATAAGTCGCGATTCTGACTTTAAATCGCAGAATTTCTGACTTTATATCTATATAATTCTGATATTATATCTCGCAATTCTGACTTTATATTACACAGTTCTGACTTTATATTGGAATTTCGCTGGTTCCATCAGCCACAATTGCTGACTTTATATCACACAATTCTACTTTACATCTCGGATTCTGAGAAAATAAAGTCAGAATTGCGATATAAACTCGCAATTGTGAGAAAAAAGAAGCTAGAAGTGTGAGATAAAAAGTCGCAATTATTTACTTTATTTTTTTATTCAGTGGCGGAAACAAGCTTTCCATAGTTGCGAGTGAGTCTAATCTGCTTTCTTTCTTTTCACACGTGTACACAGTGTAATCATCAGAGACGCACGTACTCACTATCGGAAATAGACCCGAAAGGCTTCTCTGCTGTCGATGCGCGGTGCGTTGTGCCGTGCGACATAAATAAAATAAATAATAATAATGTTTATTATTATTAACTGTTGGTAAACTAAAAGTGTTCGTAGAATTTGTAAATTTGTCCTTCACCTGGGGTGTCGCCAAGCAAAGGCAGCTGGAAAATTTATTAAATGTGTAGAATACTTTCCAAGCCATAGCATTATAAATTCAGATAGTGTGATTTAAAAAAAAAATAAAACGTAGTTGCCAGTTCCACTCCTGTGAGTGAAACTGGAAAACCGCGCAGTGGACTAACAAACGGAGTGATGACAGCAACGTTCGAGTGCAGGAGAGGAACGGGCTTTGACTCCAGTCCTGGGGGCTTCCGCCGTCCGCGTGCCGTTCAGGAGTCTCAACATCTGTTCTCGCATGCACGATCCAGAGCCATACGACTCTGGCACGATCGCTCTAGATTAGAGGATATTTTAACTAAATATGGACAAAGAGTCTGTGACGTCACCCATAGACTCTCTGAAGAACGGGTTTGAGGATGTTTATGGGGGATATGGCGGCGCCATACTGGAAAATCTTGGAATACAAAATACAAAAGTTTCAGAAAGAATCAGAGGTGGTATGATGTGTTGTGTCAGATGACAGTCTATGGTCAGATCATTGAGACGTCAAATTCATCGTCCGCAGCCCGTCATCAGCTGTCAATCAAAGTTAACCGCCCTTATTTACATACATTTTATATCTAAGTATGATCTAAACTAACGAGTTAGAAAAAAATTCACCCTCACAGTTGTCAGGCACGCTGAACATATCTGAAGATTACAATACAAAGTCCATGGGACCAAACTGGTAATCGGGACATTTTAACATGACGCTCTATGGATATTTGCTCCCTTTTGGGACGGCGGCCTTAGCGGATTTATGTATTGCAGTTTATCGCACTTCCGGGTAGGCTTCATCTTTCAGATGCAGGATGTTGCCGCTTGAGAGAAACCTCATCTTTCAGGCATTTTACCCGACGGCTTGACACTTTAGCGTGCAGAGTTCCTGGGGTATGGCTTGAGCATTGGCTCATTGGGCCTCTATGCACAGCTGCACACCTGCTTCCCGAACTTAAGCCAGCTCCTTGTTTCATGTCTGTCATTATTGGACAAATTGATTAATTCCGGTGTGCCTGACCTCAGTAGTCACGGCAACGAATAATCAGACACACCTGAATTAATCAAGTTCGGCCAATAATGGCAGACAGGAAACAAGGAGCTTTGAGTTCAGGAGCAGTGAAGCTGTGCATAAGGTCAATGGGCTATATGCACGCATAAGTTCCGCATTTGACGCAAGGATGCTCGTCCCATTACCGGTTGTGTACATTAAAGCGGAGGAAAGCCGAGGAAGACGGGATTATGGCAGAGTCTTCAAAATTTATGCTGCCTTTGAAATGAAACGTACATGCGTTTAGATGTAATTTTATGTATAGTTATGTTTATTTCATATAATTTTAAAAAGAAGCATAAACACAACGAGGGGTGTCTGTTTTATCTGTTTTTGTGTCAAACGTTTCTTTAGTATAACCATGAAGTATAAAATTCAATATAAATTTTCGGTATTGCATTGGACTCTACGATCGGCGGAAGTTCTCGAGCATCCTTAAACCTTCACCGGAAATACCGCCGTGCATAGAGCCCATTGCGTGAGTCTCAGCGCTCAATACGTGAGAGTTGGCAACTCTGCCGACCTTTCACACCATAGACTGTAAAAAAAGTTTGACTCTCAACGCTTTCACCGGTCCGCTGTCAATCCCAAAATGCACTACGCGAGCGTGAAGCTCAACTTCCATTGGAATGAATTGAAAACGCTCACACTGCACTAGTGGACACACACCGTCAGACTCTTTTTGACTCGCCTGTCCATAAAACAACCCTTAACTTTCGTTTTCAAAGCTGTGTAACTCACGAGTGGTTAGTGGTGTTCATGGATGATTAAAAGCAAATATAACAGCGCAAGGTATGATTTAAATCTGTGTTATTTGCTATTGTGGAACTATTTTTCAGATACATCACAACTGCGGATAAACTTCCGCTCGATATTAGCACACAATCCCGACCACTTTTCTGTAGCGCAGTAATATCAACGAGCAATGAGTCCTCCAATACAAATCAATGCGATTATACAAAATGCCAAATAACACGACAGAAACGTTATTTCGTTTCTGAATATTTCTATAATTTTTTGTAAAATTCAGTCATTTCTATAACAGAACCGAAGACCATACAATGAATAAAGTCGTAGTTTTTGTTATTTTTGGACCAAAATGTATGAACGGAGCTTGGGACGACATGAGGGAGAGTCATTAATGACATCATTTTCATTTTTGGGTGAAGTACCCCTTTAATGCGTTTTGTTCTTCCCTCATATTTAAAATCTTTACAAATATAAAGTTATGATGGTTTAACTTGTATATGGTCATTAAATACAAATCACATCACTTTTACTGTATATCTCAAACAACAACAACAAATAAACCCTTCAGTATTTTAAGTATTTTTAAAATTAAGAATTATGAATTACTTAAGGAAGTTTTCAATCTGAGCTTGAGCTTCTGAGAACGGTTATGTATAACAGAACAACAAGGGACAACATTATTATGATATATTTTATTTTATTTGTTGATTGATACTTCTATACATGGTGCATATGTACAATAATAAGTTATATATACACTTGAATGGTTGTATTAGTTGCATTGATCCAGGTGCTCTGCCATAAACGTGTTGATGAGGTTGACTGTGGCCTTTACGAGGTTTAATATAAAATAAAACATTGATACTGTATACAGTATATATATAACTGTGGATCATGAGGAAGGGAAAACAACAAACATGATGCAACGACCGACCAGTCTGACTGTGATTCTTTGGGAAACTGGAGACCTGCTCCATTTCTGACATCCAAACTGTTGAATTTCCTACAAAACGTCTAATTCTAACTTTCCGAGTGATTAAGTGAAAAACATGAGCTGTGTGGAACATGTTAAGCAGGCATATAATGGCACAAAGTAATTAAACATGTTACAGAGTGGCAGATCATTAAAACAGGGTCACCCGTGCTCACCGGACACTTTTCCCCTTTCGCATGCAGTTAAACTTTTACACAGCCGCCTCGGCTTCCCATCCACACTTTATGGCTTTTCTGTTTGGATTATTAGTTAATGAGGTGCTGGAAATCACAGGCACTTTGAGTCATAAACCTCCAATTCCAGACAATTAGTCCCAGCAGCAGCGGCTAGCCCCAACACACACACACACACACACACACACTCACATTCACACACACTGTTCCACAGATTTATGTTTGTGTCAGTCTGACATGCAGTTCATTGAGTCCATATTGTGAATGAGACTGAAGCAGATACAGTGAGTTCAGATGTGGGTCAGATAACACACACACACACACACGTGTGTAAAACAGGTCTCTGACATTAATGCAAGACACTACAGGCTAAACCATTGCTTTCACATGCACTGCTCCATTTTCACTTCCACACGTCTTGAGGAAAGAAACATCCAAAATACACATTTAAGTGTTTATTTCACTTTATCAATGTGCGTCTGTAGCTCTACTTTTCAGTTGTATTTTTAAAAGCAGTGAGTCAGAAATCTCCACTCGATTTTACAGATCATTATTCTGAAGGTTTGTTCATGTATAGTCACCTGATTTATACAATATTTTACTCCTACGAACAAAATAAAATGTATTTTCTTCTGTTGACATGATCTGATTTCTGATAAAGAGAAATCCAGAATGCCGTCTGTAAAACCCTCTATACAGTATATTTCAACAAAAGAATTTTGAATCTGTATTTGTACAATGCAAATTAGTGCATTTTTATTTAGACAATGCCTCATTTGCATATTTAAACTTGGTTTACTGAATGTTATGAATAAATATAAAGTAATAATAAGAAGAAAAATTTTGCTTTTGCACAATGAAAAGTTCGGCAAAGCTGCTGCAGATGAATGTCTTTCTGTACTGTATGATGATGATGTTTGAGGCGCATGTTTTAAACAACATTTCAGAAAAGAAAAACTCGTCCACACAACAGTTTTCTTAATTTTCTGATCAATCTGTATGGTTGGATCTATTAGTTAACGTGTTTTACCCTCTTCACCTGTAGTGTCTTGCCTTAAAACACACATTACAACAGATCCAGACCTCACACACTCTCGTCAGACTGTTCTTGCAGTAAAAGAGAGACAAACAGACAGTGTGACAAAAAGTGTGCAAACACACACGTACAGAGTAAGTTAATTAATGTATACTTAGTAAGAAAAGGTTCAGATATAGAACCTTAAATGTTCTATCAGCGCTATGTATTTGGAACCCATAAAGATTCTGATACACTCTTGAAAAAGGGTTCCTCTGGGTTCTCCACAGAACCCTGGGTTTGCTCACTTGGCCATACAGAGAACCTTTTACCAAAAAGGTGGTTCTATATAGAACCCTGGGGTTCGCATAGTCTGGCCAATAGAACCTTTTACCAAAAAAATGGTTCTATACAGAACCCCTGGGGTTTCCGCACTCTGGCCAATAGAACCTTTTACCAAAAAAATGGTTCTATATAGAACCCTGGGGTTCCCATACTTGGCCAATAGAACCTTTTACCAAAAAAAATGGCTCTACATAGAACCCTGGGTTCCCGTACTTGGCCAATAGAACCTTTGACCAAAAAAAAATGGTACTCCCGATATAGAACCCCTGGGGGTTCGCACTTGGCCAATAAGACAGAACCTTTTTAACAAAAAAATGAGTTCTATATAGAACCCTGGGGTTCCATACTTGGCCAATAGAACCTTTTACCAAAAAACGGTTCCGATATAGAACCCGGGGTTCCGCACTCGACCAGTAGAACCTATTTACCAAAAAAACGGTTCGATATAGAACCCTGGGGTTCCGTACTCTGGCCAATCAGAACCTTTTACCAAAAAAAAAAAAACGGTTCTATATAGAACCCTGGGGTTCCGTACTTGGCCAATAGAACCTTTTAACAAAAATAATGGTTCAGCATAGAACCCCTGGGGGTCCGAGCTTGGCCAATAGAACCTTTGACCAAAAAATAGGTTCTATATAGAACCCTGGGGTTCCAGACTTGGCCAATAGAACCTTTTAACAAAAAATGGTTCTATATAGAACCCTGGGTTTGGACTTGGCCAATAGAACCTTTTACCAAAAAATG